>VWZP01008984.1:93558-191938 GCA_013396995.1 Dicaeum eximium | reverse complement strand
CCAGCCGGGCGGTCGCCATGGCAACGGGGCTCAGCCCGGCCCGGCCCGGCCCGGCCCGGCCCGGGGCTGAGAGGGGCCCGCCCGCGCTGTGAGCGGGGAGAGCCCCCGAGACACGGCCCGGGGCACGCTCACACCTCGGCACCCGCCGCGCTGCCCGCTCTTTGTCTCCGCAGAGCTCCCCGGTGCCGCAGGAAGCGCTGGGTGGGAGTCCCGGGGAGGGGCGGCTGCGGCCTGGAGTGCAGCAGTTTCTACGGCAACAAAAGTAACAGTTTCTGGTTTTCTTGCCATTGCTCACTGCTGTTCTTTGGCTAGACCTCACGGTAGGAGTCACAGAATCGCAGAATTGATTAGGTTGGAAAAGATCTCTAAAATCATCGAGTCCGACCTATGAATGAACACCTCCATGGCAATCAGAGCATGGCACCGAGTGCTGCTCCCGGCCTTAAACACCACAGGGACAGTGACCACCACCTCCCTGAGAAGACCATTCCAAAGGGACATATAAGGGACAGAATCGTGGAAGTGGCAGTGTGGTTATTCTGTGCACCCTCAGAAATAAAATTTCACAAATGCTTTGAATTGCAAAATCACCTTTAAATGCTGTTTTAGTAGCAGCTCTTCCCTACAACTTCAATTGTATGTTTGCACTGAAAAATCACGATCCTTACTGGTTAGATAAGTTTTATGCAACTAATAAACTACATTTTCTAGGGAAATGGCAAAAGAGAACATTCTTGGGGCATGAGGAGAAGTCTAGCTTGGTCTCCAAAAAGGAATCCAAGTAAAAGAGTTCAGTTTTGTAATCCATATAATCCTTTTGGATAAGAAGTGACGAGACACACAACACAACTGCACTGCACCCAGATCTCAAATTTATGGCAGCAGCACTTGTCAAAGTGTTATTATTGGGACTCAGTTCAATTACAGCATCCCAGAGTCAAATTTTCTCTTCTACTTTCAGATACAGTCCTGGGCCCATCAAAGTCACTGTCAGATTCCTTTTTGGTGATGGAAGGACTTCATTAATTTCCTGCTTAGTCTCAGTCCAAAGGTTAATTACTTTGGAAAGTCAGAAGGAAAATTACTTGGCACCCACAAGTTATCTTAAGCTGCAAACACTGATTCAGCTCCATTAGTTGCTGTCATCACTCTCTTTTTTCTTTTCTAGGCAACACTTGTTTTTTCCCCTGATCTTCTCCATAGTCCCTATCTTCTCAGTTTCTATTTGGGCCATTCCCAGTGTTCTTGCTAAGGCCTCGGGGGTGCTGATTCATGGCAGAATTACTTGGTTTTGGCACTCCTTACACTCCTTGCCTGCATATCTGCGTATCATGCTCAGTTTGCAGAGGTGTGCTGTCGACACCTGTTCATTTAGACTCCCACTGTGCCTCCCTCACCCTTCTCCCCTTGCTGCCTGTGTCATCACAGCTCATGCCTCTTACTTCCAGTGAGGTGCACTGAGCTGCTTTCATACAGCTCCTCCGATTTGTCCACATAAAATTCTCATCATCACCGCTGAAGTGCCCGCAATCCTTCTCAACCAGTGTTTTTGCACCATGCAAACTCCACCACAGTATCCAGGTAGGACAATTCCATACAGTGTAGTCACAGAGGTGAAGTATCACCCTCTGCTTTCACAGAGCTCCTACAGCTGGGTCCCTACTGGGCCAGAGGCCACCGAGACATAACTGTGTTAATGACACAGGTCATTCCTCCCTGAGCTCTTCCTAGCCTGGGGCCTTCCCAGTCCTGTGCCTGGTCTGGTGCAAGAGATAAGCAGGGCACCCTGCAGCTCCTCCAGGGGTGGTGAAGGCCAGGACCAACACCAAACCTCGACTCTGAGAGCTTGCACCAGCAGTAGTGGTTCACCTTTCAGAGGTGATACACCTTTGTCGGCTCAAAGGATCTGAGACAGGAGATACAAAACTCTGTGCAAGAACTGCCTTTAACCTCAGGGTCAGGCTGGATCCGTGAGTAAACAAGCACAACAGAGAAACCAGCCTGCCTGGCTCTCCAGCAGAAAACGTCCTGCTGTGTGTTCTCCAAAAGAGCCACATTTCAGGTAGATAAGTGTGAGGTATAAATGGAATTTGGCTTTAGCAGCTGCTCAGCGTTAACCCTGTCACTGCTCTGGGGAGCACAGAGCAGCTGCACTGAGAGAGTGCTCACACTGAGCTACAGCCTCACAGAGAGTGAATCCAGAAGGGAGGAAATCAGGGGATTTGCTCTGCAAGAGGAGACAGCTCATGGCCGAGGTGGAGTCCCTTCGCTGGAGGAGTGGCTCTTTAAAGGACTGAGACCCGAGCCCTTCCCTGGGTACACCACAGGCTCTGCGGGCAGCCGGGGCTGCAAGGGCAGTTTGTTCCTGTCTTTTGCAACTGCTGCACTATAGAGAGAGGATTTCAGTCTCCAAACAGCCTCTCTTGCAATAAGTTAGTACTTAACATCAACAGCAGGTAAAAGAAGTGGAACAAGCTCCCTGACAAAGACGTCTGTTGCCGAACAGGGAGGGCTGGCTCTGCTCCCCGTGCGAGCAGCAAGGTGAAAAGAAGCTGTTCCCAGCAGATGGCACAAGAGCTCGGGCTGCCTCAGTCCCTGCTCTCGACAGCCCCTACCTGCCCTCAGGTGTGCGGCTTCTGGTACGGGAAAAATGAACCTGGGATTTGTACTAAAATAAGTGCACAAACCTTTGTTCAGAAGTGCCATCCTGACGAGTCGCTCATTTTTTTGTGACTTTTTTTTGGGTCATTTTTGCTGAAAGTAGTAGGTCTCAGCTGCTGTGGGTACCAGAAGCAAACAGTTGATGGCACTGCATGATCGCTGTCCCTGCAGCTGATGTCTCCCTGCAGCCCGACTCTGAGTGAAAAACGAGGGTGTTTCACTTCCATGCTGTAGGAAAGACACTCACAAAAGGTAATCACCACCTATTAAGTGTATTTTATTTCTTGATTGTTCTGGTACTCATTTTCCCAACCTTCTGCTCTGTGTATGAGACTGTACGGCCTGGATGTTTCAATTGTTCTACAGCTGGATCTCACAGATCACTAAATAGTGGATTAGGTGATGGATCCCACATGGAGCTGATGCAGTGCTTTATGGCAGCTGACACAACCGACCTGCTGGAGCTGCTGGAGCTGACAGCTGGGATGTCCACCAGAAGTCTCATCAGTGTATTAAGAATTCCCTCATTTGTCAATTCTGGTTGTGGTGTACTTTAAATTGCGCATGGTGGCTCTAAGAAGGAGACTTGTAAGGAAGCAATAGGGAACACAAAAGAGCAAACCAGTATTTTTAAAATTAATATTACTGCAATAGGAAATAAAAAAAGCTCCAAGGGAAAAACCTGCATTTCTCGTCTGTCTTGTATTTTCTTTGAGCATAAGCTGCTAGTGACATTACAGACTACTGTGATGAAGTTAAAACTAGAATTACGTTAATTAGAACTAAACTGGGCTCAGGCATAAACATCTCGCATAGGATAGAACTATTAATAAGTTTAATTGAAGTAACATTTAAAGCAAAGAGCAGCAGGTTTTCCTCATGGTTCCTGCCAACTAAATACTAGACTAAATAATACTTTGTTTGGGCATCTTTCAGTCCTTCCTTCTGTCCAAGGAATGCAAGTAGTTTAATGCAGCTTCTCTATTAAATGTGATTTGGATCAAAGTCAAATGGCTGTTTTAATATAAAGGTGTTTAAAGGTCTGAAGGTGACTTTAGAGAACACAGTTAATAGAATAATTGCAAAGCAACTTACAAGAAGTAACTGTGGGAGCAGGAAAATATAAATGACCTAAATAGTATAAAATAGTATGATGGGAAATGTGGTTGGAACAAATGTCTTGGATGGGATAGGAATTCAGCTCCAGGAATGCAATTTTGGCAGTAGTGCCCCAAACAGAGAATGCTATTTCTGGGGAAATGCACTGAACTCTGGGTCATGAATTAAACTCAGGTAATTTATGTTCTGCTCATAAAAAGTGGCAGTGCAAAAAAACAAGCAGAAAAGGAATGGAATATATTGCTGTAAATTTTGTAGCTGCTGGGACCTGGAGACTTGTCGTGTACTTCTGATGCCAGGTAATGCCTAAGAAAAATTCAAGCCAAGGAACACATAGCAAACCCTTCAAAGCTGCCAACTCAGTGACCCTAAGGAAATCCAGTTTCAAAGCAGCATGTGAAGAGAGGTTTGAAGAGGTGACTTCCCAAACCCTGAACTTTATTTATTAGCTGTTTCTGACAAGCTCTAAAGAAATGCAAATGGCTTGATATTTTGAAATTGCATGGCATGTGTTCATTTTCATAGGAAACTGTGATCTTTAGGAAATACCAATATTATTCCATTTCCTGATTTCTCTTTCTTTTATCTTTTGGTATTTAATACCAGTCTGCTGTGCAGAACTTCCAAGCCAATGTCTCTTCCAAGACTTGGCTGCCTGGGTCCCACAGAGTTCCAGCTTCCTCACAGCCAGCTATCTTCCAGGTGCCTTTGAAGTGGGATTTCTGCTAGAAAAGCAGCTATGGAAGAAATAACTTTCCCTGTGGTAATGACAGGTAGGTCTGCTAAAATTTTGCTAATGTTTCACTCCTCAGCATGTGCAGGTCAGCTGGAATTCTTTATGGGGAGATGCAGCCAGATGAGAAACCTCCACCTGGCAGGGGATGGGTCCCTTTGCGATTTGGTGAGATCAGCTTGGACAAGTCCAGGCCCCTTATGGAAAACTGGGACAAAAATCTCCTTAATACACAGGGTCGTGGAGCTCCTTCTTTGGTATAATTCATAGGGGAGTCTGGCACAACATTTTCTCTGGATGTCTCTGGGGAAAGGCAGCTTCTCTCCCAGTAATATGTATCTGTTTCAGGCCATACTTCAAAGTCCAGCCTGGGTTTTTGGTGTTTGCTTTTCTCCTTTTAAATAGGAACTATCCAAAGGGCTAAAAATCTGAAGTTTAAAGAACTATACAAGCTGCCTGGAGCTCCAAAGTGTTTCTTTATAATTAGTATAAATGCATTAAATATTTAACCTTCATCCTGTGAAAACCCTGACTTTTAAAAAAGAATTTACAGCACAGGGTGGAGTTTCATCTGCTCCTAAATAGGACAGCGATTCCCCTCCTTCCATTTCTGCCCCAAATCTCAAATTCCAGAGAGCAATGAATCAATTGCAGAGGAGGAGATGACTGTTCATCCACCTCCCTGTGCAATTGACTCTCAAAAACTTGATTTTTCTCAGACGAGTCAGGGTGAGAGTTCTGAAGCACAGCTGGATAACTGTTCTTTATTCTGGCTTTTGGTTCAAGGTGTCTTTTTCCTAATAAGCACCTGCCACTAGACCGTTAATAGTTTAACAGTCCACAGCTTCCAAGAAAATGCTTGCCAGCAGTCAGAGCTGGAAAATAACTCAGAGAATGGCATAGGCCTGATAAAAGGATTAATAAATCATAGCCCTGAGAGCTGTGAGTTCAGTTTTGTCTGACACTGGCTCTCAGGATTATTTTGTGCATTCAGTGCTCTTAATTGCTTTTTCTCCCCGGAAGTTTGTGTGCAGCCCTGGGATAGATTTGGAGAGTTTTCCCAGCCAAACTGAACTAGATTTCTTCCTAAATTATATTTCAACTCTGGTCCTTACAGTAGACGCTTGTATTTCAGACACTGTACTGAGGGGGCTGAAAAACAGAGAGGGGAAGGAGTGACACGTCTTCTCATAGCAAAAGTAGAATATTTTTGCAGACTAAAACTGCCAACCATTTCAACCTAGCTCTGCTATTCCACTTTTACTGGAATTGTTCCGTCTGTTTCTCTGAAAATGAAAGTCTGTTTCTACTCCTGCCACCTGCTATTTCCATATGAAAAAGCTGTTTGGTTATAATGACGGTACCATTTCTCCCAAGGGCGAAGTAAGGACATTTCATCACACTGCTCTTCCTGAAATTTCAGTAACCAGATTCAATATGTTACTAGATTTGATCTACTTTTTCACAAAGCTTAAAGCCTTTAAGGGAAACCTCAATTCTGTCTGTGAGTATTTACAAAACAAAATGTCATTTCCCTGCTGAACTGTAAGACAGTCTGATCTGGCAAAACAAAAAAGAGAATCCAAAACCAAGATTCCCTTCAGCTTTGAGACTTATCCAGTGACAAGCTTTTGGAAATCACAACGATTTCCAAGCACAGAGCATATTTTTATCCAAGGCAGAAGTCAACAACAGCCTAAGCAAAAATTTCATTCATTTTGACCTCGATGTGAGCAATGGGGGGCAGTTGAGATGGCCAGAATTTGGGTGCCTGAGCAAGTTAGCATTTTGCAGATTCATTTGTGGTTTTCAAGAATCTGTTTAAACCGTCCCTTGACTCCAGGAGAAACCCTCCAAATGAGTCACTTTTGACACCCACCTTTTAATGAACCCCTTGATACTATGAGTGTTGTTCTCCTGCTTTCCAGGAACAGAGCAAGAAAACAGTCTGAAGGCTGATACTGAGCCACCTGGGTTTCCTCAGCAGGATTCCTGGAAAAGAATCATGGAAAATTGATCCTCCTCTTAACATTTGTATAGCTGACTAAGTATCTAAGCCATGACAGAGTGTACTCTGGAGTATGTGACACCCAGGGGTTCATAACAAAATTAGGTCAATGTTGCAGGCCTGGATTCACTGCAGGAGATTCCCAAATGGCTGATAAAGGCTTTGGAAAGGGAAAGAGCAGGGAGTCTACCCTGGGCCATTTGCTGCACTTTCAGCTGTGCCTCAAGTCACCTTTTCAGAGCATTGCAGACACAAACATGAATCAGAAAAGATTTCACACTTAAAAAGCTCTTTTCAGCACTGTATCCTTTTTCCTGGTAGCCTGGCAATCCCCTGGGCTGAGATACACTCTCTGCTTTGTCCAGGGTTAATAGGTATCATCAGGGATGGAAAGGTACAGGCTGCACTGAAGACTGAATGGAAAACATGGCTGAATTTTTTCTCAAACCCCCAGAAAGCCATCAACTGTCACTAGAGCTCTGGTCAGGATAGTACAGCTCCTTGGAGACTATCCAGGCTCATAAAAACACACCAGGCCTCTTGCTGCTTCTTTGACTGCTTCAGGGTCCTGCCTAAGTTGAATCCTGAAGGAATAAGGATTGGGGCCCATAGCAGACTGAGGCTTTCTTGAAAATCCCAATTGAAACTTCTCTATTAATATTAAAGATCTGCCTGGTTTTTGAAAGTCATCTTTATTTCAAGCCTGATTCATTTATCAAATACTCACAGATCAGCCAAGGCCAGGACAGTACATAGGAACATGTTAACGTTCACTCTTGGATTGCCAAAACATTATCTATGCTAATGCCAGCTGCTTGGAACATGGAACGCCTTTAATAAAGAAAAAACTAAAGGAATGATGAAATGAGAATAGCTGAAGATGTCTCCCCAGGCTGGGTGAGACAGAGATGCAAAGGAATAACAAAGTCATCACAAATGCACACCTAAACATTTTGCAAACATGAATATATCAAGGGATGAAGTCATTGCAGCCCCAGGAATAGAGGCAGAGTGTGTCTTTTTGGTTTAAATTGGTTTTCTGACAGATTTCTTGGAGGAAGCAGCACAAAACTGCTATAAGCCCTTAACTACAAGTGCTACCAGCCACTAGATGTCCCAGGGCTGCACTCAAACTGCACCCATGAGCTGCAGACAGAGGGAGGGCAAACTTGGCAGCGCAGGAGACAAGGTATAATTTAACTGACTAACTGATTTGTCTGGAATCAGCACATGTATGTCCTTCTTTAGGGTTTGTGTTGTACCTCTGATGGGTGAGGAAATTAAGGATCTGAACACATGGATCTGAGGAAGAATTTCCACATCCCAAAGCTGGTCTTGCTTCATTTATTGTTACCTTAAACAAGGGTACAGCAACACTGCTTCCACAACAGGAAAGCAAAGAGGGGTGGGAAAGCTGACACTTCTCAGAACAGAAATATGGAAGAGCAGAAGGCAAACATTTCTGATCTTGTCAAGCTGGTGTAACCGTGGGATCTGCATGTGCACGTGAAGGTGCAATGTCAAGTTGCTTTTCTTTTCCTGTTCCTTGTTTGTGGTTTAGCATCTTTGTTCAGCAAGCTGCAATGATGCAAGTTTCTATACACACATGCACTGTTCTGCACCCACTGTTTCTCCCTTAATTTAATTGCTTTGCTATAATATCCAGAAGTGTTGTGATTCTGCATTTGACCCAGGAGAAAGTTGTGAACAGCTCACTCAGAGGAAAAAACCAGAAAATGGCTCAAGCATAGCTTGTGCTCCTTCCACACAGAAGTGGTTTAGAAACATTCACCTTTCCAACATCCTGATGCCCACAGGCCTCCTTCAGCCTGTGTTTAACCTCCCTTCACCTCCAGTTCTTGGCTAATTCTTCTCTCTGAACAATCTTTATGATGATCAGCCATATCTCTACTTGTATGAAGCCTTCTGCAGCACTTGAGTGTTGTCTTAGGGCTCCTGTATTTCTCTTCTCCGTGTTGCTCTGTTGCCCAATCCATCTGATACAGCCCAAGGAGAATAACTTTGCCTGACATGCACAGCATACCTTGGCACTGCTCTGAACACACCCCTCACACATGGTTGGGATTTTGGGGTGCTCAGAAACCCTGGGGAAAAATCTTTAGAGCCCACTGCTCTGCTTCTTGCTTGAAGTAATCTCCTACACATGATTTTTTCCTAATTATCAGGGAAAACAGAGACTGTGGTCCTGCAACACTCCCAAATCTGCCTCTTTCCTATGGCACTCACTTGCTACTCATTTGCTATTTCTTCTCTGTCAGAGCAGTAATTTAATAACATACCAGGATCCAGCCAGCATGTCCAACAAAGGAACAGAAGCAATTTAATGTGATTCATGATCAGGACTAATCATGACAGGACTAATTCTTTGGCATTCATTCCTGGGAGTAAAGATTCAAGGAAAAATAGATATTCTTGATTAGATTCAAAGAAAGTAGAGGAGTCTACAACCTCTTCACAGGCAGAAAGGAAGGGAAATGAATCCAGGACATAATTATTTTTGTAAGTGACCCCCTGCACTGCTGGATGAGGAGGGAGAAACGATTGTGTTGGAGATATGTGGTGCTGCCACTTTTCTCCTTCAAACCATTCCTGCTAGAGTGTAAAAAATTTCAGGAGACAAGGCTGGATGTGACAGTAAAAGGTTCTTGAGGTACTCTGATATCTTGCTTGCTTCCCCTTTATACATCAACTACTAAGCAGGGTGAGATAGAAATGGGGTTTTGGATGCAGAAAGGTTGCATGGGGGCATCTGCTCTCCATTCTGGTGCAGAATGGTGGTGTCATTTGTGCTTGGCAGGTCCTGAGGATGAATGAGAGAGAACTAATGAGAACATCAGAAAGAAACCATTTATTAATGATTTCTGTGCTAGGAAAATCCATCGTGTCAGTCTCCTGTTCCTTCTACCTTACTTACAACTCAGTGACAGTGGGGGACATTTTTAGCTTAGTCATTTTATCAAGGCTGTGAGATAAATCACTGCCCAGTGTGGGAAATGAGCTCAGCAACATTTATAGCAGTGTGGGGTCTCATGAAATCTTAATTTAATGACCTTTGGGTAAGAATAGAGGCCAACATACACCCCTGTCAGGCGACCACATCCTGGACCATCAAATCCTGCCATCTACTTCTCTGGCTGTTCTGATCCTGTGCTGCAAACAGGCCCAAGTCTCAGATGATCCTCTCCTTCAGTCTAACGGGAGCGCTCAGAGAGCTCATTTCTGCAGCCAAAGCTGCAGGCAAGAGGGATAAAACCTTTTCCTGGGATGCAGCAGTGCCAGTGGAAGAGCTGTCAGTCACCAGGACTGCCAGGCACGGGCTTTAGCTGATGGTTAATGCCATCTAAAGGCAGGCAGGGAGGGAGCAGGACAGCCTGCAGCCTGGCTCTTCTGAAGCCTGTCTGTGACTGTAGGGGCCACAACCAAGACCTGTTACAGCATTATCACATCACATTCATCTGACAAAGCTGTCATTTTGCACTATGGGCCTGGGGAAGCCCCGTGATGGGCAGGATGGCAGCCAAGCCTCCATCTATGCATGATGTGACAATCCTAGGGACCTCCTGTGGCACATATGGCCCTGTGCTTAATGGCATTAACCCAGGCAATAACTGTAAGGGATCAGGACAACATCCTGGGAACTGCACTCCAAAAGCTCAGCGATAACAAGTGTCCACAGTGCAGCTGCACAGAGCTTGTGACCAGCAGGCAGCAAGACAAAGCACAGAGTGGGCTCCTGAGCAGGTGAGCTCAGACTGCCTAGCCTGTTACACTCTTCTAGTTGAGAGAGGACTGGTGTGATGGTCCTTCATAACAGATCCCTTCAGTGCCTCTTTATCTGCCCACTTCTCTTTCTATGGCCAAGCCTCTGTGCTCTTCTCTCCACATATATCTAAATAAAGGAAGAAATCAGAAGAAACACTGGAGCAGCAGTGATGCCACTATTCCCATGATCATCATTATTTGTCATATCTACCATCAGTTATGGTTTGTTTGTGCTGGGTTTTATCCAAAAGCATGGGAATTAGACATTCCTCACCAGAAGGAACACAGAGTGCAGTTTAGGATGTGATGCAACAGGTGGGGGTGTTCCAGACTGGCAGGGACCATCGCTCCCTGTTTGGCTGGCAGATCTCTCTGGCCCTGGGCAGGAGGCAACCAGGGAGCCTCTCACCTGCAAGGAAGCAAAGAGAAAGCATTCGGTGTCAGCTCGGCCCGGTGACAAGGACAGGAGCGCTCCTCAGAAGCAGAGGAGTGGCTTTGCCAGGAAGCTGAACTCCTGGGTGGTGGGACGTGGCTGTCAGGAAGCCCGGCCAAATGTCTCAGAGAGCTTGTGACGTGGCTCTGCTTCGCCACCACACACACACCATCTGCCACCAGCCGTCCCCAAGCACAGCCTCAATGTGTGGCTGCTCTGCAAAGCGAGGCTGCAAATTAGCTCTGGGAGAAGGAGGCTGGTAGCAAATGCCACCCCACACAGGGGTGCTGAGTGCAGGCTCTGAAGTGAGGTGGGGGCACTGCACGGTGTCCTGGCCACCAGTGTCTCCCATGGCTGAAGGCAAGGGCTGCTCAGTCCGCCCAGTTCACACAACCACCATGTCCATGGGGCAAAATTACTTCCTTGACAGTGGCTTCCTCACAAAAGTCTGAAGAAACCTCCCTAAAAAGAGAGAAAGAGAGAGAGGAGACAGCTCACTGGACAGGTTGACCCTGTGCTGTGTTGGGGTAGTGGAACGTGTGCATGTGCAGCCCCTTACACCTTGGTTTGTTTGAGTAGGTTTGGAACTCCCCAGCCAGCACAGGGTCCATCAAAGTGCTGATTCCTCTGCCAACCTCATTCCTCTTCTGCAGCTCAGACACCCCTGGTTTCCCCATGAGATGCTGCAGGGCTGAGTCTGCCTTCCATCCATAGCATGGCCGTGGAATGCACACTGGTCCCTGACATGGGAGCACAAGATAGCCTGGAACAGGTGTTTGCTTTCTATAGGGCCTGTCTCCTTTGCCTTCTTTAATGGTAGAACTCACCCTGAACCAGAAGAATTTGCCATTTTAAGTGGAAATTATTATTGATGAGCACCAGGGTGTCACAGATTTTACTGTCCTCTACCCTCTCCCTTTTCTCTCCTAATTTTCTTGCTGTTGGAGACAGCCATCTGCTCTGCCTGCCCCAGGGTTAAGCCCTTGGGATTATAACATCTCCAAGCAGTCCTGAGCACAGGAAAGATACAAGCCAGTAGACTCTGTGAGCACCAGAGTGAGGAAGCCTCATGGGAACTGAGTGAGAAAATAGAAGGCCCAGCCTAATCATCATCTTGGAGCACTCCCTTCACTGGGGAAGCTGAGACCGGCGGCGGAGAGAAGCTGCTCTGTGTTATCACTGCTGCACATGGAGCAGACCTGTGCCAGGCATCTTTCTTGGTTCCCAGGCTGCTTGGCACCTGTATGCCACCCAGCTCAAATCCAGAAACTTTGCAAAGAAAAAGAATGCCAATCTTCTGAACTGTTTACTAGTGAGCTCCTTCCCAAGAAGGAAAATGTGGTTTTTAATGCAGCTCCTGTTCTCCAGGGGTTTATGGTAATCAGTTGCAGCCCGACAGCACCGTGAGCACTCCAGCAAAGCCCAGATCTGTGGCACAGTCAGCAGAGGCTGGACAGAAAGAGCTGGCAGCTTAGGATTGCCCCTTGCCTGGCCTTCTGCAGACTGGGACTCCAGTGCAGCTGCATGGGGCTGATAACCTGCTGCACTGCTCCATGGGCACATCACAGAGCTGAAGGGATTGAGCCCCAGGACTCTTCGTCAAAAGGGTGGAATGTCAAGTCCAGCCTAGCCAGGAAAATCAATTCCTTCCTGCCCAAGGGCAGGGTGAGTTTAGCAGGCTGTGCAGTGGGCAGCTAACTGTGACAAAGTTGTTTCTTGGACAGTAGGATTGAGTTCCTCCATCCAGGGCATTTTCCCTCTTCCCTCAGGAAACAGAACTGTGCTCCACTTTTTCCTCTAAGAACTTTCTTTTCTCCCTGCAGTCTTTAGTTAACGAGACTACCCCGCTCTAGAAACTCTGAAAAAAAAAGTAAATTGTTGCCAACTTTCTTTGAGATTCCGTTACAAGGAGTCCAATAAAGCACAGGAATAGATCTGATTTGCTAGAAAGTAGGACTTTTTTTTCCCCTAGAGCTTGTTCCTATTGCCACGGAGAAAGCTCCAAGACGGTGATCCACCTGCACCTGGGAGTGTGGTGGGAACAAGCCCAGAGGCAGGTGGTGGATCCCTGGCTCAGCAGAGCTCCTGGAGTGCTGACAAAGGGCTCCGTGCTCCTGCTGTGCTCACGATCACTTGGTGGGATTTTAAAGTAGGGCAGATGTACATTAACTCTGTTTCTCTGACCCTCCTGCCAGGTATTAGCTGTATGTGCTGGAGGTTGCATCTATAAATGACTGATGTAAACAGAAAGGAAAGTTTGTACCAAACAAGGAGAGGTGACAAGGAGTGAGCCACAAAAAGTCTTCCAAAGAGGGAGCTGGGTGTCTGGGAGTTTTCAGATCCAGGTTGAATGTTGTCCTACTGAAGTGGAAATATGGAAAGTGCCACAGCTCCACACCTGTTCAGGTCACTGTGTCCATCCCAAGAGGACCTAGAGCCCACCTGGACATGCTGGGGAGGGCATCTACATAATCCCATGTTTACAAAATGCCCACTTAGTGCTGGAGCTGGACACACTGTGATGAGTGCCTTTGCCAGGGAAGTGCACTGGCTCGGGGTGACAGGCTGCCTGCAGCCCTGCACAGGAGTGTAGGACAGGAAAGCAAGGAGAACAAATATCCTGTTCAAATACTGGAAGACAGCGTGTAATTACCTGAGCTGGGAGCTGGCCAGGACTCCAGGAGCCATAGTGCTGCAACAGCAAAAGATGACAAACGTGAGGGAGTGACGGATGGGGGAGGTGGCTACCAGGGAACCAGGCAGAGATTTTTGCTCTCTTTAGGGCAGCATCTCTGCACTGTGCCTGCTGCTGGGGCTTTGATCCAGCAAGGATGGACAGAGAGATGTGTGTGCCTGCTGCATCCTTCCCAGCCATTCCATTGCCCTGCAGAGCTATGGATCTGCCCAGGGGAGGCTCTGGCCCAGGTACCCCTTGTACCATCCCTCACTGCTGTGCCACAGCCCCTCACACAGAGCCCACAGCAGCTCCACGGGACTCTGTGCACTGGGCATGTCACACCCTGTGCCAGACCCAAGGTGCATCCACACCTGGATGCTGCTGCAATGGCACAGAAGCATTTCAGCCCAAAGCAGACCAAGAATCTGGTGAGGAAGATGTAGATGGGTTGGAGCAATGCATCACAAAACAATTTGGGACAGAGCAGGGAGTCACAGCATTCAGCTGAACCCCCTGCCACAGGCTTGTGGTGCTTGCAGAGACCAGTCTACTGTTTCAGCCTCACCTCTGTGACCTTCCTCAGAGCTGGATGAAACCTGCTGAATTCAGACTCCTCCAGCCATTTCAGGGCTGTCAAGCACCAGGTCTGGCTGTGCTCTTGAACTCAATAGCTGCCAGCTGATGTGTGCATCAGGGACCTGGCTCTGCCGGGCTACAAACCAGGATGAAACCCTTTGTGGTTTCTGAGGGAGGCAGTGCCAGAGTCTTTGCTGAGAAGCTCTCTCAATTTGGGCTCAGTTTTGTGCCCCTGTTTGAAGGAATCTGGGTGCACACAGGATTATGATGTGCAGTTTTCTCAGGACTCTGCTGGGTTCCCTTGGCTGTCTCATGTTGTGTTTTACTTCCCCAATCTTGATACTGGGAATGATCTGGTGGTGAAATGGATCAGGGAGGAGACTCTCACCCCACAGAGCTTGGTCCCACCTCCTGTGGCTTGTTCTTCTTCTGCTGCTGGACTGGATCTACAACCAGCTTGCCTCAGTGGAGCCACTGGCTTTGGCTGAGATGTAGGACAGAGCCGTGGCTGGCAGTGCCTGGGGGAGGCAGACACCTGGCTGGCTCTAGGGAATGTGTGTTGGGATCCAGGACTTACTATCAGCCCCGAACTTCTCTGTGTCCCATGGGGTCTCACAGCTGCTGTTGAACTGATTCAAAGGCCAGCCTGGTCTCAGGAGCTGCATTTCAGTGGCCTTTGGAGCACAGGGCTATGCAGTTCCCTCTGTGGAGAAGTGTCAGCCTCCACCATCTCTTCCTTCCCATCCATATCGCCACATATCCCATCACACTTTTCAAGAACCATTTTTTTCCTTAATCACCAGCCCCAAGTTTCAAAGTTAATTGGGGCTGGTGAGGTATAAATAGATGCTGGACCAGATGGAAACTCTGTCGTGATTTATAGCTCACTGAGCCATCACATGTTCCACTTGTACTCTGAGCAAGGGCACCATTAATTATGACACTGCCCAGGCAGATCGCAGGGGAGGTTACAACAATGATTTTCAAGCTGAGGACTTAAATATAACCAGGTTGTGACGTTTTGCTGAGTGAGCGAGATGCAGACAGGACCTGCTTGTTGCAGTGGCACCGTTTCCAGAGCCCTAGGGGAGCACATGAAGCAGCTATTTTGGTGAATTTTGCATGGGCAGAGCCAACATAGCCAGTCCTTTGCAGAGACCTGCTTTTGCCCAGGCAAACTGCAATAAAGCTGAGGGATATTTTCTAAGCCCTGGGAAGGGAGAACTGTGCATTCCTGGCCTGAGGAAACCAAAAAAAGAAAGGAGATGTGGGCATCCCATGCTGCAAGCTCTGTGTCCTTGGCCCCACAGCTCCAGCTGGATGTGGACCATTGTGTATCACCCCAGGGGCTGCAGTCCAGGCTGATGAGAGCAGTGGAGAGGGACAGCTCCTCATCGGTGTTTCCAGGGGAATGTAAGGATCAAAGGACTTGCTGGAGGTCATCTGGGACGGTCTGGTGCTGCACCAGATCTCCTGAGTTTCAGGCCTCTTTTTATCACTGCCTGTTTCTCCTTGTAGCCCACGCTTAAGACTTCTATTCAGTTATCCATTGTGAATTGGGATTTTGCTAATTACTGGAAGAAAGGGAAGCTCAGGGCAAAGGGGGTGACTAGTCCTGTCTTTCCCCAAGCCCTTTCTGCTTCAGGAACACACTCCCCATCACTTATGAAGCACCCAGTTCAACAACAGTTTGCAGTTGTCCTGATTTTCCTGGGACCTGCTGCTCAGAAATAAAATGAGAACACAAGCCACAGCCTCCTCTTGCTTTTCAGAACTACCAACCTCTTGCATTCCCTGCACAGTGCAGCTTCAAAATACAGACACGTGTCACACCCTACTGCCAGATACGGAGAAATCTTTACAAAATCTTCCTTGGGAACTCTTTGCATGACAAACTGAATAAGATGTGCAATTACAGAGCCATGATTTAAGAACTTAAAACCCAGCTAAGCTCAATAGAAGGTATCAGACTTAAAAACAATACGTAGGGAGAATTTAATCTTGCAGGGACTGCAGTTATTTGAGGGGAGAGATTGTGTTTGGGATTAAGAGTCAAATTACTCCACAAGTTTTTATTAAACCTTTATATTTTCAGCTGTACCTTCTTACAGCTGTTTTGGGACAGGAGCTTGATTTTATGATGGGCATAAATCCCCCCAAAATAGTTTGGATTCTCTGAAACAGGCAAAACATGAACAAAATGGATTTGGACTTTATCTGGGCTGCTGACGACTTAGAGCCCACACACAAGCATTTCATTAAGGCATGCAATTTTCCAGAAAGCAAAAAGAGGTCCAAAAAAAATCTGATTTCCCTAGTGTTCCTAAAACCCCAAAGAAGCCCTGAGCACATACACACAGCCCTTGCTGGGAGCCCTCTGTCCTGCATGCACACTCCTGCTGGGAAGTGCATGTCTGAGCATCCCTGGTTTGAATCGATCCCAGCACTGACACACCACAGAAACATTCACTTGGGGAAGCAACCTCCTGATTATCTGAGAGCTCCAGGCAGCACTGGGGGGATGCTGGGTGGGGCTGATGCACTGGACAGGGCTCTGTCAGTGCCTGGATGGCCACAGCCCTGGCTGGACACACGATGTGGCTTTATGGTGGTGGGGGGCTGGGGCTCAGGGGCTGCCAGGGGCTCACACCTGTGACTGTATCCACAAATTTCCATCTTCCACCTGACAAATCATCCAAACACACAGACATCATGTCCTGGCATGCAGTGGATGTATCTGTGCAAGACAAAAGTTTGGTTTTGAGTGAGCATCACTGCTTTAGCAGAGAGCACAGGAACTGGCACAAATACTTTTCCCCATTGATGTCTCTGATTCAAAGTGACTTTATTCAGCTGGCAGCCAACTCTGGGACTGGGAGCTGAGTTCAGAGCTGAATGGAGCTGGCTGTCCCCAGCTGCAGCGTGGGCATCCTTCTCCAGCTGTGTGATGGGTAATGTTATGCTATCAAAACATCCCTGCCTGCAAAAATACCTGGGAAAGAAAAAATGAGTGTTTCTGGCTTGATGCAGGCAGTGCTGGCCCAGAGGTCCTTGTGCAGCAGCTCCCTGCAGCTCATCCTTGGTGCCATCACCCAGCAGCAAGTGCTCTTCTTGCCAGGTGATATTGAACAAACCTGCTCCTGTCTCTGCACCTCTGCAAGTGGGGTGACAAATGCAAAGTGCTTTAAGGTCCTCTGTGGGAAATAACTCACTCCTGTTGCCAGACCTGAGCGTGTGAACATCATTTTATCTACAGGGAATACAGGTGCATGCCAGGTGAACATGGGTATGGATCACGTGTCATTAAATAAACCACGGAGGCTGGGAGAAGGAAGGAGCAGCCTGAGACAGGGAGCAGAATCCTAAGCACACCCTGAGGTGCTTCCAGGTCAGATCCACAGCACCAGGAACCCTTCTCTGCTGTCTCTGCACCGGATCTGTGCCAGCTCCCCACAGGCAGGGCTGCCGTGCTGGCTGCGAGACCCCGCCGGGGCCAGGCCTGGCACAGCCGGGGTGGCAGCAGGAGGGAGGGTCTGCTCCCTGTCACCTCCTGCTCCCTGTCATCTCCTGCTCCCTGTCACCTCCTGCTGCCTGTCACCTCCCGCTGCCGTGCTGCTGGCTCACCCTCTGCTCCATAATGGCTCAATCTTCCAGCTCTGTTTGCTGCTTTGCTCTTTCCAGCCCAGCTCAGCTGCTTTATTCCTGCAGGGATTCACACGATGTCCTGAATTGTCTCAGTCTAGGCAATTCCAGCTTGTGCCAGGTCCCAGGGACCTTTTCATTTTTGCACTTTTGATTTGGAAAGGATGAGGCAAATGGGGCAGCATTGTGCACCAGGGTACCTGAGGTGGGTACTGCACCTCTGAAAGCATCACAGGCACATGGAGGTGGGTGTTAAACATTATTTGAGGAGTAGTGTGGTAACACACCACCATGAAAGTGTCCTTGTCACCATGGCTGTGGTCACTTGCCATTACAGACTGATCCAGGCAAAGGCCCCTTTCTGTCCAACAGCTGTGCAAATGCTGGCTGCAATCCCTGGGCCAGCAGGGCTGGCCTGCAGCATCCTCCCAGGGCAGCACAATCCTCCCTGCCCATGCCTGCTTTTCTGCTGGGCAGCAGAAAGGAGAAGGGCAGGGAAATATTTACCAGGTTCAGGGCTGGCTTTGTACTGGGGAGAAGCCCTGTTCTCTCAGCAGGATGAGCACTTCTAATTTATGGTGACAGAGGGAAGTATATTGATGTTTTTCTGGTGGCTGCACCCTTCTATCAGCCTGAAGCGGTGGTGTGAAGCACTGGCTCTGTGGAGGGAGCTGTCAGGAAAGACAGACAGGACCCTTCCCTCCACACCTTTGCCCAAGCAGCTCCATCCCTGATGCAGGGCTGCTGCCTCCTCCCCAAGCCACCAGCTCCTTCCCAGTGACCCTGGCTCACTCCCACTGCGGTTGCTGCCGTTCTGGGTGATTAATTCACTGTGAGTAATTTTGTAGCAGATGATCTCATTCACGTGGTTCCTGCTATTTCTCCGGCAGAGTGGAGAGAAGGGGNGAGAGGGAAAGGGGGAGAGAGAGAGGGAAAGGGGGAGAGAGAAAGGGAAAGGCAAAGGGAGAGGAGAAGTGATGTCCATGAGAGTTGTCCCTCTGTACCTGCTCAGGAAGCCCAGCACCAGTTTGATGACCACTTAGTGGTACAGTGCTACAGGCAGAGCAGAAGAAAATTTGCTGGCAAATTGGTTTCTCTCAATAGAGGCAATTTGATCATTTAGCGCGATAGGAGCTCAATTACGGCTTTGTAACAAGGCCAGCATTGGGGCAGCAAGTGGCTCCTGTGGCTGAAGAGCAGCCTGGCTTGCTGGGCTCCTGGGGGGCTGGGGAGGGCCCCCGGTGGGGGATGTGGCACTGGAAGTCTGGGACCTTGGGGACTGCCAAGTTTGGCCCTGCCAGGGGCTGTGGAAGCTTTGTGAGGAGCTGCAGGGACTCGCTGCAGTCCCCAGTTACCAGTAGGAAACCCCAGTGGGTTTAGAAGCCTCCAACTGCCTGCTGAGAGAGTCAGAGATGTTAAAGAAATCTGTGAACCCGTGTTTGGAGAGACAAGACCTGCACTGAGGTGGCTGCTCCACGCTGGCAGCATGGGTGATGGGAGACTGCCCTGTCCCGGGATGCACCGCGGGCAAACTGGAATGAACCCTACGAAATGGGATGAGATTAACAAAGCAGCTGAATTACTCTAAGCTAATAAAGTACCAAGCCCAGATGGCTCCCACTATGAATACTATTAAAGAGAAAAACTCAGGGTAAATTAGGAGATTTGAAGCTAAGGCGTTTCTTGTACAGAAGATGCTCTGTGGGGTGGGCAGCAGTCTCCTTTCCCTGCTAACTCCAGGGACAGAGATTTGGTGCTGTTTTGAAGCCCTGGAAAAAGGAGTATGTGCTCCTTTTCACTCAATTTCTGCTGTATTTCCCTTGGAAACCATGCTTGCTGCCTCCTGGCAGTGCCAGGCTTGGAGTTTCTGCCACACTCAGGCCCATGCAAACCCCAGCTGCCTGGAATCCATGTGCAGAATTATTTCCCATCCCAGGAGCGGTGTGAGCCCCCAGCCATCTCTGTGTTGGTCCCCTCTCACTGTCTGATGGGATCCCACTCAAAGACTTTCTGCTAAGGGAGTAGAAAATACGAGTTTGCTTCTGAATTTTGGTGCCTGAAATAAGCAGCAGTAGACCTGTGCAGTGTTTGCTGTGGGAAGGGCTGGGCTCTATCCCTGCATGCAGAGGGGCTCAGCAGGAGGCTGCATTTAAGGGCCAGATCCAAAGCACAGCATGCCAAGGGCTGTTTATGCATCCCTCAGCTGGGAAGTGGATCCAGAGGCAGTGAGTGGCTGCAGAGCTGGGCAGCCACAGTCCCGAGCTGCTGCAGGGAGTGGGGCAGTGCTTACAGGGCTCAGAGCACCTGGGACATCTGTGCCATGCAGAAGGGAGTGACAGCTTGTGACATGGGGTTGACATCAGCCAGAGCAGCTCAGGGCAGGGCAGCAGAGCAGGCAGGACCCAGTGGGTGCTTAGAGGAACATTTCCTACCCACTGCGGTATCTGGCTGAGGATGGACATTTAAAGCACATCCTTGTTCCAAGAGGGAGGAGAAGAAACCATGGCAGGGCGGGGAAAGAGCTGGTTTTGTTCTGCAGTGCCTGGGGCAGTAGATGGCTGATGTGTTTAGTTTCTGAATTACCCTGATGAGATGTAAAAGCTTGTTATTTGTTTTAATTAATGTGAAGGAAACTGTTAGAGTGCCAGAAAGTGTGAAGAGAGGGGGAGCAGAGAGGGGAGATGGGGACATTTGGAATTGAAGCATCCTATTAATATCTCTGCTGTTGAATGAAAGGTCATTAATGATCCAAAGAAAAATGAGTGTGGAGAGAAACAAGAGAAGCAAATCCCTCTCTGCCTCCCATCACCCACGCTGTTAACAGAACATCTTCCAAGCCCTGCTGCAGTCCTGCTGCCCCTTGTTCTCTGCGTTTTTTTCTGCTGTCTTTAATCTGCCACCTTCCTGTTGGTGCTGGACGGGGTGAGAGAGTTTCAGGGAAGATGAGAGTTGGTGCCTCACAACACTGACACAAAGCTCCCCAAAATTTGCACCCTTCTGCTGAGATCCAGAGCAATGTCTCCTGCCTTTGTCTCAGGACCTCACCTGGACACAGCAAGTCTTGATCTCTGCTGAAGGCATTGAAATACCAGCCTTGGGGTGATGTTTGACAGGCAGAGGTGCTGCAACAGGCAGAAAAACCTTACTTGCTTTATTTCACTAATATTTTCTGCTCTTTTCGAGGTTTCCATGACCAGTGTGTGTTCCCAGCCCTGCGCTGAAACTGTGCTTGCCCAGGAATTGATTTGCCACGCCTGAGGTGGAAGCAAACACAGATTAAATTTAAGCTATTTGTTCAGTACCTCAGTTATGCAATTGGACATCACAGATTAGGGAAGGTGACCTCCTGTAGTACAGGGGGGATTTACTGACATGTTTGAGCAAATATTACACTTCCTGGGATCCAGCCCAGCTCAGGATAAAGGAGAAAAAAGGTACTGGCTGGCTGCCTCCCTGCACAAGCACCTAAATCCCAGCAATCTCTGTCTTCCCGCAGAGCCTCAGGCTGGAAATCCTGATCTCCAAGGATCCAGGATCCTTGACGAAAGATCTCCAGGAAATCCAGGATCTCCAAAGCAGGACCAGCCCTGATTCCTCCCACAAGGAGGAAAAGAAGAAAAGGAAAGAAAAATAAATGGAAGGAAAAGGGGGAAAATGAGCCTTTGCAGGGTCTCAACTACCTGCTAAACATGACCAGCCCCAGGAGATGCAGGATTTTGTTCCAGTCACCATCACCCACACTCCTGACTCCTGAGAGCTCCATGGTGTTGGTAAATCCAAGGCTTGAGGCTCTTGCTTGCTGCAGGGAGGTTCCCAGGGTCAGGGCTGGTCCAAGGGCTGTGGCAGTGGGTGGGGAGCAGCAGAGGAGAGGACACAGCTCTGGGGACCACAGGAAGGTTCGTTTGCTCAAGAGGTCAGCAGTGGAGCAGCAATTTAGAACTTAAATCTGTGTGTTTAAAAAAGGAAGGAAAGGAGCCAGCCAGGACGGGTGGTTGCACTGAAAGCTGTCAGTGTGTGTTTGTGAGAAGGATTTTGAGTGACAGCAAAGTTGTCAGAGGCGTCTGACGTCAGAGCTGCACAGAGAGGTGCCGAGGTATCGCAGGGCACAACTTGCCAACGGCAACAGCAGCTTCAGCTGCCTCTGGGTACCTCTCACCCCTCCTCCTCCTCCTCCTCCTTTCTCCTCCTTTCCCTCCTTGGCTCGATTTTGGAGCAGACAAGCAGGCTGCCCCAGCACTGACCTGCTGCCTGTGGAGCTCCTGGGTGGAGGAGGAAAGGGAAGATGCTCCCTGGATGCCACATGGCTCCAGAGCTGTTGGACCCCAGAGATGAAGACATCGGGACACAGGCAGGGCAATGCCCAGGGCCACCTCCTTGTCCCTGAGCCCTGACCTCCACAGGCTGGGACAGGCTCAGCCTGCACCTGGACAGGGAGAGGGAAGGGGAGCTGGGATCTCACAGCAGCACTGTGCCAAAAGAGTCTGCCTTGCACTTCCCACACCCCTCCCACTCTTCCAAGCCTCACCAGGGTTTTACCTACCCAAGTGCTCCACAGTCCCTTCTCTGGCTTCAGAAAATTCATGAATATGCCAAGTGCCAGAGTGTAACACTAACCCCGGGCCTTCCCACTCCTTGCCTGGTTCTGTGCCACCTCCCACACAACCTGGACAAAGCCAGGGCTCTACCTGAACAAACCAGGCAAACCAGATGGAGACTAAATCTGTTTCTGCATGCTTTGGCACTGAAAAAAATACAGGAGCTCTGGGTATGGCAAGAGCAGGGCAGAGCTGGGACAGAGGGGGAGGCTGGGGTGAAGGCAGCACAAGTGGCTCATGTTTGCTCCCTTGATGTGAGGTCTTGCAAATGGAAATGATTCTCCAGAAGCATCTGTTCCTCAGGCAGGGGCTGTACCATTGCAGGCATCCTCCAGAGACATCACTGGCACTTAGTGCAGATAACTAAATCAATAAAAACAGTGGCTACAGGAAGGGATTTGGCCTTCTTGTCTTGGAAACACCTGAGTCACTCAGGATAATCACCCTGTGGCCTTGGATGGATGGGTTTTCAGAGCCCTGACACACCTGCTTGCTGCTGAAGTGGTTCAGCCCATCTTTTTAATGCTGTTCTAGCTGGGAAATTGTTTCTCTGCTTTAGCTTTAAATGATGAATTGTTGCCTGAAAGATTATCCTTTGTTTATCTCTGTTCCAGTGACCCTCTTTGTTGCCTCTCCTCTCCCCTCTGCTTGGGCGCTGCAGCAGCGAGGGCAGAAGGAGCAGGAGATGTGATCATTCCCAGCCCTGAGTATCAGGCTGGTGATCTTTCCTCTGAGCCATCTCCATTTCCAGATAAAATTCTGCCTCTTGTCCTGTTCATGGTTTCTCCCAAACACAGAGCAGGGCCTGGCACTCCTAAGACTGGAAAGGAGCACCTGAAATATGGAATAGCTGGGATGAAAAAAGTGGGGAGAGAAGGACCCTGCGTGGGCAGTGCCTGTGTCACTCCAGCACCCCAAGCCCCAGCACAAAGGGCACCTCTGTGGCCCAGCTCAGATGATTTCCTGTTTTCCCTGCATCCAGCAGAATGGTCTACAGAGCAGGAATTAGTCAGTTTGATTTGTGTTTCAGATTAATTCCCTTAGAAAAATCCTTGGGCCATAACTCTCTTAGAAGGCCCAAATGTTTTCTCTCTGAAATCTGGCATAGCTTGCTGCTCTGTCAGTGCAGGTGTGAAACTGTTAAACATCCAAAGCCAGCTGGGTTTCCCACCCTAAACTGATGGGAGCAGCAACCCCAAGTCCCAAAACCAAAACCACCTATGAGAGCTCCCATTTCATGTGTGTGCTCCTGAGAACTGCAGCCTGAATTCCTCTCTATTTCCTGACAACTTGGACCAACTACTCGGGAACCAGGTTTTCATGCAAATAAATTCAGAGAGGAAACGAAGCCATTACAAAAAGGATTGAATCTCACAGAGGAAGCTTCGTTCAAGAATAAAGTGATGAAGTGACAGGATGGATTAATCTTTAATTTGGTTAAAGCTGGGGTGGCAAATCTGCAGAAGGTCACAGTGACACTAAACAAGTGTCTTGTATTAAACCCAGCTCAAGTTTTCATGTCTTGGTAAAAGAGCTGGAGCATCTATAACTAGTAACAGGTTATTTTTGGCATCCCAACCTATTTTGTAGCTCCCAGGAGGACAAAACCGCTTCTCTTTGACTTTGCAAAGCCTGGATTTCTTTTTGTGTCGGCAGGATGCTGGGATCTGCATTTAAATTCTTCTGACACTGCCTGTCTTGACGAAAACTCACAGGTCCAGGCAATTACTGCTCTTGCTTGCTTTGCTAGTTCAGTCTAGATGAGGGCTGTGTTCAAAATAACAACACAAAAGTTATGTTGTGTGGCCAGCTCTGAGGGGATTTGAAAGACATGTAGATGTGGGGTGTCTTGGCAACAGAGATTAGGGGTGGTCTGGGCAGTGCTGGGTTAAAGGTGGGCTCAATGATTTTATAGGTCTCTTGCCACCTGAGTGATTCTATGATTCAATTAAAAGGTGTCACAGCTCTAAAAAGCCTCAATCTTGAGTAGACACAGTGGTCCAAGGGGTCACTCTGTTGTTGCCTTCTCACAGGGCCACAGACATTTGTTCAAGGTCACCGGGAATCAGCAGCAGAGGCTGCCAGAGCCAGGCCATCAGCCATCAGCCATCAGCCAGGTTTCCATGGCTCTCCCTCTTCCTTTGCTGTCCCTTCCTGAGCCCCAGCTGCACCCACACCATGCTCCCACTCTTCCCGAGGCTGTTTGCCGGATGGGTGCCAGATCTCCAGCTCTGCAAGGCGTGGTGTGACATCTGCTCTGCCTTCCCTCCCGCTCCTCCCAAACGGAGATAGCCGGAAAAATATTCAAGCCAGCATACACAGAACCAAAGTCACAATCAAAGTACTTCACAAAATTTACTGCGTTTCAATAGAATTTTGTTTTGAAAACGAAACAAACAAACAAAAAATCTGGCAGAATCAAAACATCTTGTTTCGGCACTGTCAGAAGAAAGAAAACCTTCCTGTTCTATTCTGAAAAGGCTTTTCACTGCTGAGATTGTTTCAGAAAATAGCTAAATCAAGCAGAAAGCAAATTAAAAAATCAAAGTTGCTTTTAGATGGGTCCAGTTTCCAGATTTTTCCCTAACAGGCTGCCAAGATGAGCAGTGCCCCTTGGGCATCCCACAGGTGCTGGTACAGCACTGCTCTCCTCTGGCTCCCTGTGTGTTCATGGAGGGGACAGCGAAGGGCAGGGATGTGACCCAGGGGTATAACCTGGCAAACCAGGCAAAATCAGGGAAAGTCTACTATTGGTGAGGAGCTTCTCCTCCTCTCATCAAGGACAAACCTCCAGAATAAAGTTGTGCACTGATGAGAGACAAAGAGGACTCCAGATGAGACAAGAATGTCCTAGAGGTGTCCAGACAGCTCCTGCCTCTGCTTGAGGAAGAACTGGGTGGGTTTTCTATTGCATCAATGCACAAAACACCCACAGCATGTACGTGGGGACAGGAGAGTTCCCACACTGTCTGAGTCCTGTGCCAGCAAGGTGGGGACAACAGAGCTGGTACTGCAGCACCCTGCAGCCCTCCCCAGCAGCCAGGTGATGGGAGCTGACCCTTCAGAGCTGGGGTACAGCTCACAGGCTGCACAGGTTGCTGCTGCAAAATCCATTACAGGAGAGTTTGCATGGAATTCAGGGCTCTGGCTTAACCCTGGTTTTCAATTGCCCAAACATCTCTTCCTATGTCAGTATTTCACATTTCCTTTGAGTGTTTTGATGTGCAGGCCTCTCTAACACTCTCTGGGACTATGGAGAGCAGCCTTGTTAGGAAGTAGAGCCCCTGGCACAGGGAAGTTGGGCAGATGCCTGCACAGCCATCAGCTGGGGATGGGGAAAGCGTCTACGGGGGGAGCACTTCCTCCTGCCCGTCCAGGGCTCCACATTGCGTGCATTTTGCCTTGAAAAACAAAAATCAGCATCTGCTCCAATAAGTGATTTGCCCAGGGCAGCAATGCATCTGCTGGAGAAAGAGCACATCTGTGCTCAAGGTGAAAGTGGAGCAGTCAGTGGAGCAGAGCACAGTCCCAAGGGCCCTGGGGAACAGGACATCTCCTGGGGTTACACTCCCAGGGTACAGCTCTGCAAGAACTGACACATACAGGTTGAATTTGGCTCTTTATTCACGGAAAATGAAAGTGGATTCAAGGCACTGGAGCCCCTCAGTGAGCTGGTACAAATGCTGAGGAGTGTGCCATCAGCCCATTAAGACCTTGGGCAGGTGCTGCTGGATAAACAAAACCCCCATCTCCTTTGGTGATGTGAATTTTAGAGAGACAGGAGAGAAAGAAACTAATGAGGTGTTTACAAAATTAAAAAACCCCAAAACTAAACCTGGACCTGCAGGGAAGGGATTGTGCTGTCCCCCCAGTCCATCAGGGATCCAGCCAGGGGCTGGAACAACGTGTGCTGATGCATTATGAGCAGTGAATCCCCCCTGCCCATATTTCTACATCCCCCAGAATTTTACTGATATAAACTAAAAGCAATCTCAGACCTTGTAAGACAAGGTAGTTATCTCTACAGCCAACCAGCAGCAGATTTATTGACCTCTAAGATGCATTCAAACCATATTTGCTTTCATATGACAAGTGTCCTGTTTTATTGAAGCAGTTTTTCAGCAGTCCTGAATCACTGCTGCAACTCCATTTTGTCAGAGGCAAACTGAAGATGTTTTCCACTCTAGTCAAGGCAACTCAGCACAGTATCTTTGTAAAATGGGGGACATCAAGCCATTAATGATAAAAATTGAAGTAAAGAAAGGGCAGATTTTCAGGCAATGATGATAAACACTTCAATAGCTGAACTCTAAAGTGAGGGAATCTTTTTGGCAGCAAAAGCAAAATATGGTAAACTGTTTTACAGTACTTTTACTAAGCATTTGAATGAGTAGGCCTAATATTTTGAAGATTGGAAGCAATCTGAACGAACTTGAAAATTTTTCCTTTTCAAAAGTGTGAAACGCAGCCTGAATTGCATTAGGAATGCTGGCAACCATGCCCTCAAACAGACTGAAAAAAAAGGTGAATGATTTGATGACACTGCAAATGTAAAAAATAGTTGAAATTAAATGTGAAGAGGGGAATAAAAACAAGATGGGTGAGATAAGAAATGGATATATTGCAGTACTTGGGGTGAAATATAGTGTCAGTAAAAACATGAAAACATTATCTGGATTTTCACTGGTACTACCAGTGTATCTTTATAGGCAGATGATAAGAAATATAATAACTCTGAGAGTACTAAAACAATCAATGTAAAAATATATTTCCAAGACATGCTTGTAGTGAATTTCATCGTGTGCTGCTTTAATTTTAAACTTTCAGAAGATACACATTCTGCCCAGTACAGAATCCCCTACATCTCCTTCTATAGTTTTCTATACTTAGAGATTTAAGAGAGAGTTTACAGCACTTGAAGGAGCAGACTGTTGATTGCATATATGGATAAGGCATTTTGAAAGGTAGAGCACTTTTTTGGTTTTTTGATTTTGGGGCTGTGAGAAGACAGAATGGACTTGTGAGCTTGCTGGTGATAATCACAACAGGTCATTGAGATCTCTGTTTATTTTCAAGCAGATGCAATATTTTAGGGTATTATGACCAAACATGTGTTATCACTTGGTTGATCAGCACTGGCCTTGCTTTCAATTTGTAATTCCACAGTTTGAGTCACAGTTTTGAACTATTTGTCTTGTATAGTGTTCTATAGACAATCTGTTAGGGGCTTCTTATGTAACATCATTCCTCTCAAGTTCAGCAAAAAATGCTGCATCGTGAAGAATGTGCATAATGTATCACAAATTTAGCCCTCTGCTAACTGCAGACAAGTGAGTGTTCCTTTCATTTGGGGACAGAGTTATCTCAGCCTGGAGGAAGGAGGGAGGGAAAAGGCAAGGCAAAACAAGAGAAAGGGTCAAAGCAGCTGCTGTGGCAGAGCCAGAAACAGGGAAACACATTTCACCAAACTGTTGTTAGCATTTGAGATGAAGAAAAGGCATTTTCTCCCTTTTTCATGGGCTTCTAGTGCCTTGTCCAGCACTGTGGGGCACAAAAACCCTTTAGGCTGAGACCACCCCCAGCCCAGGCACGGGAAAAAGTTGGAAACACATCTGAAGTACCCTCAAGTGCTTGCAGGGGTTTGTCCCCACAAGTTCCAGTTGTGCTGCAGCTGCATCACCTCATTCCATGAATCTGCCAATGCCCATCCAATCCTGGAGCAAATCCATTTGCTACAACTTTTACAGGTACTAAAGCCCATCTGTAGGAAGCCTCACAGAGGATTATTTCTGTCCTCTTCTTATTAGAGACTCAGCAGACTCATTTAAAAGAGATATTTCACAAACTGGTTGCCTCCCATGCTGAGAACGGTGTGCAAAGGGGCTGTAAGTCCAAAAATCACTGACTTCAGCAGCATCCACGGCCCTGATGGGCCTCTCCTGCAGGGGAGCAGAAATGCTGAGATGAGGCAGGTGGCAGCAAGGAATATTTTGTCCACATGATTTTATGTTCTGGCAACTGAAGGGCCCAAATCCTAACATTAAAACGGAATTAAATTACCATTCATTGGGCTGCTGAGAGGTCTCTGCTCTAAGGGACGTTTATGGCAGAGATTGCAGCAAAAGCAGCAGGGTGGAGGCAGTTCTCTCCCTCTGCTCTGCTCTGCTCTGCTCTGCTCTGGTGACACCTCACCTGCAGGGCTGCAGCCAGCTCTGGGGACCACAACACAAGGACATGGAGCTGCTGGAGTGACACCAGAGAAGGTCCCAAAGATACTCCAAGGGCTGGAGCCCCTTTGCTCTGGAGACAGGCTGGGAGAGCTGGGGCTGTTCAGCCTGGAGGAGAGAAGGCTCTGGGGAGCCCTTCAGCCCCTTCCAGTGCCCAAGGGGCTACAGAGAGCTGGAGAGGGGCTTTGGACAAGGATTTGCATGGATTGACAGGACAAGGGCAGCCAGAGGGCAGGATTAGACTAGATATTAGGAAGAAAGTCCTACCTATGAGACTGGTGAGGCCCTGGCACAGGCTCCCCAAAGAAGCTGTGGCTGCCCCATCCCTGGAAATGTCCAAGGCCAGGTTGGATGGGGCCCTGAGCAACTGGTCAAGTGGGAGGTATCCCTGCCCACAGCAGAGGGGTGGAATGAGATGGTCTTCAGGGTGCCTCCCAACCAAAACTGTTCTGTAATTTCATAAAACCCAAACAAAGCCAGCTCCCAGATAGCCTGAGCCCCAGCAGCACGCTGGGCACAGAGCTCATGTGCCCTCATTTGCTGGGTTTCTCCCAGTGAGGGTCTGAGCTGGTTTGGTGCTGGAGGGACTGTCCAGGGCATGGGCTGATCCTTTCTATGGAATGCTTCCCAGAGTGGCTGGGAGGTGTTCAGCACTGGGGGCTTCTGAATGCCAGCTGTGGCAGTAGCTCACAAACGCATTCTTAGCTAAAAAGCTAAATTCACCAACTCAGAATACCAGAAAGATGAAATGTCTGTGATTCTATGATTCTATTTTCAGTATTCCTTCCAAGAAATGCTGTAGTTGCACAGGTAGGAGAACCTCCCAGTCTTGGCACTGAATATTGTTGCTACAACAGTATTTAAATATTTCCTCTCCTTTCCTCTGTGCCTGTGTGAGTGCACAGGGGAATCAAATAGAGACACAGCCCTTCGAGTGCCAGTGAGAGAAGCAAGCCTGAGTCTCTCTAAGCCTGGCCTGGGATGCCTGCCATACTATTAATATGTAATTTGGCTGGGTAGTTCTGAGCCATCTTAATTCTCCAGCCATCATTACTTTTCTTGGTTATCATTCATACATTTCTATGTGCTAGTTTGCTTGGAGGAAAGAGATTGGACATTTAGAGTGGATGAGTCTATATTTTTGGAATTGGAGCTAAATTACCAGTAGTTGAAACATTATTGTGTTTTACAATAATTGCTGATTAAAATTCAAATGCACTAAATTCCACCTGTCATTCCCAGCATTGCCTCTGTTGTGACAATGCCAACACCATGAGTGGATACAAACAAAAGGACCAAAGGAAGTGGTTTGTCTGCAGAATTCCATCCTTTCATTCTGCCACAATCTGCCAAACTCCTCTCCCAAACCCTTGGGATATTTGCCACAAAATGTCTGCTCTGTCAGATGCTTCACAGAATGAAAACCCCGAGGTTCAGGTTTCCAAAGCAGCCTCTGTGTTTTTACACCCACCTGCCTGAGCTGCTCCCCTCCCTCAGGTGTGGTCAGTCAGCCAGGTGCTTTAAAACACTGATGCTCATGACTACTGATGGAGTTTCCAGATGGGCTTCTCTCTTTTTGGAGGAGCTAGATGGGCTCTTTGTGTATATGAGCTCCTACTTAGTGTCTCTTTTTCCCCTGACCACAGGATGTGCCCATTTCTTCAGCTCTCTTGAACTTGCCTTTGGCTGCAAAACTTTTTTGGACTGGTTAAGGTCCCCAGTCTTTTCCTTCTCCCCTTGTGCCTCCCACAATTCTGCATTTTTGGCCTCCTTCTTGCTTTTGATCTTCCATTCTCTTTTTCCCAGCTCTCAAGCTTTTCCTCACTGTGCCTGGCCATTTCCCAGCCTGGAGAGCTGGGGAACAGCACAGCCCCCTGGGAGATGGTTTGTTTATCATAAACCAGGGAAGGGAATAAGCAAGTTCTTGCTCTTAACAGCACTTTCTACATGCAGGTGCTTCCTCTTCCCTTTCGCATGTGAGTGAATACTGCAACAGACCATGTGTCTGCAAATCACCACTACCCTGCACTTCATCAGTCTGGGTCTGCATTTCAGTCATCAGAAGAGAATCAGCCTGATTTAATATCCTTTTACTCATCCTCGCTGGCTGAACAAAAAAAAGCCTGTCCCAAACCCCAGCATTGAGAAGGACACAGTGAAGCAGAAGATGCTCTGCTGAGTTATACCCCATGGGAATGTCCAGCCCATCCAAACTCCTGCTGCCAGGGGCTGGAAGTCACTGAATGGGCTGAACCCATACAGTTTTAGTAGATTCCATCAGTAAAAACAGAGTACAGCACGTGCTGTGAAGCCTTGAGTTCTCTTAACTCAGGAGAACCCTGGCTAGACAAATGTGAGAAGAAGCAGGGCTAGCAAGGGACCCAAGGCTGACGGCTCAGCCTCTCATTACTCATCCTCTGGGCTCTGTCTCACTAGTCATTTAGCACCTTTGTGGGCTTGTTTTTGATAGCTAGAGAGGGCGTGAGGGAGATGTGACTAAAACACCAGGATCTCTGCTTTTATATGGGGTGTCAGGTTTAAGTAAGTGCAGACATTGTGAAAGGCTCCACACAGGTACCAGCCTGGCTTGCTCTTCAGGGCATTGCGTGGTTCAGCTGTGCACAATCCAGAGCACTCCTGGCTTGCCTGGATCCCAGCCAACAAAGGATGTTGTAAAAACCTGTCTGGCTTATAATTTAATTTTGCTAAGGTTGGAACATTGCTTCTATTAGTGAAAAGCAGAAGGTAGTTTTGAGATTATGGCAGGAAATCTACAGTCAGTTCCTAGCTCCAACAGAGACTTTCCTTATACAGTGTTGGGCAATCCAACCAAAACTCACATGCTTTGTACCCTGAACTTGTATTAAAAATTATACTTCCTTCTGTTCTTTGTCTTGGCTACTTGGACAGTGAGCACGTGGGGAAGAGAAAGGCTTTCACTCTGTATTTATACTGTGCCTGGTTCTTTGAGGCGTCAGTCTGCAGTATTCCCTCTGAACAAACAACAAGAAGGAATAAATAAGTTAAAATGTGTATTATATAAGTCTACAACAACCAGGCCCAGTGAAGCTGTGGTACTTGGTGTCTTGGGCACGTGAGCCAATACCTCTGAGCACCACCCTGGACTGATGCCATGCCATGGGGCCAGGCCCTTCTCTGGTGTTTAGACCCTGGTTCTGTGTATCCATGTTCAGCACATCTCACCTCCTGCCCCCCAGCCTGCCCAGAAAGGCCAAGAGGAACTTCTAAGTGAAATCAATTAGAGCCCTGAAGAGCAGCGATGGTCGAGTCTGCATTTGTTTTTGGGTGCTGGAGAACATCGTGTGCTGCCAGCCATGAGCTGCCTGGCTCCAGCATCAGCTTTGCTCAGGGCAGGGAAGGGGTAGCATGAGACAGGGAGGAGCCCAACCCTCCTCACCCTTAGGAATGCTGTATTTACTCTGAGCAGATTTATGCATGAGATGTGTTTTGTTTTCACTAGCAGGGCTTGTTTCTCTGCTGCATTTGAGCTCCCAGCATGTGGACTATTTTTTGAGCAAGCAGTGGGCAGAGAGAGCAGAAAGAGCAAACATACACAAATCAGAGAGTTTGGTTTTATTTCCAAACAGGCATACACAAAACCATAGGGAGTACAAGAGGGAGAGGGCAGCATATCCTCTTGCTCCAGCATAAAAATGAACTTTCAAGGCTGACCCAGACACATAAGAGTAAAGCAAAAATATAACCTACGTGACTAGTGGGAAGAGAAAGAGCCAGCAGGAAAAATCTATCCGAGCTTTCCATGGTTCAATCAGTCAGGGCCTGCTTCACTGGGGAAACAATCAATTAACCACTTCCACTAGGGCAGCCACAGACGTGCTGTTCTGGAGGTACTAAATCTTTGAGTTTATTTGTTCTTGGCCGCACTCTCAGCTTATTTACATCATCACAGGAATCTTCCTCCCTGTTTACCCTCACTTCTCCAAGTCCCTCCCAAGGATCTTTCTGTCCATGTCGATCAATGAAGAAGAACTCTTACAGATTAACAATTTCCAGCCTCGTTGCAAATCCCTATTTCCCTTAAACAGGCAGCCAAAACAAGCAGTTTCCTCCAGGCATCCGGAGGGTATTACACCTTTAACTGCCCATCCAATTTCCAGCTGTCAATGCATTTTGTCTCACTTTAAGGCAGATGGTTTTGGTTTAGGATGTTTTGGCCCAACCAATAAGCAAAGAGCCCTGCAGGACACATATTTGCTCCCGCCCTGAGGAGCAAAACCTAGCAGTCAAATGAGAGGCAGATGACACCAAAGCTAAGGGATGATGTTTGGAGCACTCAGCCCAAGCCACTCTGTGGCAGATGGGAGCAGGGAAGGACTTGAGCATGGCTGGTGCCACAGATACGGTAAAGTGGGAGGTGGAAGACAGCCTGGAAAAAATGCACAAAAGGAGCATTTAGAGAGTGTGACCAAGTGGTGCTGAGCTGTGCAGGTGCAAGGGGTTCAGGCTGTGTCTCTGGAGGAAGCAGGCAGATGGATGAACGTGGAGAAGGGTGCACAGAGGTGGGTGGGGATGATGATGGTGCTCCTCGGCCCCTCAAAGGCAGGTCTCAAAGCCCTAAAAGCAGAAGGGTCTTCAGTCCTAGTATGCTGGTGAAGAAAACAGAGTGTTGGAGACAGAGATTCGCTCTCCAACCCACAGGCCTGTGTCTGCCATCACTGTGCTCTCAAGATGTAGTGAAGTGAACAATTTAGATGGCCACAGCATAAAGCTGAGATTAAATTTCTGTTCCCCATTTAAATTTTTTATTGCAGTCTTTAAATGAAAATAAAGCAGCTGTCAGCACTTTTAGGTAACTTCTGTGCCTGGCAACCTGGAAGCAAATTTTGATTCACAGATGCTTCTTACTCCTCTGATCAAATGTGCTGGCAGGACTGGTAGATAGGAGCTGTCTTAACAATTTTAATGCACCTAAATTTGTGCCTGTAGCTGCTGTTAATGCCTTGATTGGTGCTATTGAAATCTCTTCTTAAACATATGGTAATACATTCCTCACTGATTCCCCTGCCTTTCAAAACTCAGACCTGGAGATATCATTGTCTGTAATAAGTTCATTCTGTTCCTTCTGCTTTACTGCCTGCCTAGCCTAGCTTTGATGAAGTAATTCATATAACTCACTAACTCCAGAGCAAATTTTGATTAGTTTTTGAATTAAATAACATATTTTCTTTTAGGAAGTCCTGCAAACTCATCTTGGCATCTGATATTCACATGACCTCTGCCTTTCTGGATGCACCACCAGTAATGAAGAACCTGGATGTCAGGGCTGAGGGTGCACTAGTTGGCCTTAATTGCCCCAAAACCCTTCATTTGGGCCTCATATTTACCCTCTCTGCCAGGAACTCCAAATCCTGAACTGATATTTGGCTTTCCATGGATGACTTTGGAGCTGGTGTGTTGATAGGAGCCACTGCCATCACCTCCTGCTCTACCTCCCATGGCAGGGGACTGTGCCTGGTCACAGGTTTGTCCCTGCCCTGTGCAGAGGCTGCTCCTGGCACCCCTTCCCTGGGAGCAGCCCTGCTCCTGCTGCTTCTTGGCACTGGCAGCCCCAAATACAATACAGCTCTGGTAGGATTTTCAGTAGGTAGAAGACTTTTAATGGATTGATTTATTAACAGTTTGAGAATGGAGAATACAGGCTGCTGTTCTGGAGCACTCAACATGCAGGAGTTTTAGCCACACTTTTCCTAAGGGAGATATTGGACTCTTAATATGCATTTTTGGATAAGCACAAGCAGGCCTGTCATTTGAGTGGGATGACATTTAGTTATGAGGATGGGGGGACAGATCAAGCACTAGGAACATCTTCCTTTGTTCCCTAAGGGAACAGCAATCTTTCTGTGCAGACCATGTCACTAGTGGAAAACACTCTGTCTAATACCATCCCAGGGTTTTTTTGCACTGAATAAATAAGGCTATACTGCATTTCCTTCCCCAAAGCAGGAATGGGAGATGCTGGGATGTCTCTGCCATGGGCAGCACCTGTGGACAGCTGGCAGTCCTGAGCTATTAATGCTCCAGAAAGCTTGTTGGAAAAAAAATGAGACTTGGGGAAGGATCTAAAATTCGCTCATTTCACAGAGCACAGCAGCTTCTATCCCACGGTGTGCTGCAGAATGGGCTTAATGCTGAGCCACAACAGGCACCAGCCTCCCTAATATTGAATGTAACACACTAAGGAAAACCTCCCATGTATGTGCTTTCTGCCTGGGAGCTCGTATACATCCAAGTAGTGGCTTTTATATTTTGGGGAGGGGTTTTTTTGTGTGTCTGAAGAGAGGTACATGGGAGAAGGCTGGGAGCCGGGCTGCTCGTCCATTCACACCGGGGTCACTCATATCCTCTCTCTTTTGGAAGAAAGCTTCAAGGTTCTACTCCTGAAGGCTTGAAGGTTGTTGGCTGCTGTTTCATTCAGTGAGATCAAAGCGAGGACCACACTCTTCCTCTGTCTAATTCGCTTTCTCAGATCAATTCACAAGCAAACTTCACCTGCGTTATCCCTGTGCGAGGGATCTTTTACGGCCCGGGGAAGGCGAGNTGAACTGCCCCGCACCGCCCCGCGTCCCCACCGCCGGCCCGGAGCTGCGCCCGGCGGCTCCCCGCCCGCCTAGAGCCCGCCGGGCCCCGCGGGCCTCCGCTCCGCGCCGCTCCGCGCTCCCGCCTGCCTCGCCCGCCTCGCCTCTCCTCTCCCCGCCGCCTCAGCGCGGCCCCGCCGCCGCCAAGACGCCGCGGGCCGTGCTCCGAGTGAAGAATGGGGCGGCCAAGCTCGCTAAGCCGCCCGCGGCCGCGGGCGAGACCCCCGGCGGCGCCCCCGGACCCGGGCTCTTCATGGAGCGGTCGCAGAGCCGCCTCAGCCTCTCCGCCTCCTTCGAGGCCCTGGCCATCTACTTCCCCTGCATGAACAGCTTCGACGAGGAGGACGCGGGTACGGGGGGCCGGGCAGCGCTCGGGGCCGGCGGTGCCCAGGGCTGGATGAGGGCGGGCGAGGGTGGGTGTGCGGCGTGCCAGCGCCAGCCCCGGCCCCCGGGGGTTCATCCCGGGGGGTGTGCGAGGGGTGCCGGGGGGTGCCGGGCACTGCTGGCGGAGGCGTGAGTGTGCCCGTGGAGGTTAACAGTGGGAATGTGTTCCAGCGGTGAAACACGCTCCGGCTGCTGATCGCCAGGTTATTTGCGAATGGAGCGGCTCTCGCTCCATCCTCCTCCGTGTGAATGAAGGGCAGCGCTCAGGGAGAAGGCGTCCATCCTGCCGGATGGTGTGCCCGCTCTGATTTATGCACCATCAGCTCTCGGGCTGATTGTTCCCAGGGGTTGTTAGCGCCGTACACGATGCTGCTTTTGGAGAGGGGAATAAAGGGATTCAGTTTAGATGAGAGCAGAGTAAATCGAGAAACAAAAGCCTTTCAGAATGGATGCAGTGATTTTTCTTGCCGGCATCAGAAAGACCTCCTGGCCTTAGACAGTTGGCAGTAGTCATAAAATGATCCCAAGCTTAAAAAAGAGGGGCAGCGATAGGGAAAAGTGGGAAAGGCGTTGGGTTGAACGGGAGAGGAGGGGTGGTGGGTGCTGGGAAGGTGCTGGGAGTGGAGGGCAGTACAGCCGCTGTGTGGGTAGGGAGGGTGCGGGAGTGGATGGAGAGCGCTCCGAGAGCACTCTGTCCATCCCCGGGGGCTCCCTGGTAATTGAGGGGTGTATTTCCCAGTGCACACTGTACCAGAGACTGAACCTCTAAGTGAATCTTGTGAGTGGCAAATAACGAAAGTTGCTAAATAAGGTGTATTTTAACACTGACTGTCATGGTTGCATCCCTCAAAATGCCGGCATGCTCCTTTGTCTAGTGGCTCATCCCAAGATGTGCAGATGCCAGCAGGAATACATCAGCCTGCCAGCTGCTACACCTGTAACGATGTTGTTTTTAAAGGAGTTGACGTAAGAATCAATTCATCATCTGTGTGATTAACCTAGACTTGTCATCAGCATTGTGCAGGCGTGGCAGGCAGAGGATTGTCTCCTCTGACAGATGTAGTTTTTAAAATTTTTGTCTGAAAATTTTGCTGATGATTTATTTGCACTTCAGATTTGGTTCAAATGCCGAGGAGTGTACGAGACAATAACGGGAGCTTTGGGAAGTCTCAGCACTGTTGCTTCAGGAATGATTGATAGTGAGAAATGCTCAAGTATGAGAACCCAACACAATGCTTGGGACGGCATTTCATTCCCTGGTGTCCAACCCCTCCTGCTCTGAGCAAGGTGATATTTTAGGTGAATACTTCCTCTTGCAACGCTTAAAAAAACGCTTTTGTGCTGAATTGTGTTTATTCACACTTAGTGAATGTTCATGCATGAATGTTAATAAGCTGCTCTTAATACAACACAAGTGATGTCTCTGAATTAAATAAATCTCCAATTAAGACCTCATTCTCCAGCAGCTTATGAGCAGATCTTGCCTGTGTGAGTTGTCTCGTTAGTGAAGCTGCTCAGGGTGGGTTCAGTGCCATGGGGATGTTGCAGTGTTGCTCCTGTATTTCGTGCCTGTGAGTGTGTGTTCAGACACATATGAGCAACCAGCCGGGAAGAAGGTGTGCTGCTTTCTATTTTTGGTGTTAAAACTACAAGTGTATAATCTTCTCAAGCAAATAGATGACATGAAAGAGAAATTATAAGAGAAATGCTGAAATTGTGCCAGATAAGATTCTACATTATTCATACCCCTGCGCGCTTCTGAAATTGTGAGAGATTCTGACCAGTTTGGGTTGCAGCATGATTTCTGTCAAAAAAATAGATCTCGATAGCTCACTCAGGGAGATGAATACTGCACTTGGCAAGATGTTCCCTACAGGAGGAGGCAGAAAAAAATGAAATTGATCCCAGGGGCATTGACAAAGTAAACAATCCTATTTCAAACAGACACATCATCCATTTTGTCTGAAGCTGAGAACCACATCTTTAAGAGAATAGCCGTCCTAGGGAAAGAGGAGAAGAGCTGATAAATGGCCAAGCTTAAAGGAAATGTGACATTTTCCTCTGAAAGAGGAAAACAGCCTAATGATCACTTAAAGCTACAAACAAGAAAAATGCTTGAGGTGTTTCATTTAAGTTACTATGGGTGGGTTATATCAAAGGAGCCTAAAAGGAAATTTACAGATGTGCTGAGAGCCGTGGCCACATTTGGGCAGTGGTAACAATACCTCTGGCTTCCAGTATTTCACTCCCCTTTTAGTCTGGAAAAATGACTCTGCGTTTGAAAAACACGACTGTACTTTTACTTATACAACATTTTCTTTACTGCCGTGGCTCTTTTGTTCTTCTTTACTGTCTACCTTGTGGACATAATGTGAGCAGACTCTCCTCATCTTCCACAATTCCTTTGCCTGGTACACCTGCAGCGTGGCTGGACGGGGTTCTGGACAGTGAACTGGGTGCAGATATCTCCTCGTGTGCAGAAGCAGGCAGGCAGTGGAGGCAGGAAAGCAGCAGGATTTGGAGCAAGGGACAGGATCACATCTGAGAGCTTCCAGAGCATGAGGGTGATGGAGTTTCAGGTGTGTCATGTCCGTGTGCTTCTCCAAAGAGCCAGACATAGACTTCAGGTTTCCAATACCCTTTTCATTACTCAGCTGTGTCTACAAAGAAGATGCTCAGAGCATCTTGAGAAAACACGGAGCTTTTTTCACCAGGGAGTTGCAGTGGGGCTTTGAAATAAGCAAAATGCACTCAGCAGTTCAAGGACTCAGAGTTTATAACTCTTTTGATCTCAGCATGGTCATGTTGCTGGCCTTCCTGCTGGCTGAGTGCCACTGTCTTTCCTCCACTGAGGTCTCCAGCAGTGTCAGTGAAGTTTAAGGATTTTTAAACTGCAGTTATTATCAAAATAATTGTTGGTTTAACTTATGCAAATGTCTGTCCTACAGTTCAGTTATGGAGTAGTAGAGTAAGAAGTGGTAAAAGTCAGTCATGCACCCTTTGTGGGCACATTTCTAGAGTGCCTGTTTCTAACACAAATCTTGTGAACACAAATCTTAGCTGTTCTGAGGATCTGCCATACGCTTGGTCTTGGCTGGAATCAGCTGTTTGGAATGCTGATATTCCTGTGGGAACATGTCAGAAGGAGCCAAACTGCTGAGGACTGAACTGCCAAGTGGCAAGTGCATATGGGTTAATAATGGGATCCATGATGACTGTGGGCACCTACCTTGTAGGCAGCTTGTGGTGCACCTGGGTGCAGCTCACAGTTAAAACTGAGGGAATGGGGTGTATGAAATCCCCCTTTGACTGATGGTGGCCTTAGCACAGCCCTCCCCAGTTCAGGATGAAGGTCATCCTTAAGGTTAATGGTGTGGAGGAGAACCATCTTGCTCCTTGTGTGGAGCATGAAGTTTGGAAACCTGGCTAAAGCAGAACAGAAAGTAAGGATTTTGTAGAGAGAGTACCAGCAACCGACTTAGAGCTGCACATGCAGAATGAGCAAGCTTTGAGCAGGAGAGAGAAGATGGTTTGAGTAGCTGGGACAGTTGATGTAGCAGTGGTGAACCTGCTTGGGAGCTGGGAAGTCAGAAGCCGTGCTCAGCTCTGTAGGGGTGAGAGCTTCCACACGAGGACCCCGTGTACTACAGAGGACAAGAACTACACCCAAAGAAAGACAGGTAGGGAAATGCAAAAAATCACTGGGAGGGATGGGGTTTCCTTTCTTGTGCCTAAACTGCAGGACCAGCAGCACTTCTTGGGTCTGGGTGTGTGCTACAGCTGTGCTGTGGTCCAAGTGGGTCAGACACTGCAGTGCACCAGCTCCTTTCATCCTGCATCCTGGTGTTCTTGGGGTGGATGTTCTTGGGATGCCTGCTTGCACTGGCAGAAGGCATCTGAAGCATGCCCTGATCGGGGATACAGATTTGGAGGTGTGGAACTGTAGCCATGGGTCATGCTGCAGATGCAGCTACCCTGGAATCCAGATCCAGCTTGAGCATCTCCACAAGGTTCCTTACACAAGTGTGAAGAGCAGGGCTGCTCTGGTCAGGAAGCAGAGGAAGGTGCAGAGCAGCTGTGAGGGACTGGTAAGTGTCCCCTCCCTGGTCAGGACCTCAGCACAGGGACTGTCCAGCTTGGCAGACCCCTGTCCTGGCTGCAAGACAGGAGAATCAAATCGTGTCTCAGCCAGCTGGAACCAAGTGTCTGGCAGAGAGAAAATGGTTTCCAAAGTCAAAATGTCTCCTAGATACTGACAGTAAGCCTTCCTCGTGTCAGCTGCTCATTCAGAAAAGAGCTGAATTAGAGAGAAATTTCAGCCCAGGCTTCTGCTTTCACACATTATAAAGTACTGGCAGAGGCACTGTGTTACGATCAATTGTATGAACAGAAAGTATGTGAAATACTAATTTAATGGATTGCTAAAAAACATTTAAATTATTGGGGTGTAAGAAGGGGCTGTGGACATCTAGGTTAGTTTAGGATATTCTTTTGTTTGGGTTTTATCTATTGAACTTCCTCGTAATTTTAAACCTTGACCTTCTCTATAATTTCAAACATTAAAGCATTGCAAAGCTATTAAACAGAGAAAGCCCCTATGTGTGTTTTTACATTGCCATGGATATTTCTCAGTTGCAGCACTGTATTGGGGTACATATGGTTTTTAAAAAAATTATGATTCAAGACTTAACTAGTCCATTTTTTCCTTTTTTTTTTTTTTTTTTAAATATAGCTCAAGTGCATTAAGTCCTTTTTGTGCTTACTTTGGTTTTGCTTCATACCAAGTTAATTTTTGGAGCTCTGTAAACCTCTAACCATTTTTTTTAGTTGTTTTTAAGGTAGGTAACCATGCTCATGTAGCAGACATATAGGGACCAGGGGAAATTATTTGTCCATCTGGAATGTTAGCTATTTTTTTAGTCAGTCTTTTATAAAGGAATGGAAAGTTTATCCATTCATTTATAATTTATCCATTCATTTATATATCACCTATCTACAGGGATAGTGTTATCCCTGTAACACTGCACATAGAGCCCCTAGAGCTCACCTGGCCATGCATTGCCCCAGGGGTGCCAGCTCTCTTGAGTGGTGCAGGAAGCAGCAAAATCCAGCAAAATTTCCCTCTTTTTGCATAATGAGGAGTGTATCTTTGGCTGTAGGTTATCCTAGTGATTGTAAGAAATACTTCTCTTCCTGCTGGGCACATTCGAGCCCTAGGTGAACATGTTTGTTTCATAAATGGATTAAGTGGATATAAAAAGAATGAGAGCTGGGAGAGCTGCTGTCAAATCAGTCTTCCATCAGAGGAAAGTGTATGAAAGGGACCAGCGGCTTGGAAGAAGATGCTGTGGACGAGACCTGCAGAGGCTGATCCCAGACCTGGTTATGAGTTAATCCAGATCCTAAATACAGCAAGTGATTCTTACACCCTGGGTGCACCTGGTCAGCTAGAGCTGAGCAATCCTTGCTGTCCCTTACCTGCCCTGTGCATTGGGGGCAGCTTTCTGCTCTCAGGCCCTGCTGCTGCTGCACGTGTGACAGAACACCGCAGGTACAGACAACAGGTTTTGTCTTTGTGGCCGTGGGAGACTGGAGCAGAGCAGGAGCCCTGAGAATGAGTCAGCACTAGGAGCAAGGGATGCAAAACCTTGTCCTTGTTTGTGCCGCTCTTGGTGTTGTGGCCGCACGTGAGGGCCGTGGTGCAGGGCCAGGTTCACGCTGTGCCTGTGGGAAGGCAAAGCGAAATGTCAGCGTCAGTGGCAGGGCGCTCGTGGTGTGTGGCAGAACCCAGCAGATGGGGACGGGGGGACAGATGGGCGAGCGCGGGGAAGGGTGACGTGGCATCGGTCAGCACTCAGCGTGCCCGGCTGCCTTCCTGGGCCACCAGCTGCCTCCTGCTCCTGTCTCCCATGGGGCATCCTGCAGAGTCCTCCAGCACGCCCCGGCCGGGAGCATCCACCTGTGCCACGTTCGGAATGGTTAGAAACGCTGATGTAAGGTGAGAGGAGGAGCAGTAGCTGCCAGCCCAGGGATCTCAAGCACTGTGCCACAAAGTGCTGCATGGAAGTTTCCTTGGTGGTCATCTGGGTGTGGGTTTACAGGGGGAAGGGATGTGGATGAGGTCATGGGCCGTGATGGTGGCTCTGTGCTGTCCCCTGAGCTTTTCCAGACCACACTTGCAGCCATGGAGAGCACAGCGTTGTGTCTCCTTCCCTCCAAGGTGGCCTGATGGACATTACAGGTATTCAGAGATGATGCTGAGTTCCAGACAAGTGTGCAGGGGTTTATGAGGGTGGGTTACATGTGACCCCTGCCAGCCACAGGAAGAGGATATCTCATTCTCTTATTCTGCTGCCAGCTAGTTTCCAAGTAGAAGAATCTGTCCCTGGAAAGCTTTCTATCTAGGAGGCACTGTTTTTTTACTGCTTCTATTTCATGTGCAGTTAATTCTAATGCAACATTTATTAATTCAAAAGCACTCTGTTCTCTAGGCAAAAAAAAAATTATCTTTGCTCTGTCAGATTCTTGCATCAGGACAAGTTGTGAAACGCTGTAGCTACTTTGCTTCAACATTTCTGTTTGACAGAATGTGTGGATCTGCTTTGTGTAGGGAAGAATTAAGTTTGATTGGAGTAGTTATTTTGAGGAATGATTTATCTGTGCAATTGTTTCTGAAGCACTATTTGCTTATATTTGAATGCCTTCAGTTAGATTAGAAATGTGAACAATTTAATTTAGGAAATAGTCTGTAAGTCATTGGTGGTTTTGGTGGGGCAGTGAGACCTGACTCACTCAAGACTCTCAGCCCTGCTGTCTCCTCTTCTCTCCTACAGACATCTGTTGAGAAGCACCATAAGCATACTTGAATAAGGATTTCTGCTCCTCTGCGGAAGTGTTCAACACGTTTTGAATATCCCATCTATCCAAATGATGTTCCCTTGGGGTTTGGTTTTATTTTCTGGGAGGATGCTATACTGTATGGCACCATGTGTCACGACTGGGGTTCTGCAAAGTTGTGCCATTGCTTAAGTCATCTGCTGATGACACACAAATTAAGCACTCTCTGCTTTCCATCAGACCATGCTCGCCTTGAAATCTGCATTTAAGTTTTATCTTTGGCTTTGCTTTTGCAAAACAGCACACTTGTAAAGGCTGAGTAGCCCTGATACAGCCTCACCACACAGGTGTACAACAAGCTCTGTAGCCCAACCTTTTAGTCAAATCCAGCCACAGTTAAATCACGGAGATGGATAATGTTCTACCTTCATACCATCAGGGTGTTATATCAGCTTTGTCCAAAACACAGAGCACTCATACAGCCTTGCAGAAACCAGTCTAAAATGTCTGAGTGCTCAACAATTTGGAAAGTACACCGTGTACAGCGGTAAATCACACGTTTTTCTCAAAACTGTTTTATGACTAAGAGGACCTTAAGCTATTGTCTGTGTCCTTATTCTTGCAAATGTAGAGTTAGAGGGATCACTTGTACCTGTTCCCCAAGTAACTAATCTATTCCTAATCAGAAGGATAGTTTACCCTAAAATTTACCTTAAATCTGAATAGAAATAGTGGATTGCTATTGCATTGCTCCCAGCAACATGGGAAGCAATTGATCACTGCTCTCTTCAAAGCAACTCTTCACATTCTGTTCCTTCTTGTGCCGGTAATTCCAAGCCAGGAAATTATTGTAATGACAGCCATTGCTGCCTGGCGTCCCTCTCCCTCCTTTTGCTGGTTGGACCAAAGAAACCTGATGCATGGTTTTGTTTTCGTTGGGTGGTTTTTTTGCTGTTGTTGTTTTTTAGGTGTTTTTTTCATAAAGCAGTTTTCCAAGTGTCCTTTTGGCCTTCTTGCTGGACTTAGGATCGTGCAGGAGGAGCAGTGTGGACAGTGCCCTGGTTGCTGTTTGCCCCTTGCAGTGAGGAGTATCTGTTTCCCACACTTTGTATGCAGTATTCCTGTAAATACACACTCTTGCTTCTGGCTAACACTCAGGTTATGATCCATGCTATTTTCCAGATCATTCCCAGCGTGAGTGCTGTTGGCTACTCATTCTCTTTCTGGCATTTGTATGTTAATTTTTTCAGTGGTCTGAAATTACTAGTTTTTACATGTGCCTTTAGTGATTTTCCTTGTGTTGATTTGGAGGGTTGAGCTATTTTATCCCATGGGTATTGGTCTGAATTCAATATCTGTTGTTTAGCAAGACCCTTGCTTATGGGGTATTTGTGGGGATGTGGGGTAAATGTCTATAATGAGATGCTTTATCCCCTGGGCTCCAGGAATACAGCAATGTTTGTGGATGATTTTGGGAGCTGGAGGAGATGCTCTGTAACTGAAGATCCCTGGGCAAAATGCAGCATCCTTGGAAACCTTTGCTTTCAGAGTGGCCTGTTTTGTCAGGCACCTTCTCATCCCTTCCTTCTGTGATGCTCAGGTCAAGGGACTGCCAGGGTGTCATTCACAGTTAGCAGCTGGAATGAGGATAATTGTGGTTCTTACTGTGCTTCTCATTGGTGACACCTGGTTTAAGAGGCTGTAGTCTCTCTGCCCAAGGAACACACAGTTGTGTCCCTCTCTGGAGCTGACCATCCCCTGAGGAGCAGCAGCTCAGCTGCTGGTGGGCTCAGACTTGCAGAATGTCCCACCTCAGCAAGGGAGCGGCAGTGTCACCAAGGGACAGGAGTGTGGGGACAGGCTGCCCCTCGCTCAGCTCCCTGGGCAGTGTGGATGAGGCTGGCAGTGTCGTGGTGGTGGCAATGTCCCAGTGGTGGCAGTGTCCCAGTGGTGACAGTTTCCCAGTGGTGCAGGACTGTTGCCAGCTGCCCACCAGCAGTATGCATATTTACAGTTAGCAGGGAATGTATCCTGCCACGTGGATGGAAAACATGTTAATTGTGTTGCAGCCAAGATGTCTAAGAAGATTAAGTTGTTTTTTTTTCCCCCCCATTGTAAATTGTTTAGCACTTATCAGCATCATGGGAGGATTGTGTGGGTGGGTGTTTTGCTTTATTTTATTTTTACTATTTACGTTTCTTTTCTTGTATTTTATGCATGTCATCTGAGCTCTAGCGAAAAATTAGGAAACCTTCACTCAAGATTTTAACGTGGCTGCTTTACATCCATGTTTGTGTTTTAATCAGATTGTCAGAAGAAAAAAATAGAAGACCTTTCCTTTCTAATGCCTGTGGGATTTCCAGCTGCTTTAGTTGATTAATTTCTGAAAGTATGATGACAGCTCAGACCCAGTAGCTTTCTCTGTCCCTTAGGTTCAGGTTGTGCCGCTGTCCCTCTGGCTGAAGCTGTGCTACCTCCTGCTGTGGGACCTCACCAGTAGCCCCTGGGATTAGAGCAGCTGCTCTGCACCACTTCTGCAGAGTCTTTCCACCTTTATAGCAGCTTGAATTAAATCCACAATAAGGGTAGACAGTGCTCCAGACTAGTTTTGAAGCTTGTCAGTATTCTGCTTTCCCCCAGATCCCCCTAAATCAGAAGGAATTGCAGGAATTGCTGTCACAACCCACTGTTGCATTTCAGTGGTGAATTTGGTATGTTTGCCAAAAACTCAGGCATTTTTGTGTAGGTTGGTCCCCACACATCTGCCTTGGTGGATCACACAGTCCACAGTACATCCCCTCCAGATACAGCATTTTTGTTGTAATATAAGTAAAGAGGAAAGGCTTAGATCACATTACCTAATGTACCCTGAGATAAAAACAAGCATTCTGCCATGAGCATAGTTTCTACAAGAGTCAGTGCTTGCTTTAAATATTAAATGTGCAAAGTTGGGCTTTTTCAAAAATGCCTGTGAGTTCTGCTCTCTGGTATTTGTTGAAAGTCAATGGGATTTGAGGCCGCACCTGCTTTTGGCAGTTCAGAAAATGACCCCAGAGCTCTGCAAGTGTGGGGCTGAGGCTGCTGCTGTGGTTGTGCAGAGCCAGCTGGAGCAGAGGGGCAGACCCTCCCTGGGATGCTGCAGCTCAAGGAGGTTGGATTGGATGGGGGAGCGCTGAGAAGGCTGGCGTGGAAAGCAGGGCAGGCAGCGCTCAGCCTGGCAGACAGCGCGTGTTAAACCGGGCTGATTTATGGAACAGTTCCCGTTAAAAGCTTCCTCGTGCACTTCAGGAAGCGGAGCTGCCAGATTGGTCAAACTCCAGTGCCCAGACAGTTTGAGTTGGCTGCCGGCTGCAGTAACAAGCGTGGCGAAACTCGAACAGCCGCTTCCTCCTGCCTTTGCAGGCTGCCACATCGGTGCTGCTGCTCGCAAAACAGACGGTGTCAAAATGTCACGTGGTACGAGGACATTGCCATGGCAACGTTAGCATCCCATGACACCCGTTCCCGTAGCGCGGTGTCAGCGCACGCTGTGCCCGTGTACTTCCCTCCTCCATCTGGGGCCTTGAGCAGTGCTGTGGTACGGGATCATGTGCATTTCTTCTTGTGGGGCTGAGGGTGGAAGAGATGCTCTCACCGGGCCTTTGGGTGTCTTAAGTAAGGCAATGATTCCTTCTTTTAGCATAGCAGCACTCTCATGATCATGGTTGGGCTCAAAAGCACCTGGATTTGCTTTCTGCTGTGCTGAGGGAGCAGCTTTCCCTCCATCAGGTGGTCTCTGCAGTGGCTGTGTCCTACCTGGCACCAGAGGCACCCACACTCCGATGGGGCAGCTCTGAGATCACTCAGTTTCGGATGACACTGGTCTTGTTTTGGGAGCAATCCTCTCAGCCCAGAGAAAGCTGTTGCTGATGTGCATCTGCATCCTGCAGTGGTCTGCTCCCTCCTCTCCTTCCTGAGCAGGAGCCATCAGCTGCCCCGGGCATGGCTGCTTCTGGGGCTGGTTTTGGACAGCTGCCTCACACCTGTGGGTGGAGTTTCCTCCATGGCTGCCTGGAGGTTTCATCATGTTTTGATCAATGCTTTGGACCTGCCTAAAAATATTTCAGTTTTTACTGCTACCTCTGTGTCCCGCCAGGATTTTCAGTATTCCTCAGAGTTTATTTTCCCCTTGTCTTCCTATATTTCTGTGTTTCTGCCAGGTAATGTATTCCAAAATTAGCATCATGGGGTTTTTTTCCACACATGTTTATTGGCTCTTTTCCCTTGACATAGGGAAAGTTGTTCTCAATATAAGCTAGAGCCTTGGCAAGAATTAACAAAGGTGGAGATGTTTCCTGTATGGCAGCCTGTGGACCTTCCACCAGTGCACGTTTCTCACTTCTGGTTGGTATTTTATTAGAGCAGGAGAGAGATCTGGGGTTAGTTATTGTGCATGTGAAGATTCTGCAAATGGCAAGGGCAAGGAGATGTTGAACTAAGGATTTGCCTACCAGTGTGTGCAGGCTGTGGCTGTGCAATTTAAGGTATGTGTTTTTTACACAGTGGTGCTACAGCATAAAAGGATCATATATGATAAAACCCAGAGCTTGTGATCTTCACATCTGCTCTAAAGGGTCTGAGAGGGTAAATGTGAGTTTGAGAAAGTACCTGTTGAGGCTAGGAGAAGGAGCAGAAGTTGGTTTTTCAATCATTTCTGTTTGTCCAGACCCATTTCTGAACTCTTCCACAACAATAATTCTCAGCTCTCCCATCTCGCCCAGTGCTCTGCTTTGAGTTGTGCCAGAGGCCCAAGTTAATCGTTCTGTAAACTGTTTTTTCATCTGTTTCCACTGAATTCCTGGCATCTGCCTAGTAAAAGGAGTAGGTCTGTTTCTGTGACCTGGCTGCTCAATCTCTGCAGAAATGCTTTTACTGCTCCTGCACAGGAGGCGCTGCTATGTCCTAAACTCAGTTTTTTCCAAGACCCAATCCAAGCCAAGTGACTCTAAACCTGGCATCATGTGGGCCCTATTTCAATATTTTTCTATTTCTGTCTCAGTACTGCCTGGCTTACCTACTAAAACACTCTATGAAATATTTCATGGTTAGTTGAGGCAAAATCTGGCTTGTTGCTCTAGGAATAATACCAGGCAAATTATCCACAGTCCATTTTATTTGGTGAATTTGACTGTTTTCACAGCCTGTTCACTGCAGCTGTCTGCTGCAGAAAGGCAGTAAGCTTGTTGGACAGAGTGACTGTAAAAATCAGGTAATCTTATTTCAGGCCATAATTCTGTTTAATTTCCTGAAATCTGGAAAGCTGTATATTTTCTAAGACATCTTTGCTCTGGAGCTCTAAGGCTGGGTTTCCAAAGGTTAGCCATACAGGGTACTACCTGCATGAAAAATGTTGGCAGGAGGGTTGAATCCTGAAGCAGGGACAACATGATGGTCTGAAAATGTTTCACTGAGCAAAATATTAATAACTTCACAGGCTTTATGCCAATTTTGTTAGGAATGTGCTTTTATATGCAAGCTGACCAAGACGGGAGTGTTCTGTGAATGTCGGTTATGCAGATTAAAGCAGCATTTGGCATCTGATATTCAGTTAATACTCAGTTAATGGTTTGAAAACTGGATTTTGCCTGCTTTAATGCTAAACTACTATGTCAGGAAAGATTATCAGCCTGCTATTTCAGTTTACAAGGAGGAAAAATAAAAAGCTTAACATTTTGATACAAGTACATCTTGGAGGGTTTAGACATCGTAAAAGGTTTGGTGACCTGTTCTTTTAACCTCTTATAGTCATCAAATTTGAGAGGAAATTGCAGTCAAAAGTGAACATTTTAAAACTTGCTGATCTGAGTGGTCTAAGAGTCAACCTGTTTTTTCCTCTTGACCTTCCTCTGCTTCGTTCTTCAGACCTGCAGGTGTTCAGTCCACTAAGGCTGCAGTGCAGAAAGGGGGAAAAGAGCTGCGGAACTAGGACAGACTTGGAGTATATTTAACAATGTTCTATTTCGATGTGACAACAGCTATCGAACACCTACAAGATTGCAAACTGTGATTCACTCGGAAGCTGATATAACTGATGTCACGTTGTATTAATAGCTACAGAATTGTAACTCCTTTTAGCAGTGAGATTCATTAACAGCCTCTACAAACACTCTTGACAATCAGTTGAAAACCTGAAAATATTAGGTGTATATAAAAATGGATTATGCCATAAAGGAACCTCCCTGTGCTGCCAAATGTGTTTACAGCAAGTTCTTGAGGGTGTTATGCATAATGATTCCTCTTCATCACTTTCAGTAGGTCTTAGTGATAGCAAAAGGTTTTTGAGGACTGATCCACACTCTAAATTAATTAGGAGCTGCTGCTCTAATGGGTTGCATGATGTGAGTGTATTTGGGGATTATGGTGTCCATGACATTTTTCTTGGCACGTGGAAGCTGCACAACCTCCCCGCATAGTGCTGACGATTTCTTGGAAGGTGTTTGTTCCTTCATCTGTTTCAGCTGCACATTTTGGCTTCAGTGGGTGTGGTAAACCATGCCTAGACAGAACTCTCCAAGGGGTACCAAGTGCAGGGAGTTCTGCTCCCCTCTGAGCCTTGCACGCTTTCCTTGCTGTGGGGTGACAGCCGTGTCTCAGGAGATGGGCGTGGAAGAGAAGGAAGCGTTGAGTTGTTCCTCTCCTTGAAGATACTGAATTAGTAGCTAACAATGATGGCATATAATGGCCCTCTCCAGCCTCTGTTAGCTCTCCTCTGGGCTGAACGAGTTGGTTAATCTTCCAGGCTCTTCCTAAACTTGTCTTTTCATTACATATGTGTGTTTTTTAAGGTTTTCATCCCCAGCATGAAGTCAGGACACGGTTGTAGAAGTGAAATGAAGACTGAGATTCAAGAGAGGAAGTGTTTAGGGTGACATTTGCTCTGTGTCAAGTTGTGTACTCAGGCTTGTCACTGGAAGTGAATGTGTGGATGTGTAAAGCTGGGCTGACATTTCCAGTGCTCTGGGTATTTCTGAGAGTTGTTCCGTCATGGTTGGCCACCTACTTCCCTCAGTTCCTTCTTTCCCGTATATCACAGTACTTTGCTTCCTTTTGGCCATGAATAACTCCCTTTTCTTCAAGTTTTCAGGTGATGTCTGCTCTCACTCATTCATCTGTCATCAGGTTTTGGCATCTCTCATTTGGCTGTGACCTTACTTTTGGTGGCCTGTGACTATTAGCCTGTCATGTGCTGACTTCAGGAGATGGAGTCTTCTGAGACTGGTAGGAAAGGTTGGCTCAGGACACAGCAAAATTGCAAATAACAGTCCTTTGAAAACAGTACTGTCTGCCAAGGAAGCAAAATTCCGTATTTTGAGAAGATGGAAACCCTAAGCCTTTTTTTTCCCTTTTTCATTGTTCTGTTTTACAAGGTTGGAAATCTTGGTTTTGAGTACATCGTTGAATGGTCATTTGCCCTTCCCCCCTAGAGTTACAGGCGGCTGTCCAGATAATTAAGTACAATTGATCATCTTCCAGTAACACTGTTTATATTTTAAATATCTCAACAATAAACGATTCATTGGGCACATAACACAGCAAGTGATCAAACCACGTCTGGCTCAACTCGTCTGTTGAAACAGCCTATGACAGTTAAGGAGTGTAATTAGCAAGACATGTAGAATGGGATTGAAAAAGGATGTGAAAATAAGCAAAAGGATTTGAAAAGGATTAAGAAAGTAAACGACAAACTGGTAGTTAAATGGTGCATGATTAATGACTATAGAAGTAAAAGGTTGACTAAATATTGTGACTCTGTAATGGCTGCCCCAAAGTAATAGAAAAATACTCTGTTCAAAAGAATCCAGACCTGGATTTATGTTGACACATATGCTAACTCTGGAATTAGACCTGTTTCTTAGACTTGGTTTAGGTGAGCATTCCCGAGATGCTTTCGTGCTTGACCTGATGACCTGAGATTCTTTTTCCATCTTTAATATTCATGATCAGCATCAAGATATCACCAGCCCACTGAAATGCTGAATCCTCTTCTGAACTGTGGTACGAGTGGACTGGACTGGCACTTTGCTGCTTGTCAGTAAAGCTGTTCTGAGGAAAATCAGGCTCTCTGTTCAGTAGCTCCCAGCTTACAGAGTTTAGTTTTGTCTCTGAGCACTAAGTTGCTTTGATTTCAATAATTCATCTCCCTCCAGCTGCTTTATTGTCATTTGATTTATTAATGAGTTGGCTCGGACACTGTCCTAGTGCTTTCTCACAGCTAGGTGGAACCAAGGGTTGTGCTAAGCACAGATTGTGTGAAAAACACACCATTTCCCTGGAGCTGGCCCCTGAGGGGCAGCATGGTTAGAGTGGATGTGCAAGAGCTGGAACTCCCAAGCTCTGCCCTTGTTATTAGTAGCCCTTCCCAGCACTCATTCTCTCTCTCGTTGTAGAAGAACTTCAGATCATGCTTTATTTTTTCTAGGAGTGGATTGTGATGGTTAATTAGATAATGTTTGTAGAGCAGTATACAAAACTTGCCAAGGGTCACTGTTGTCACTGGTATTATTAGAGCTGTAGCTAGAGTGCCAGAAGGTATTGATTACTTGGTAAAAATAAACCCTTCAAACTTCTTTGGGTTTTATTCATTGCTGCTTTTTATCTTGGCATCCTGCAAACATTTCAGAGGGTGGATTTGTTTGCCAGAAGATCAAAACAAAATGTTGACAACTACTGGTGCCAATTTGTAGCCTCCCATGTGGGCGACATCAGAAGAATTTGTGCAGTGCCCTGGAAAGTCTTTTGAGGCTCTGAATCCCCTTGGATCCTGGAGCTGTTGGAGCAAAGCATCCGAGTGTCCAGGTGGGACAGCACATTGAGTATCAAGCACAAGAGATCTCTCTGGGGCTTGTGAAACTGTCTTGTGTACAGAAGCTTGTATATACTTCCTGAAGTTGACATTTTGATTTGTTTAGTGAAATCTGTCAATTAATTGAGTAAAGCTGAGTCTTGCAGGGTGCAGTGGGTGCTGTTGAGAGCGCTGTGTCTGGCTGCTGGGAAGGGCTCAGTGCCCTCTGTGTTTTCTAGTTCATCTCTCAGCCTTGGTTTACACTTCTCACACACCTCACCGTGGAAAACAAAATGTCACACTTTGAATTCATTAAGCAGCTGTGACTGTTGAAAGGGAAAGCTGTTCCATATGACAGTAAAATACGGGGAAAAGTCATGTGTCTGAAGCAGAAAATACATGGGAAAGACAAATACTGTGTAATGTTCAGAAGGGCCAAGTCATGCTTCATAAAGGGAAATTTCTAAGGAGAATGGATACAACAGGAGGCCAATTCAATCAGGAATATGGCTTATGTGATAGAAGGAGGATGTAAAGTCGTTCATGGATCCTGAGGAATAGAATTCAGTAGTGACTTCAAATCAGGCGTGGCCTTGTGGTTTCTCTGATGAAAATGTGCACTTGGAGCAGAAGCAAAATGTTACATCCTTCTCCAAAACAGGCCAAGGACAAAGCACAGACCTCCAAACATCTGCACATGTTCTGACCTAAAAATCGCTTCAGCAGGGAGACTAAACCAGGCTTTGGTGGAGACTGTAAAGTGCTTTCTGTGCATGTGTCACACTTGCAAATGGGTTCACTTTGATTATCACAAGTCCCCTTTGTGTTCATTCCAAACCATTAGGCTCCTTTGAATGAATATTTGGGTAAATGAGAAGCTTTTAAGTGGACTGACTGTCATCCAGCAATCTTGAGAACTGACTTTTCATGGAGCAAAGGGCACATCTTGTCAGAGCTGAGCAGTGGTGCTTGAAGGTCCAGTGCTGGTTTGGCCTGCCAGCCTGCTTCCTCAGGCACAGAGCACCTGCTGGGGTGCACTGACCAGTGATGCTTTGGCAATCTTGAACAGGTACCAGCTGCTTTTCTTTTAAAACACAGGACAATTCATGAGCAAAGGAAGGGCAAGAACCATCAGCAGATGCTGTCAGCTCACTCCCTCAGTGCTAGTTGCTCAGATTTGTTCCAGAAGTAACTGAGATGTGAGCAAGTGTTCCAGCTGCCTGCTGCATAAAGTATGAGTGAAAATGGCTAAAAAAAAAAAAAAAAGGCAGATGACATCAGAATTAACATCTAGTTGTTTAGGTACATGGCTGGTGAAAGGGGAGAATGGTGCTCGTGCTGAGAAGTGGCAAAGAGGTTTCTGTTACTGAGATTTCTGTTACTCAGAAACCCATCAGGAACTTAAAGATGGAGGAAGAGCTGTGGGAAATGGGACAGTAAATACCTGCCAGCACAATTTTAATGCTCTTTCAGTTGAGCTGTTTAAATGTATTTGCCTGTTTGAGGAAACCACTGAATATAGATTTTAGTGCTTTTGCTGCTTGGTAGGTTCTCATGTGGGCATCGCAAAATCATCCCTGATGGTCCAGACACATGTGGAGTTAGACAGGAGCATGGTGAGGGAGAGGGGAGCAGCAGATGCTCTACAGGTGGGACAGGGCTTGCACAGGCCATGCAGGGCACCCAGTCTGCACGAACTACAGAGGAGGAGAACCTGGAAGCAGCTTAGGAAAGGGATGGGAAATTACTCCAGTCTGAGGAGTGTGATTTCTCTTCCCTGCTGTGGCAAAAGAGAAGGAGTAAGAGATCTTTGTGTCTGTCAAGGTATCTGAGAAAGTCAGGAGATGGCAAGGTTTCTTAGGATGCTTCTTCAGGATGCTGGCCCAGCTTCTACTGACTCATGGCCTAGGGATTTTCTCTACTCTTGAATTTTCTCCTCATTGGTTTAATCCAATTTCCTTTTGACCCCTCATGAACATCCATGAGCACCCCAAAGTCCTGCAGTGAGGAGATACCCAGCAGTGCCACTGCCCCTGTTGCCTCATGAGGATGTCTGCTAAAGTTGGCATGATGAGTTCTTGGCTGTGGGTTGCCACAGAGCTGTGGCAGGGCAGACCCTAATTATAGCTCATTATGCTGGTTTAATGACAGTAATAGAAAGTCAATTTATAGGCAAGAGCAAATTGCCTTTTTATATGGGGAGGAGGATAATTCCTCCCATGTGTTGCATTATTAAATTTGTAATCTTCATTTCTAATGCTTTTCAAAAGTGAATATTAACAGAATCTAAAATGCAGCTCATAAATTTATGAGCTACATTTTTTCCCCCAAACTCTTCATGTTCTATAATTTGTCTTAAAAGGTGAACTTCAGCAAGATTAGGGTGTGTTTTTTTTTCCTTTCTTTGCTTAACTTAATAAATGAAAATCCCTTACTTGCTACCTACCTCTGGACAAGCTTAAAGGCTCCAAAGATACTGTGTTTTAAATAGCAGTGATGGATATCTATTTCCATTCTTGCTGAATGGAAAGTTCTGAGTTCAGGCTTATTCCCTGGTGATAAAAGACACTGGAGAAAAAAAAATGACACGTTTTCGTGTGTCATTTGCTAGCGAGGAGGCTGTTGTGATGCTCTTTTTTGTTGCCAAGGAAACAGAGCCCTGAACTCCTGTCTCTGCAGGCAAGAGGAGGAGGAGGAGGAAAGGATGTTATTTCACTCCTGAGCTCAATTTGTAATTGTGACTTGTGATCAGAGACTGTGAATGGGTTGGGACTGAGGGTCTCACCTTCAAGTTCACTTTCAAAATTGTGTGTCCTACCTCCTTGTGTTTGTTTCCCTGTTGAAATGAGTGTGAAGGGTGGAGCCTGGTGGGGTGGGTGGCTGGCACAGGTCGCTGGCACAGTTACTGCACAGCAGAGGGAAACGGGGCGCGTGGAGCACCGCAGGTGATGGAAGGGGGTTGTACTTCTCTGACCTTGCCAGTGACATCTTGAGAAATTCCAGGGCTTCCTTGTGTCAGCCCAGTTGTTAAATCTGAGAACAGAAACATCAAAGTTACCTGCAGGTATCAGAAGGCAGGAAGTGGCAGTGGTGCAGGTGCTTCGTAAGCACGGTGTCCTCTCCTGACCTTCTTCCATTACTGTTGGGCAGTCGTTGCCTGCACATTCAATAAAGAGATTCTGTTAAACTCTTTTTTGTGGTTACATTAAAACTATTTTTTCACTCACACACTGCCCTTTAATGCGTGTTTGATCTCTCTGAACTGTCAGTGTTGCCTGCAAGGCTGATGCTGGCTGTATTACAATTGCTTCTTCATCTGTTCTCTTTTCTGCTCTCGTAGTAGAGAGAGATTAGCAGGGCTCTCTAAAGCATTTTGTTCATCCTTGCTCCTTCTACAAAATTTGTTCAGAAATATTTGGCACAGATCATGGCGTTTTGGTGAACTTTGTGCCAGGTATGTGTCACGGGGTAGCCATGCTGCAAACAGGCATTGCTTCTCAGGATGCTGTGCTGGTGTGTGGCTGTTGTTCACTGTGCACGATTAATGCAAATTCTGTTCAATACAATATTGAACACTAGTGCCTCTTCTTCACAAAGGACTGATTCTTACTACATCTAGTTGCTGATAATTGAGAAAATGAGATTTTGGTATTGTTCCTAAAGCGTATTAATCTCCTGTGTTAATTAATCTGTATTAATCTGATGACTTTTTGCTTCCATCCTCAGTAATCTACAGCCAGGCATGATATTTTGGTTGGTTTCCCACATTCTGCAGTGTCTTTCAGCAGAGATGAACACGTTATGTTTATTTTCCAGCTCTGGCCAAAGGGCTTTTTCTCCTCTATTGAAAGCTCAATACTCTGCATAGACAAACGGTGGACTGAATTTCCCAAAGGACTTGAAATAATCTGGGATGTTTTTCTATCTGAGTGCTGCTTTTGTGCATGCAGCGAGCAGATGTAGGAGGCAGTTATGTGTCTGCCATGTTCGTCTGTGGGAGAGTGTGTCACTCAGATGAGAGCTTGCATGTGTCTCTTCAGGGTTTGGGCTGTGAAAATTTTGCTTGAATGTTTTTTTTTTTTCTTAGGTGTCTGCTTAGTTAAATTCCAGCACCTCTGTTTTTGGTATTGGATGGTGTTTTCCATGTGTAACGGCCTGACTTGTCCCCAGTTGAAGATATTTATGATGTATGATTGGCAGGGCTGTTTGCAGTGATACAAACTCACTTTGATTTCCTAGTCACCGGGAATGACTTCGCATCGTAAGGAACTGTTGCTCCTGTCCTGCTTCTGGGCATTGAAGCCTGACCTTCCCTTCCAGCTGTCAGGAGATATCTGCAGTGAAATGACACAGTTGTGAAGGGCAGGGTGCTCTCCTTTCACTCCACCCAAGCAGAGCCCAACACTTGATCCAGAGCCTTGATCCTGAAAGGGATCTATGTGAGGGAAGCAGTATGAGTGCACTGGATCCATCTGCAGGCTTTTGGGAAATGCAGTCACTTCCTGAGCTCTCCCTTCAGCACCACAGGTGTGCTAGAAACAGAGGGTTTTGTACAGTTTTTGGTACCATTTGAGAAGAAAGGGTACTGGGCTGTGGTACTTTCTTGGCACAACAGATGCTCCTGGCCATGAACCTGTCACAGGACGTCTCCATGTGAGTCAAAGCAATGTGTAGAATTAGAGGGGAGAACATGCTGCCTTGCTTCCTCAAGCACTTGCTACAGGTATTCCATGAAAGCACCTTTGGTGAAGCCTGACACAGGCAGTTGTAGCATCTGGTGAGATTGTCTGGAATTAGGAACTCAATGCCTGAAATTGTTTAAGTTCTCTGGAAACCAGACTGTCGGCTCTCCCTTGTCTGCTTCCATAATGGATCAAATAATTGCTTCCAAGTGGACACAAGTTATTAAGCAGTGTGTATAATTAAAGTCAACTCCTTGTGAATTTGATCATTCATTTCCTTAAGGAAAATATGAGGAAGTAATTATAACCCGAGCTAAACACAAATCAAATGCTGTTCTAAACACAATTCTGCACGAGGATTCTAGTTTATGAATGACTCCAGGGTTCTGTGGCTTCGTGCCTGTTAAGGAAATGGGGCTGTGTTTTTAATTGTGTTTATAACGAGTGAACAAAAGGTTGCATGACTCATTCATTGTGCCAAGACTGTTGCTCTGTGCTCACACAGACGTGGTTTTGACAAAGCTGCTCGCTCCTAAAAGAGCATCAATAGGACAGAACAAAAGGGAAGAAATCTCATTAATAAATATGGCCTTGTCAGCTGCTTCCTTTGAATTTTGTCTGTACCAAAACTAAACTTTACCTGCTGTGTGGTAGCTGTGATTTTGAGGGAGGCAAATATTTCTTCATTGCTTAAGCTGCTGTCTTGACTCTCTTCCCATCAGTACCATGTAGCAGATACTTTCTAGTTTCAGCCAAATTTGGGGGAGAAGTCCAAGATGTGCAGACTCTAAAAATGCTGGAAATGCTGGCTCTTGGTAGAGGGAGAGACATAAGCTAGTCCCCCTGTGAGAAAAGGCCTAATCTCAGTTTAAAATCCACCTTGTGGGTGAAAGCAGACCACTGGAGCTGAGCATCCAGTGGGACAGAAAGGTGTGTCAGCACCTCTGGGAGGTTTTGGTGGCTTCAGGGAGCTCATGGCCTGCGTCCTCTTGTGCAGCAGGAAAGCACAGCTTGCAAACAGGCTGCTGAGGTGACTTTGCCTCTGCTTGCTTCCCACAAGTTGCCAAGTGAAGAGCTGGATGCTGAGCTCTGCCAGGAGGGGCAGTTGGTGAGCAGGCAGGTCCAGCAGGCTCAGGAGGGGCAGAGCAGCCTCATGCAAAGTTTCTTGGCTTAGTGAAATGTAGGCAGGGCAGCTCTTTCATCTCATGCCATCTTTCTCTACAATGGCTCTTTCTAGTAGATTAATTTTTGTGAGTTCACCTCATTTTTGTGATCCTTTCCTAAATCAAGCAGTTTTCTGTAGCTCAGGCTCATTCATATTTCAGAACCTGGACTTAAGCAGCATCCTCAGTTATTAATAGTGTGAGATGGATGGCAGAATTAGGACATTAGGGTGCTCTGGTTCAACTCTCTTGTAATTAAGTAGAGAGCCTCACCTGGCCTTCACAACTTATGTTGGTTAGCTGGAGGACTTCCAGCCACAGGGACACAAATTGGCTCAACCTCTAATTCTCCTTGTGAATTAACAAGAAGAAAACCCTGGGATGGTGCTGGCACACTAACGAGCCACTCATCTTTCTACTTTGATGTTTTCCTGATACCCATATCTTGATAGCTGGCAAAGTTCCAAGAGTTTGGAACTGAGAACATGTAGAGCACCTCTGGTTGTTGATTCTATGTATGACACTTCCCTCAGCTTTCTAGGGAGTAAATATTACAGTGTAGTAGTTTAAATAAATCAGTTAAATTAATTGCCTGGGCCAAATGTACATGTTCTCTGAGCCTATCAGCTAATTTTTCCTTGACTTGGTACATACTTGAACTGCAGACCCCCTGGGCTTCCCAGGTGGGCTGATGTCAGAGGGGAGTTTAACTCTTGGTGGGGCTTAAAACCCCTTAAAAATGCAAGAAGTGGAAAGATTGAATCCCCTAATTACCATGCAGTGAGAATGTGTGTGTGTATATCTGTGGTTTATTGCACTATAAATACCACGGTAAGATGACATTTTTAAGTCATCACCCCTTGCCCAAGCACAAAAGCAGCAGATGAAGGAGGGCCTGGGCTGTGGGATGTCTGTCCCAGACATGTCCCAGACAACTGGTGCAGCACCAGCAGTTCTGTGCTTTCCCTGGAGACCTGGGCTACAGACAGGGCAATGTTCAAGTTTCATTGCTAGGTTGCTGCAGAAATATTACAGCAGTGAATTTTCTGGATGGCTATGGACATTTAATTTAATCAGACTACTGTGAAGCCTGGCAGACTGGGGGAAGAGAAAGGGGCAATGTGTTCCATTTTCTTATAAAAATAAAAATGCAAAAGCAGCCATCAGATGAAGCTATTTGGATCCTGCTGCTGCAAACAAAATAGAGACATGGAAAGAATTCTGAAGAGCTGGGTCTAGCTGCAAAGTAGTTCCCATGGAATACTCTGAAAGAACCAAACATTTTTGTTAGTGTTATGGTACTGCAACTTTTTTATAGTAAAAAGCTAAACAATTTTTTATGGTAGTCAAAAACTCCATTTGAAAGTCATTGACAGTGGAACATATGTGTTTACCTTTTTGGCTGTTGGCTTTCTCTCTTTTGACAGTGAAGGAAAAAATCTCCAAGTGATTTTCCTGGCTACATGTTTGTTGTAGAACTTTTTCTTTAGACACTTCTAAATGAAAATTTTGGCCATTAAATTTTTTATATAGATGAATTATCAAAAAGGTCAAACTTAAAAATAGCATCATGGGAACTATTTGGTTTTAACCTCAAAAGGAGGAGAAAAAATATGTTTAAAATATGGTAATGGAGCTCATGAAGAAAGGAAGAAAAGTTGATGCTCTACCCATGCCCCAGCCAAGCTACAAGAGATGATAACATCTACTGGGGTGGAGACTTGCTTAACTACAGGCACAGTTGGATTTAAACCAAACTGCAGCTCAGACCAGCATGGAGGAAAAAATGCTGCTTTAAATGTCTGAGGAGTTGGGGTTTGGGCTGGGTTGTGGGGGAACTAGGGAAGGCAGCCTCAGAGAATGTTCTTGAAAATAACCCTGTGAATAATTTTTGGTCATCTTTTAATGGTGAGGAGGAAGAACAGAAATGTCTGGGTTCAGGGGGCGTTGGTTTGACATCCACACATCTGGGTGTGGGTGGCAGCACTGCCTGCTGGTGTGGGTGAGGCCAGCCTGAGCTCCAGGGTGAGAGAAAGCTGTTCTGTGCTGGAATGTCCCTGTGGATCAGGAGCAGTGGGATGTATTGGGGCTGTGCTGCAGTGGGAATTTGGAGGTGTCTCAGGGGCATCTCCAGAGGTTTCCCATGCAGGCAGGGTGTCCTGGTCCTGCTCTGCATTCAGCTGCAGTCAGTAGCTGTAACAGCAATGCAAATAGTTGCTAATTTTACTATTTTTCTGGCTGTCACAAGAAGACTTGATTGAACTTTCCTAACCCTGTGAATGTACCTAACCTCCACAGATTAACATGCTGAAATATTTTTTTCCATCCCATAAAGGTTCTGTGCTTAATTTGGAAGGAAAGGGTGTGATTTTGTTGGTGTCTGAAACTAGGACAAGGGGAACGAAGCATACAGCCTGATTAGTGCCCCTGCTTATCCCCAGCCATTTTCTGTCATTCTGGTGGATTACTCAGGCTGTGATGATAGCCTGGCATGTTCTGGAGCACGGTACAAACTGCCTCTCTTTAGGTGCTCATAATTCACAGTCCATTAGGATGTTGATGTAGTGAATGCTTGGCAGGATGTCAGGGCTTGCCAGGCATGATGAGATTGAGTTCATCTCGTTAAACTGCATTCTGAAGTGACAATCCAGTATTTATAATTTCCTTTTCCTCAGCAGAAGCAGCCCCTCAGGAGAGCATCAGGGCTTGCTCTGAGCAGAGATAGCCCTGTAAGGGGCCTGTGCTGCCCACCCTGACAGCCAACAGCTCAGTGTGTGCCAGGCTGTCACAAGTGTTGGGTATTCATGCAAGGCGGTGGGAAGGCTTCTCTTTTTCTCCTTTGAAGCTGGACAATGGAATTTTTATTCATCTCAGGACTGATTCATGGTGCACAAGTCTTAGTATGTGTCACAGGGAGTCAGCATCTGACTAAACAGAAAAAAATATTTTTTTAAACACATCAGGAGCACAACAATGCAGTGACAAAGTTTCAAGCAGAGAAGTTAATGTGCTCTTTTCTCAGGTACCTGAAAATAGGTAGAGGTGAAATGGTCAGTGCTTTAGCAGTCTGATGGGGAGCTGAGCTGAGACTCCCACTGCTGCATTTTGCCCACAGACATCCCAAAGACCAGTTGTTGGACTTGGGGACCTTCCTCACCTCAGCAGGTGATATTCTCCAGACGGGTGCTCGATGTTTTCCCTTCGTTTTAAGCCCCAAACTTACCTGCTTCCTCTTTTCTCAGGGGCAGATCTTCATGGGGAAGACAGCTAGAAAAAGCTCGTAGGGTCAAAACCAAAGAGTGAAGTTAGTGGCTGAGGAAGATAGAAGGGCTTGTGAGCGTGTTTGAGCCAAGGGTAGAGCAGGTGGATTCAGCATGAACCGAAACTCTGCGGGCAGCGGGGTCCTGTCCTGTCTCTGCTTTCTACGTGATCTGCAACGTGCTCTGAAGGCTTCCTTGACTCTGCCAGATGGGTTTTTCTGTGGTCCCTTGCAGGAGTTGTCAGTTCTTCATGCTTCATAAGTGCAGGTTTGTATTTTGGAGCAAGGCAGGCGATTCATGTGCTGAGGAACCCAGGTGTGAATCCAGAGAGCAGAGTCTGCCAAGGTTGATGCCCTGCAGCATGTTTGGATGGGAATTGTTCCATGCTGCTGCACTTGGATAAGAAAAGCAGTGGGGATGCACTCTTCACTCAAGCTTGGACTAACTTTCTTGGAAAATACAAAATGTTATATTTGAGCTTTGCAATAGGACCAAGTGAAAGTAAGCATCCAAGTGATTTCCCTTCCTGATTTTCTCTCTGGCACCTCAGGCTGAAGTTTGGGAAAGGATAACAGCTGCCCACACTGTTTGCCAGACCCTTGGTGTCTTGGGTGGCCTGTGTTGGTGCTTTGTGTCCATGTGCCTTGGGTGCCACTGTGCTCTGTGCTTGGAGGTGGTTGGGTAATTTAGGAGCCAGGCTGACTGAGTTGAAATTCAGTCAATGCCTAATCTCAGGGCTAAATCAATACCAATTAATTCTGAAGTACAGGAGGGTCTGTAAGCATATGCATCAAGCTGGTTTCTTTTTGTAATGGTAGCAAACCTCGGTGGAGGAGAAGATTGAAAACAAAGTGGAAAAGAGAGAGATTGTAACAAGTACCTGGGTGGAGGAAAAGGAAGTGACAAGAGAGGAGGCAGTGTAGGGATAACAGTGAGAGGGACATGCTTTGTCTCTCAGAAGTGCCATCAATAAACATCTATCGTAGAGTAATTCTGTGTAGGAGTAATAATTATATAATCATGACCTTGTGATGAGTTATTGCAGGACTCACATAGATTTTTCAAGACTTTCCTCTGAGTGTGGAGAGCCCTGTCAGTAGCAGAGAGGAAGAGCTTTGGAGAGTTGTGCATGGGAATGATGTAGAAGAGGACATGAGAAGTGGTTACTCTTGGGGTAGAGAAGGGAGCAGTGCTGCTGTTATTTTTCCCACCCCCATGGTTTCACGCAAATTCCATTCTTGGTGGCACCATCCTTGAGAAGAGCTGCCTCTCGGAGTGGTTGACAGCTGAAAGTTTATTTAAGGGGCTCTCCAGAAGGTGCTCTGCTCTGCACAGGGCACCTGCATGGTCACCTTGCTCCTCTTCGTTTGTTCCTGGGCTGCCTGGAAGGAACTTTTGGTTGGCTGGTCTGATGTAACTCAAAGATGAGGGGAAACATGATAATGAGATCTAATTAATAATGAATAAAATGATGGAATATAATTAATATCAATCAAGAAGAATGTAGGGAAAATGGGTCTTGTGAGAATTTTTTTTTTCTCCAAGTTTTAGAAGACACGGATATCTGGGTAAATGAGATAAGTATGTTAGGGTTTTGTCCTAGAACAACATGGCCCTAAAAATGTGATAATGGTAAATGGATTTAAAAACTTGCTTCACATATCAAAAAGCAGTTGTCAAGGAAAAGCCTCAAAGGCAGGAGGGTTCTCTTTAGGGCCTGGTGATGCTCAGTGTTTCCATTTGAATTGGAGCAAGCATGAGTTTAAATCTTCCTTAATTCACAGGGATGTGGACATTAGAAAGAGAGTCAATAGTATTGAGGCTGGGAGAGCTGGATAAAGCTGTCTGGAGTTTTGCTTGCTTTCTCTTCAAATGCAATTTGCTTTATTACATATTTTTTATAATGTTCTGCAAGGTTGTACCAGCAGGACTAGGGAAGAGACTGCACAGCCTCCAGGAGAGGTGTGATGAGACCAGGAGCTTACTATGGTCTTGGGAGATGCTAGGAGAAGTAGTGAAGATGAGAGTACAAGCTGATTTTCACCTCTGTATGTGTTTCTGCACTAAAATGCAGACTCCAGTTCTGTTCTCAAAAGGGTATTTAAAATCTGGGGATGTTGTTATAAAGATTCAAGGCCAGGAGAAAAAAAAATGCCAAAGCATGAGAGGCATAGAGATCTCAGTCTGTTTAACTTGTCAAAATAAGATTGAGAGATAACTCATCTGCACTGCAGAGAAGTCTTTACAGTGAGAACACAAAGCAGCTCTTGGGGTGGAGAAGGGCACTAAAAAAACCTGATGTGTGAAAGCTGAAACCAGGCAAACTTAAGCCACATCTCTAAATGTCAGGTAGTAAAATAAACTGTGCAGGCAAATGCCAGATTCTTCATCTCTCGATATCTTCAAACCCAGAGTGGATAGTGCTTTAGAAGAGATTCTTTAGCCAAACATAAATTGTTTGGCTGAACAGAGCAAAATCAAAGCACCTGTCAACACTGAGAACTTGGCAGAGTGACTGCTGGGCCCTTCTGGTTGTTGGCGTCAGCGACGTGCTGTGTATCTTCATCCTGGATATTTGACCAAAAAACTGCTTCTTCCCAAGGTCATCCCAAAGTAAAATCCTCTCTTAGTGATGTGTTGCACTTGCAGGCTTGACTGACTGCTTAACCTCTGTTGTTTGCTGCTTAATTGGAAGAGGTGCAGGGAATAAATCTGGTGACGCTGCAGAAAATGTCGATACTGCTCTTACTTGTTTCAGATACCACTGACAAATTAAGACAAAGGATTTTGCCAGGCAACACCCACATAGATGCATATCATTTACCTTCTGATTGGCAAAGGTGTCCAAGCACAAAGATTTCAGGAAGGGGAGGAGGCACAGCCCCTCTGCCATGCTCCACACTGACCAGAGAAGGTTAATGGTAGGTGACTGTTGCTTGTGAAATATTTTTGGCTCACAGATGAGAAGTGCAGTGTCGTCCATATTTATTTCCTTTCCAGGTGTGCTATCCCTGATCTGTCCTCCTCTCCCTGCTGATGGGGATGGATGGTTTAGGAACCTGTATCTCCTTTCTGATGGCATCTCCGGTGCATGTGGTGATCTTATTCTGTTTCAGCCATGCCTCTGGCTGCTGTGATTTGGGAGCTTGCCTTTTTGGCAGAACAAATTACTCCCCTTCTATTCAAAGGAAACTTCCAGTAAAAAGAGACTTTGGAGGGAGAAGGTTTCTCCAACCTTTCTCCTGAATGATGAGAGATCATTTGTAATATGCAGGAGTTGCTGTGCATCTCTGCCTGGAAGAAGAGGGAGGAACAAAGGATTTTTGTCCTTTATTCCCATTGTCTTGTTTTACAGAGGTTCTCGATTAAACTTTTGGTATTTTTTCTTTTCTTTTCCTTTTTTTCCTTTGTATTTTTTCCAGGACTACTAGAAAATGACCCACCCAGCTGTGGAAAGGCACCCAGCCTGTGCATGTGGTGCTCTATGGCTGAACTTGCCCCGTGCCAGCTACATCTCTGGTACAGTGCCCTGGTGCTCCCACAGTGCTGCCTTTCCTTGCCTTTGGGCCCTTCTGCTTTGTTTCCCTGGCTTTCAGTCAGAAGATGGTTGATAGAATAGAGCAAGCACCTTGTGTGGCTCCAAACCCTTGCTCTGTCCCAAGCCTCTCGTTTGTTGCCAGCTGTGGATGAATAGTCTTTTAATTTTGAGTGTCTCCAGGCACATCTCATTAGACTGGGGAAAGAAGATTTTTTAAACAGATGTTGCATGGCTGGGCAATGGGGCATTTTTAATTTGTTCCCTACATTTATGTCATTTGATGCTTTGACTCTGGCTGCCAGCAGAGCTCTTGTGAGGACCAGCCTCAAAGGGCAGGAGTCTGAGTGCACACGTGAAGGAGGGATGGGCACTGGTGCCTGTGGGTGACTCAGAGGTTGTTTGTGGAGGTGAATGTGAGACAAATTAAATGGACCATCAAGTCTGCCTGCATGGCTATGGGGTGTGCCCTCAGAGGAACCTACAAATCCCCTCAGAGGCTCCAGTGAGCTGCACAAGGCTGAAGAGGGTGCATCAAAGGGAGCTGCTCTGCACTGGTTGGGAGAAAAAGCACGGCCATTTCACAAAGCTTTGCTTTTGTTGATGCCCATATTGTTATTCTTGCCTGAAGGTTTGGGTTTTGAAAGCACATGAGAAATATGTTTTACATTAGTGTAACTTCCTGATTTATACAATGTGCTTCATGCATTGCTCTAGGCACACGAACAGTATGAACTGTAGTTAATGTTAACCCAGAAGGTGCAAATTCAATCCCCTTAGCTCATGGGGACATGTGTACACAGGCTGCACCATATGTGGGGACAGCAGCTGGTACAGAGCCCTGGGGCCAGCACATTTACCCAGCTGGAAACCTCATGATAGTAGAGGAAAAGGTACTTTGCAGCTGTATTTATTGGAGAATTTTTGTCTTTGCATTTCTATGTAGATATAATTGGAGAAGTGGGATAGGAAGCATTTCTGATATCTTACTGAATTTTTTTTCCAAAGTCCCTCTTCACACTCAAGAAGATCTAAAGAAAAGTATTTTAGGTCAAGCAGCCTGCTACAAATAACAGTGTATTTTAGGCAGGTTATTAGAGATACCCTCATATTTCCAAAGTAGTTCAGAAAGTGATTCACCAGAAGTTCCACCTGAATGTGAGGAAGAACTTCTTGACTGTGTGGGTGCACTGGAACAGGTTGCCCAGAAGGTTCTGGAGTCTCCCTTGCTGGAGATGTTCAAGAACCATCATGATGCAATGCTGTGCAGTGTGCCCTAGGATGATCCTGTTTCAGCAGGGAGGATGCATCAGATCACCCCCTGTGATCCCTTCCAACCTTACCCATCCTGTGATTCTTTGAAAGATTTGCTTTCTTTAATATTTGGCGATCCTGGGTTCTCCAGACTCAGTAGCTGGGTCATTTCTCCTCTGGAGATGGTACTCAGAAAAGCTGGAAGGTTTCTGAGAGCACTGTAGGTCAGAGGTTTTTGCCTGAATCTAGGGTAATGACTGGGCATCTTTAGAGGATTTAGATAATTTTGCTTTGTTCGGAAAACTTGTAGCAGATGTGTTTCAGGATGAGTGCTCTATGTGGGATGAAATATGGAGCTTCCTAACACCAGCTACAGCAATTAATAGTAATGGTATTCATTACATATTCATTACATAACATGGTTTGTTCTGAGAAACAGACTGCTTGAGATGGAGGATGAAAATAGCAGCTGTTAATTTCAGAGGGCTGAGCCTCTGAAGACTGCACCCAGGAGGAACCAGAACCTACTTAATTCCCTCTCTGCTGTGGCTGAGGGCATCTATCAAGGGGAATAGTCCTCTCCAGGGTTTTCCACTGCTGGTGCCTTTCTGGTGCCACCAGGGAACATTCTGGCTGTGCCCAACTATTCCCCTGTGGCTGGTCTGGGAGGGCTCCTGTTTTCACAGCACCTCTGGTGCTGCCTGGCCTTTTCCTCCCCTCTGCTCACTCGATGCCTACCAGGACCTGCCACTCTTCGTGCTGTTCCACACAACCTGAGGCAGCAACATGGGATTTGGGAAAGGCTTGGAGGCACCAGCCTGCAGACCTCAGCTGTGCCCGTGGTCGCTGCTGCTGTGTTCCCTGACTGGGTAGCTCTGGGTGTAGCCAGCTGCTGTGGCTGCCTGCTCAGTGGATAATTAATTGGTACAAATGGTTGGAGTAGGTAGGGAGGGTGTGCATGCTGTGAGTGTCTGCTGGGCCTGGCATGGTGGAGCAGTGAGTGTGTTCCAGAGACTCGGGAGCTGCTGATGAAGCAGGGCTGAGTAAGGAAAACGCTGCATGACAGATGCCAGGCTGGTCTTCCAAAAGACCTCCTCTGCTTCTCCTTGGCTCTGTCAGTGCAGGGGCTCCTCTGGGAATGGAGGCTGACTGCCTTTTCCCCCCTTGTGTTCCTAGATGGTGACGGTCGGAGACTGAAGGGAGCCATCCAGAGGAGCACAGAAACCGGCCTGGCTGTGGAAATGCCCAGCAGGACCGTCCGCCAGGCCAGCCACGAGTCCATCGAGGACAGCATGAACAGCTACGGATCAGAGGGAAAGTAAGTCATCAGAAGGAGCTGGCTAATCACTCGTGGGATGCACTGTCCCTGTACCTATTAATTTTCCTCCAGCATGATGGATGTTGTGTTTTTCTGACTTGCCTATGCTGCAGGTGTGCTGCCCATCCAATTAGAGCAGATCTCTCTGTCTGCATAGCTGGCACATACTCGACTGTTTATATACTTTTTTTAGTGTCCTCATTACTCTGAGCTGAAGCAGATACCCATTACTTTTAACTGCTTTGCCTTTGGATGAGTAATTCAGGGTCAGTAGCAGAGGCTCATTACTGCTCGTAAATTATAAGCCAGTAGTTTCTAATGTTGCACAATAGTTGTCCATTTCCCCTGTTTCAAAATAACCCTTTGGTTTGGGGCAGGCGGAGGTTTCGAGGTGCTGAAAAGGGTGAAAGTAATAAAATACATGATAGCAAAATTCTTATATCAAAATATGTATTTTGGAGCCTGTGTGTACTTCAGTAAAAAACTTCCTTTTGTTTCATCTGAGTTACAGTGTCCTAAAAGAATGTGTTTCAGAAAAGATTTTTGACCCCAAGAGAAGTTACAACACGCTTGCATTTAGACTTTATACCAGAATGCAAAGCAGGGGATCTTCAGGCCAGGACTTTGGGACCTGACTCTCCAATTCTGGGTTTTGTATTTCCATTACTTGAAGCCATATATGGAAATGTAATAATTTTATTAAGATGACTATTCATGGGAATCTTTGGAAGCAAAAACCCACAGTGTTTAAAGAAGAAGGCAGTACATACCATTCGATTTTGTGCTTTCTAGGTGTGAGGCCAAAATGTTTCTATACCTAAAAGGTGTTCTGTTTAAGCCAAGGACCACACTTGGCAGCACTCTGTATGCTCTCTCTAGTCCTGTGTGATATTCCAAGTACACTGTACAGCTAAAATGCTGAGATAGTCCAAAGACACTCTCAATTAATGTGATTCTGGTGTTAAATAAGTAACAGGCTGTAAATTAAGAGAGACTTTCTTTAGCTTTAGAAGTAGGCTAATCCTGGAAAGGCATCATAGATCTGTGCTGAAGGTTCAAAATAGTAATGAGGCGCAGACTGCGATAGCAATCTTGTCACTCCAAAGCTGTGATGTACCTTATCTCTTCTGTGAGCTGCTGTCTCCAGGGAAATATTCCTGCTACACCAGCACAGTCCTGTGGCTTGGAGTTCTGCCTCCACTACTAGATGCAGAGGATTAGTGATTAAGTTCGTTCCCTGGGCAATGAGGAGCAAGAATCTGCTTTCATGCAGAGCAAAACTCTTTCCTTTTTATATTTACATAGCTTGTCCTCCTGGGAAGGGGTGTAATTCCCTGAATGGTCTGTGTCCTCTCACTGCAGACATCAGCTGCTTTGCTGGGCTTTCATGGAGAGGGAGTATTTCTGCCAACAAAGTACTGCACCCCTACAAGTGCTGTCTCACCCTGAAGCCAGGTGGCATGTGGCTGTCAGCTTGACAGAAAAAGGAAAAGCCTGTCTTGCAATCCAATTGTCTTTATCAGAACAAGCCTAAGGTTTGGTATTCCAACCTTGAACGCTGCCAGAACATCCTTGCCAGCACCTTGGCCAGGGATGGGGTAGTTGCTTCTCTTCTCTGAAAAGTGTGATTAAGTGGTTCCTGGATGCTTTGTTCCTGGGTGGGATAATTAATCTCTTCTGGGAGCCCGGGGGGAATTGCAGCTATCTGTCTGAGCCACAAGTGATAAGCAAACAGGGCTTAGAGTACAAAAAGCTAAGAGGGCTCAATTCTCTTGTAACATGGTGGGAGGGGAGTTTCTCTGCTTTCTTTTCCTGCGGCAAAGAATGGAATTGTTTGGGGAATAGCTTTGAGGAACAGAAATATGTTCTCCTAAATCAGATTTCTCTTGACCTCTCTCATTTGCTGTAGCTGTCTTCCCAGGGAGGCAGAATGAAGATTCATATGTCTCTGTTAGCTGTGACGAGTTGATTTTCCTTCTAATAAAAGCTGGGTTTGTGACTGGTGCAGATAGTCCCAGGTCAGAGAGTTTTCACCAGTGACTCTCAAACCCCTGGTTTTCAGCAAGGCAATGCTGTTCTAGTTCTTTCCACCCGTGCATCCCTTGGGTGTATTCACACCTGCAAGAAGATGGATTCAAAACCTCTCAACTTGCGTGTATTTTTACAATGCTTATCAATTTAAGGACTAAAAGGACAACTTCCAAAAGTGGCATGCTGAAGTGATCAAAGATTTGGTGAAACTTTGCTGCAGCAGGCCTAAATACCTGCCCTCAGCCATACAAACTGCTTTTAGAAAATATTGCTCGCTGACTGCTTTTTCATGTTTATTGCAGGGAGCTGGTGACAGCTGCCACAGCTGCTCTGGGCTAGTGCAGGATATCACAGTCAAAGAATATTCTGAAGTGCCTGGTTTTGAGCAATGCTGCTTTCATGTGAACACCAGAATGCATAAAATCCAGATTTTTTTCATGAAGAGGCTTATTATGCAAGGGTATACCTCTGAGGTATGCTAGGCCTTCTTTTGAATATTCCCTTTACCTGAAGATGAAGTACACTGCAGACTAGCTGGGCTAAATGATGCATCTCCTGTATGCATCTCATACAGCATGCCAGGAAACACTGACATTGTCAACACACTGCTTCGTGTAAATTTTTGCCAGACAAGAAGTCCTCCAACCTTCTTACCCAGATTTTCTATTGCACAGTGATTGTGCCCTAGTATAGGAAATAAATATAATAAAACTCCATGTGAGACTTTGTAGAAGGAGAAGTAGATATTTACTCTGAACAGAAGTGTTTTCAGTCATTCCCGTGTCCAGGTTTCATTCCCTCACGCTCTCACCACCCCGTGTGGGCACCATGAATCCAGGTGCTGGAGCCAGGCTGGGTTGTGTGCTGCAGGGAGGACATGGGGCACCATCTGTCAAGCCCTTGCTGTGTCTGCTGAGTTGTTCTTCACAACAGACTGGCTCTTAGACTGTGTTTTTCTTTCACTTTCTAGGACTTACCTGCTATTTTGGAGTGATCTTTCACCTCAGGGTCTTGGTCTTTTTCATCTCTGTAGATCTCAAGCAGCACTGCCACCTTTTTGTTCCCTTTCTTGGGGGATCTTTATGGCTACAGTCTGCCCTCAAACAGGGTATGGAAGTGATGTGCTCACTAACCTTGTTGTCTGTTCTTCCCCTGTCATTGGAGAGCAGATCTGCTGCAGCCAGGTTGGTTGTGCTTTCACATACACAGATGTTTCCATTCATAATTAATCCGGAGCAATCTTAGCACTGGTTACAAATCCTACAGCAGTGAATATTTTCTTCTATGTCTATACTTAAAGATTTGCTTGAGAAAACAGTTGCCCACTGTAGTAAATGCCTATGGGGTAGTCTCAGGACACCAGGATTGCTGCAAGGATACAATTCCGAATATAGGAATAACTCCCAAACAACCCTGTGAGATTCAGCAGAATCTCAGCTCCATCCTGGCTCTTGCATGATCTACATCTTGTTTTGGCTGGGTTTTGCTGCAGCTGCACGAGACCATGTACAGCATTCAAAAAGCAGTAGATTCTGGACTTGCTTGTAACTTGTTCCTGCCAAACACTTTTCTTCCTGAAAATGGAGCAGAAAGATAAAAATGGACCTGTAACAAAAGCCTGCTAGCTGCCATAGTGCCTAGTGAGTGGTACTCAGTGTTTTTGTTCTTGCTGGCTACTGCTGAGATGATTAAGTTCTGGAGAGATCAGGTGATTTTTACCTTAGAAATGCACAGCAGGTGGTGACTAACAAAGGCTTGGAGGATTGTTCTCGTATTATCTGAGATGAGTGTGCAGGTCCAGCAAGGCAGCATCTTGTTGTTTGCCATCTCACCTCTGTTCTCCATGGCGAGGGCAGTGCTGCCTGAGCTCTGCCCTGTTGTGCCCCTCCTGAGGGCAGGAGGCAGGACATAGCCTGGCACAAGTGCCACCAGCACAGGCATCTCGCACCTCTTGGCTTCCTTCTGCCTCTGGTACCAGTTCTCTGCTGGGCTGGTGTGAGCCAACACTGGGACTTCAGCTGGGGGAGCTGCCTGCCCTTCTCTGCTTCACTGTGGAACAATAATTAACAGGGAGCAGGAGAATCACAGAATCACAAGGTTGGAAGAGACCTTCAAGATCGAGTCCAACCCAGCCCTAGCACCTCAACTAAACCCTGGCACCCAGTGACACATCCAGGCTTTGTTAAACACATCCAGGGATGGTGACCCCACCACCTCTCCGGGCAGAACATTCCAGAACTTTATCAGTCTTCCAATGAAAAGCTTTTTTCCTAATATCTAACCTCTATTTCCCTTGATGCAGCTTGAGACTGTGTCCTCTGGTTCTGTCGGTTGCTGCCTGGAGAAATAGTCCAACCCCACCTGACTACAAGTATCCTTCAGGAAGTTGTAGAGAGTGATAAGGTCACCCCTGAGTCTCCTTTTCTCCAGGCTAAACAACCCCAGCTCCCTCAATTGTTCCTCATATGGCTTGTGTTCCAAATAATACTGGCTGAAAATACTAGAGAAAACACTGACTTGGGTTGTGACCGCATGGCCATGTGAAAATTCGCTTCCCTTCACCAGAAATTACCCATCAACATTCAAGAATGACCGAAAGACTTGATTCCTGAATGCCCCATTCAGGAGAACCACGTTGCAGCTATTCCCTGAATGTTTCTTTTTTGACTTCCAAAGCCAGGAGACTTCTAGATGCTTTTATAACAGATTATCTTCAGGCCTCTTTTTATCCGAGTCCTTCAAAAAAATGTAATGAAACGTGTTGTTAATATCAGTTCAGGCTGTAAGAAATCGGTGTCTTTTGAGATGGAAACCAGGAAAGGCATGGAGATTATTTCTGTAATATATCAAGAAATTCCTTAGCCTGTTCAGCAACAGCATATCCTTTTGTGCCAGCAAAGCTTGACCAGCACAGCTTGGAAAGGATGTGACCTTGAGAGCTGTAGTTAGAGCAGGAAATGCAGTGAATCCCACCTTCAGCAACCTCTTGGGAGCAGACAGAATTGCTCACTGAAGACAGGTAGCTATCTTTTATTCAGTGCATCTGAGATGACTAGTGATTGCTAAAAATGGAGCTAGCCTGGCAAGGTGGGGAAGGGAGTGGGGGAGGTCTTTGTACAGAATTCACTGCATAGTTTTTATAGCACTGTTTCAGTGGCAGAATTCATAGCAGCAGAAGGAACGGGATACGCGAGCGGAGTACAATGTGTTACAGCACATAAGACAGCACGTCACAGTGCTAAAAATGCTACAGAAAGTGGAGTGGCCCAGGGAGAAACAGAGCTTGTTGAGAGGCAGAGTTGGAGATCTTGCCTGGCAGAGGAGGGGTGTGCAGTTGGTGGGGTTAGGGTGGGTTTGGGTCCCGTAGGATAGAGTCTCATGGAAAACCTTCCCAGCCAAAGTGAAGGCTCCTGCAGGGTTCACATTGACTTTGACAGGTTAAGGGGCTGTGTGCCCAGTCCCTGAACGTTGTAGTTGGATGCATATTCCTCGTGAACACCATAAATACTTGAAAGATGGGGTAATGGACATTGGCAAGTTCTGCCTTCCTCCTTAGCTGATAGATATCTGCTTGGCTCCTGCAATCCTGTGAGATGGGATTTAAAAGACGTTAACATGCAATATGGATGAGTGTGATTGTTACACAGAACATTACTGCTCCCTGAAATTGGAGTTCTGATGGGTTTTTTTTAATGCTCAAATAAAATAACTGTCAAATATGTTATCAGTCTCAGAGGAGACTTCCCCCTCCCCACTTCTTCTGGCTGAAGGAATGTGTTGCTGTCCCTGTTTTTTAAAGATAGAGCTGGAGAGCTTAGCTCCATGTTAGATGTAGATGTGTGGTGTATCTGTTAGTTCAGCTGTGCAGGTCAAACCCCTGAGATGCATGGCTGTGTCTAAGCAACTTGCTTATTAATTGCAAGTTTGTGCCATGAAAGAACAAAAAAAGGGCTTTTTTATTTACAAGAACAATAATTTCTGAACCCTGGACCCAGACACATCCCATGCATGTACCAGACACAGTGGAGCAGCTCTTTAAGAATGTATCACCTCTGGAGACTTGAGATGATGGCAAATAGGTGTTTGTGTGAATAGCGTAAATGAATCCATGAAAAGAACAAGGCAAAATGTTATTTTTCTGAAAATAGCTGTTGTCTGGGTGTGCCAGGGGGTGGCTGTGTTGAAGCTGTCTGGGCCCACCACCTCGCTGAACCCACGGCAGTGGAACAGTGGAATTCTGTGGGAGTCAAGGTGTGCAACTTGTGAAACAGAGAAACAGGAATGGGGATTTGGTCCAAGGGGCAGGACACAAAATTCTCTTTTCCTGAGAGAGCTCCTAGACAAAAGGGTGTTAGACCCAGCCTTTGAAGGGAGATGAATGCCTCGCTCTGTATTTCTTCTGCACAGCCACAGCAGTGTGTGGCCATTACACATTAGTACAATCGAGACCAGTCTTATAAGACTTTATAAAAAAAATTGGTATCAAGAGGAAAAGAAAGGGAATACGTAGTCTGTTTTTCAAACTGATAATTCACAAAGGATGTTCAGGACTGATGTGTAAAGAGGGAGAACTGGAAAAAGATTTGGAAGGAAAATGTAAAACAACACACAGGAATAAACCCTCAGGGAAGGATTTTAAGAACAGGTTAGAAAAGCAGCTGTCCTGGATGGTGTAAATAAGGCTGCTCTGGCCTTGGGTGTGGGTGTGGACTGGCTGACCTGTGGAGATGCATTCTGACAATATTTCCTGTGAGTATTACAAGACTTTGACAAGCTGAATCTGCAAATGCTCTCAAAGGCATAATGGGATACCTGGCATAGAGAGTCCCAGAAGCAATTTAAAAATAGATTTAGAAAAGAGGTCGGACAAACTCTGCACGGACAGGAAGAGAAATTAATGATACATTTTCCCTAAATGTGTCTGCCTTTGCACGCTCTGCATGCTAATCTGTAGCCACCAGCGGGCGGGAGTGCGGAGGGACTGAGCAGAGCCACATATGCTGTGTGAGAGGGATCAGCACAGCTGCTCTGCATTTTCTTCAGAGCATTTTGCATTGAAATTAGTGTTGTCCATCTAGGCATTCCAATCCTGATCAGTTTACAAGCAAACTCTGAAAAGTTGGTTCTCCATCCAGTCATGTATAAGGAGCAATTGCTGTGCCATGAAGGAGGCGACTGCACAATTTGCACACAGAGGGGAAGGACACAGATCTTTGGAAGGAGTAGGTCAGGAAATGCTGCTGCCCCGAAAGAGCAGAGAAGCAAGCAGCTGGCAAAGAGCCTTTAAGCCACTCTTAAATTATTCTACAGAGGACAGATTTCATACACCCTGACCTACAGCTTACAGCACAAGAACACAGTCTTCAGAGGCTGCACAGATTTCCTAAATAATCAGGGTTAGGAATGTTGTGTTTAAAAGAAGAAGGTCTGGGCAGTTTCAGCCCCAATTTGAGCACATAGCTTCTAAGATCCATAGAAAGTAGAATGTGCTGAGTTGGAAGGGACCCCTCAGGATCCTAGAGTCCAACTCCCAGCCCTGCACAGGGCACCCCAGGAATCCCACCCTGTGCCTGAGAGCAGTGTCCAAATGTGTCCAGAGCTCAGACAGGCTCGGGGCTGTGACCACTGCCCTGGGGAGCCTGTTCCAGTGCCCAACCCACCTTCTGGGTGAAAATCTTTTTTTGATATCCATCTTAAACCTTCCCTGGCTCAGCTTTATACCATTTCCTTGAGTTCTGACACTGGTCATGAGAGGGAAGAGATCAGTACCTGCCCCTCTGTTTCCTCTCATGAGGATGTTGAAGACGACAATGAAGTCTTCCCTCATCTCCTCCAGAATGAACAAACCATGTTACCTCCAGTGTTTCCCATAAGGCTTCCCCTCCCATCCCATCACCATCCTCATGGCCTCCTTTGAACTCTCTCTAATAGCTCAATGTCTTTTTTTATATGGTGGTGCCAAAAGTGCCCCCAGGACTCAAGATGAGGCTGCCCCAGTGCAGAGCAGGGCAGGACAATCCCCTCCCTTGCTGGCCATGCTGTGTCTGATGCACCCCAGGACACGAGTGGCCCTCCCAGCTGCCAGGGCACTGCTGACCATACTCAACTTGCCATCAACCAGGACGCCCCGTGTTGGATTTCAGCTCTTTTTTGACTGAGAGATGGGATAACTGAGAGGTATTTCAAAAACCCAGCGCTGCTCTCCAACCTCTTGTTCCCCACTCTGTGCACACCACCAGTTTTATTCTGCATATAAACGTGTCCCAAAAAGACAGAAACGCTTTATGGGCTGGGTCATGCGTGCGATCCAGCCGGGTGGTGCTTGGTGCCTGCTCTGCATGGGGACCGTGCGGAGCTGCCGGCGCTCTGCGGGCTCTTGTCTCCCTCTCGCGGCTGTCCCTGCGCTCCCTGCTGTCGCTAGGTGTGTCCCCTGCCGTGCCCGCTGGCTCCTGTGCCAGGGGCAGTTCACTCACAGCAGTGGCTGCTCGATGCCTTTGCAGCCTGTGCTGAGCCCTGGCTGGAGCTGGTGCCTGTGCAGCCGGCGTTGATGTTCATGCAGGTTTCTGCTGCTCTGGTGGGCTCAGAGATCCCAGGATCAATATCCAGGGATCTTTCTGCTGTCCCTGCTCTGCTCCTTGCCTACAGCTCAAGACCATGGTCTGAGCATCCTCCAGCAAAATGTCCTTCATTTGTCCTTGACATGCTGGAGGCAGCGCTGACCTCCCTGTGCTCTGCTCTGCCTTCTGGCCAATAACAGCATTGCATTCAACTTCCCACCAATTCTGCAGCAAACCCATAATCTTTAACTCCATTAAAATCATTCCCATTTGGCTGTGGCAAAGCAGAGCCCATAAATCATGATTAGTGAAAGCAAAGGCCAGAGGAGAGATAATTAATTTCGCTTTGCTGTTCAAAGGCTGCGCTGCCCTCGCTCAGTGGAGGATTTGTGCCCTTTAGACAAAAGGCTGACAAGTGTCACCTGTTAATCTTCTCTGTGTGCAGCTCTTTGCAGCATGAGATGGTCCTGTCACAGGGCCCTGCTGGCTCTGGCAGCTGCTATTTGCAAGTCAGCTGCAAAGCACTCCCTCTTTATTCCTCCAGCTATTTTTAGCATTTCTCTTTAGATGCAATAAAAAAAAGACATCTCGTATCGGTGATAACCAGGTTGTAGTGATTGTTCCCCTTAAGGGAGAGACATGTTGGGCAATGGGAGGGGAAGGGCTTTCCAAGATCGCTCCAGTGTGTGTGAAACATCTGCTGGCTGTCACCCAGGGTGGAGACACCACTGTCACCTGCGGCAGATCCCTTCAGGAGCCTGTCTCCAGCACATCCAGTGTGTGGTGGTTCAGCTGGAGAGCTGGTTTCTGGATCAAGGGCAGGTCAGAACAGCTCAGTATATGCAAAGGGCAGGCAGGAAAAGCCTGCTGAACCTGCAGCGTGCTCCAGAGTGGCAGGGACAGGCTCTGGGAGCATCAGGGCGTTTAAAGAGTTGAAAGAAGTCACAGTGCTCCCTGGAGCTCTTTTCCTCCCTGCTTTAAGTGCAGGAAGAACAAGTGAGTGAATGGGGAGAGCCTGTCCCACCAATTTCACTGTACATGCCCCCCTCACCTCACCATCCCAGCTTTTCTCTGAGGATTTGACAGACAGCTCACCAAGCTGGATTTGAGCTTCTGAAATGTAGTCTATTCTGCTCAATGATTCCTGCTGTTTTTACTTCACATTCGTACTAAATTTCTGCAGTTTTATTTTCCCCTTCCCTCTCCCCTCAAGGGAGAAGCTGTAGCTTTCTTGGAGATAGCTTATGATTTTTCCAGACAGAAATTGTTTCCATTCCAGGGTTATTGGCAATCTCCAAATATATGTCCAGGAATTGGTCAAAGCCAGGATTTAGAGCTGCTGCTTCTAGTGTCTAATAAAGCAGCACTGCAAAAGGTCAGCCTCTGTGCAACGTAGCAGCCAGTTCTACCAGCTAATGGCATAATCTGTTATAGAAGTAATTCCTTATGTCTTCCCCTCCCAGTCAAATATAACAACAGTGGGGAACATTAACTGTCTAATCTAATACTGAGTTTCTTATAGTGCTAGTAAACCCATTAACTGGGGCTGTTAGCCAGACTGATGGAGTCTTGACCTGTGTTCCTAAGTGAGCTTTGCCATTCCCCTTGGGATTAGCAGCTTCATTCAGGCAGCAGCTCTGCTGCTCTCCTTGTGAGGGTCTGTGCTGGTGGCCCAGCCTGGGTGTCCCTGCAGCAGTGTCCTGCCCTCTTGCTGTAGTTTGCACTGCAGAGCATTAATCATTTCAAGGTCATCCAGAGCTCTCTGACTTCGGAATTTATGGAGGATAACAGCAGCCTTTGCTTTGCTGTAAACACTTCCAGTTGCCATCAGTTCACCCAACAGCTCTTGTTCTTCTTTTTAACACTGCCCTTCGTACTCTCCTGCTTTTTTCCTCTGTATCAGTGATGCAGGCTGCAGCATCAGCTGCTCTGTTAGCAGGTGCTTTTACTTTCTCCTGAGCTGCCCCAGCTGCTGGGCAGAGCCTTTGCTAGCAGCATTCATAGATAGCATCACATAACAGCTTGTAGGGGTCCTTAAATATCATCTGGTTCCATCCCTGCTGCCCTGGGCAGAGACATCTGCTAGACCAGAGGAGGGGTAGGCTGGTGTGAGAGCGCAGGGGCCTTCTCTGCATACAGGTGTAGTGCAGAGGAGTACCTGGTATCAGCCTTTGATGTAATTCTCTCCCTGGCAATCAAGAGGAAGTGGTTTACTGAATTGTTTTGAGTATTCAGGGGCCAGAGGGGTTTCTCTCCTTTGCTGTCCTGCAAGGTTTCTGTGGGTGGTCTTCTCCCACCTTTGTGTCTCCTCTGCAATAACATGGCCAGACTTCCCCCTAGAGAGAAATTACTCCAAGACCTGGTTCTGGGTGTGCTGTGAACTCTCATAGCTCTCAGCTTCACTCAATCCTGGACTTCCCCTCCTCTGTCCTGCTCCTCGGCATCTTGCTAATTAGCCCAAGCATCTGTTCTGAGCACAGCAGTGAACATTTCCCTGAAGGGCTGTGAGTTCTCTTGCCAGATTGTTATTTACGTGCTCGTTCAGGTCACACACTCCCCAGGGCAGGAGCGAGACCCGACTTTGGCCCATTTGTCTTCCATGAGTTGAAGAGAATAAAGAAAACATTTACCTTCTGGCTGATGGTTCATTCATCTCCTGCTGAATCTTATGTCTTTGTCTGTCAGATCTCCTTTTTCCTGCACTATTTTGAGCTCTCTAGGCACTAGTTTTCAGCCTTTTTTGACTCTCTGTGTGCAGCCCAAAATGCCTGAGCCAGCAGGGTCACGGAGTCTCACTGGTCCTCATGTGCACCAGGACTCACTTCTTCCCTCCTTGTATGGGCAAATCATGAGCCTGATAAGGCCTGTCTGGCTCTGGGCTCCCTCTGCTTCCCCCATCCCATGTCCCTGCTGGTTTTCCAGCCCTGGGGCTCTCTCTCTCTCTCTGTGCTCAGTTTATCCTGGGGAGCCAGGCCACAAATCCAGCCCCTCTGCCCTGGTCCCAGAGAAGCTGCCACGGCAGGGCTGACAGATGGCAGGTGGGTGGTGGGGCAGGAATTGTGTGCCCACAGGGAGCAGGGTGTGGCCCTGGACATTGGGGATGCACCTTGTGCTGCTAAGGAGTTGGTGACACTGGAAACTGAGAAAAATGTTAAGCCTTCTCTGCAATGAATGCCAAATAAATGCAGCTGTCTTTGTTGTATCTCAAAATATCACCTGGAGTGTTGGTGCAAACAGTGGATGCAGGGTGAAAAAAACACTGAACTGAGGAAAATACACCCAAGCAGAGCCCCTCCCAAGCCTGCCACCCAGGATGCCGAGACTCCTTCATCTCTTTTCACAAAGGTGACATTCATAAAGAGCTCAAGGGCAGGTTTTTCCATGCTGATGGCTCAGCAGCTGTCCCTGTGTAGCAGCAATAACCAGGTTTCTCAAAGAGCCTGGTCAGTGTAGAGGGGAGGTGCAGTATTCTGTGGAAAAGTTGGGCCATTTAATGCAGTGCCTCTGTCACAGGGAGCTAAGCCACCCCATGAAGCCCTGCTAGTGACATGTCCTCTTCAGTCCCCATGTGGGGTGAGATGCTGAGGTGTGTGTGCTGCCATCCTCCTTCCCTGTCAGAATAAATAAATATTCCCATGGGGCTGAGAGCAGGTCTGCAAACAGCTAATGAGACTGAAATCCCAACCTAAAATTAACACACTGCTGGCTGAATAGGGTTGGAAAAGAATTTAATTCCTTTTTAATGTCTTTTAAATGGAACTGGCTAGCAGGGGGGCATCCCCAGGTCTTTGTGGCTGACTCAGCTGTGTGAGAGCCGCAGTCCCCAGCCCACCCCGCAGGCAGGGCTCCTCTCTGCCCTCACTTGTACCCAACCAGCAGCCTCCTCACGGCGTCCTTTGTGAGAAATGGCTTTGGGGAATGGGGGCTGTATCATTCCGTGGGTAATTGCCCCCCTTGGAGGAAGTTTGCAGAAGTGGAGGAGGTTTGTAATTGTGCCCGACTTTGGCAGGCAGCAGGCAGGGCAGCGTGGGTATCCCAGCACGGAGCTCCTGGCGTGCCTCAGCAGCTGTGTCATGGCTCGGCAGATGCCTGTGGGACAAATGTAGGTGTCACATGCTGGCCTCAAGCCTCCTCCTTACCATTTGCAGCAAGTTCTTCTACAGCCTCCAAAACAGCTGCGTAAATCAGGATACAACTGGGTAAATCCTGATTTTTATCAGTACCACAGATTTTGACGCTTTTGTGTTGCTGCACACATGTCCTAGTGCAGTGACCAGCACCTGTAGCTTGCCATGGGCCAGCCTCAGTGACTGGTGAGGAGATTTTGAGGCTCTGTCCTCCCAACAGCTTTTGTTTTGCTGTGGTGACTGTGGCAGACGCTGCTGTGTTTGAGGATGTTGTCCTGTTAGCCTTGCCACCCACATTCACACCCTCTTTGTGTCTACAGTCATGGAAGCAGATATGAAAACCACAGGGTGTGGACAGGGTGGATGCTTCTGGTGTTGAGCAGTAGGAAATGGGACCCTCTAATCAAAAAGGAGATGTATTGCTCTGTGTGTGTGATAAATAAATAGGGAATTGAGTCCCAAGGGGATTGATGCTTGCCCTGCTCATCTCACTTTTAACTACTGCTCTAGATGGATCATTTCCTCCACAGAAATGAGGATTGGGAAGGGATGGCTACCAAGAGACATCCTATAAACTATTCTAGGAATCTGTCACCTGAAGAGGTGACAGGCCACGTATGAGTCTGAGATAGCAGAGATTTTCCTTAGAGACAATTAGTTACAGCTAAACAAATATTGACCAGCTGGTGACTGCAGCTTTTTTTTTTTTTTTTTTTGGATGAGGAGGGAGATTTTAAATGGATTCTATGTAACTAAACTGTGTGGAAACCACTGAGTTTTGCTCAAAAAAAGGCTTCCATAGATGTCATTAATTTCTAAGATATATTAAATCTGGTTCTTTAGTTATTGAGTTGCTTTAAAATGCAGATTAACCACTTCCCAAAATAATTTTCTTTTGCAGCTTGAATTTCAGTGGAGTCCATCTGGCATCTGCTGGGCAGTTCAGTGACTTCCTGGGGAGCATGGGCCCTGCACAGTTTGTTGGCCGTCAGACCTTGGCCACCACCTCAATGGGTAAGGAGCACAAAGGAGTTGGGTGACTTTAATAGAGTCTTGAACAGACAGCTCCTACAAGCCACCTAATAATGTGTCCAGCATCTGCTGATCTAACACTGTCCTGCTCCATTTCTCTGTTAAATCAAGTGAGCTTGGCTGAAAGGTTTTGTTGACTACAGCAAATGTGGCATTAGGAGGAGAGCAGCAGCTTTGTGTTCTTCTCCCTCAGCTCTGAAAGGCACAGACTAAATAAAATGCAGCTAAAATCCTGAAAATGCATCTTGTGGGTTTTTTCTTTCTCTCTAAGGCCCACCAGACTCTGTAAGAACTTCGTTACGGTCCACCATAGCTGCATTTTCCAAAGCAGCCTGCAGTCCTAGGTTCTTCTATTTGGGAGAGATGAGAAGCTTGCTGCCACAAAGAGTAGGAGACTGAGCCACCAAAGCCATTTTAGAGGGCTCCCAGTCGAGTTTTCTTTTGAAAATGTGGCCTGGAATCACTGTGGAGCTATTCCAGAGTAATACAGAAGGAAATCAGGCACATACAGCTTGTGCAGGAAGGATATGGTGATTGTTTTTTAAACATTTTTGTAACTCAAGGATGTATTATTTTGAAAGTGTTCTATATATTTTCGCATTTTGGTTTAGGGGACGTGGAAATTGGCTTGCAAGAGCGAAATGGGCAGCTTGAGGTGGATATCATTCAGGCTCGAGGACTGACCCCAAAACCCGGCTCCAAAACACTGCCAGGTAGGATGCTTTGATCTCCTAAAGAACTTCCTTGAGCCCCAGCCTCCCACAATTCCTGTGAATAGGGAAAATTTGAATTTTCACTTGGCAGGACTAAGCAGCCTGTGCGTGGAACTGGAAACAAGGCTTGGCAAATCTTTTCCCTGCTGTAACTGCTTTCTTTAGAAACACCTGAGACATGGCACTCTGTCTTTTCTGAAGTGAGCATGAAGATTTTCTTCATATTTGACCATGTTTCTTTCTTCCAGCTGCTTACATCAAAGCCTACCTGCTGGAGAACGGCGTGTGCATTGCGAAAAAGAAGACAAAAGTGGCTCGCAAGTCATTAGACCCTTTGTACAATCAGGTGTTACTGTTTGCTGAGAGTCCCCAGGGCAAAGTATTACAGGTAAGATGAGCAAGTCTCAGGTCTGCCCCTCTCTCTCTCTCCCTTCCACCTCTCATGGAAGAGTCTAAGTCCTGTCATGCTGGTTAATTAACATAGATGAGAAAAAGCCAATGTTTGCATCGAACCAAACACACTCGATCTGGATTTAACAAAGGGAAAGGAATCCCTTTTTCTTTGTACTCCAGCTGGTGATTATTTGACACCCTGCCAGGTGCTGTGCCTACCACGAAAGGATCGATTTAAATTTTTTTTTAATTCTTTTTTTCCCACCCATTAGGAGATGGGTGGTACCTATAGGTGCTAAAATGATCTTGCAGCATGGGTTGCCTTCCCTGTTTATACACATTCAGGGCACTCTGCTTTGCCATCACCCAGTTACATATCCTACCCTTTTCTACTACTTTTGTGTAACTGCCATATGTTTTCTGCCATACTTGTATTTTCAGCTCTGCACCTATGTTTCCAGAGCAAAGAGTGATTTGCATTGTTAAATCATATAAAAATAATTTCCATCCAATAAAGCCTGGCTAAAATCTCTTTGTAATACAGATGTAATTCATCCACAAGTTTCTATTCTTTACCTCCACTGGCGTGGAATTGCCAGCTGACCTGCTGGACCCTTTTCTTTAGTGACTTCTACCTCATTTACCTTGATTAGAAGCATTTTCCCCTGATGCATCAAGACTGCAGGTTTATGACTGAAATGGAGTGGGACTTAGCTTGGTCTGCTCTTGCCTTGCATTGGTGTCCTTACCTGCTGCCTTGCTGCCAGGAAAGGCACTTATTCCCAGAATAAATTGAGGAGCTTGGCTTTTTTGCAAACAGACATGTCACCAAACCCACTTTGTGCAGTGGCTTGCTCCATCTCTTGCTGGCCTAGAGTGTGAATTTTTGGTTTTTGGTTGACATTCATTGTCTCTCCTACCTCATTTTACAGAATACTGTAGTGTTGTGGTTAGGAGCCTAGGGAAAGAAGCTGTCAGGATTAGCCAGAGATCACTAATTGTCATCATAACCCATCCTACTCATCCTCTCCTCTTCAGAACATGGACTCACTCTGCAGTCAGTCGTGACCTTTGTCTTGAGCCACACAGGGCCACCTGGCCACGTGCAGACCTCCAGCATGCCTAAGCCCATGACCCTCACTGCATCTGTTCTTCCACCCACTGGTCTCCATCGTGTCGTAAGTGTGATTCAGCTTTCCCTGCTCCTCTGCCAGCTCTTTCATTAGCCCTTCCTCTGTGTTTGTGAGCTGTCTGTGCTGCTTGCCCTGCATGTCACTCACGTTTGCCCCTCGTGTCGTGTCCCTGGCCCCTGCCCTTCCTCCAGGTGAGTGGCCATGCCTCATCTCCATCTGCCCTGTGGCACGACCTCCATGGGCAGAAGTTAAACATGCTCTTCTCCTCAAACTGTTGGCTTTTGGCCCAAGTTGTTGCCCACCTTTTCTTTGTTAGTTTATTTTTCCAGATCAGGAGCTCCTCCTGCCCTTTCCCAGGCCACCTTTTGGTGTATCCAAGGCCTGTTACATGCCAGGACCAGATTTTACCTGCAGGTGTTGGATTGCAGCTCTGAGGATACTTTGTGCAGGTGCTGCCCCTGCCCAGCAGAATGGTGTCTTACCCACATGCACATTCACCTCTTTTCCATGGGGCAAAAGAAAATCCAATAACGTTAGGGTTTGTAAATGTGTGCTTAAAATAAAAAAGTAATATCATTGGCCAGAGCTTCATGTCACCTGTTGGTAGAGTGAATACTTCTGGTCTTCTCAGGCTGTAGTAAAGCTCCAGAAAGTTGGATGAGTAGAAGGATTGGTCAGACTTGTGCTTCCCAAGGAGGTGTGAAAGTTGGAGGATTAACTGTGCTCCCTCTTCTTGTCCCTAAGGTGATAGTCTGGGGAAACTATGGACGCATGGAGCGCAAGCACTTCATGGGAGTCGCCAGGGTTCTCCTGGAAGAACTGGATTTGTCATCTTTAGCAATCGGCTGGTACAAGCTCTTCCCAACTTCCTCGATGGTAGATCCCACTACAGGCCCGCTCCTGCGTCAGTCCTCACAGCTTTCCCTGGAGAGCACAGTGGGACCCTGCTGTGACAGGTCTTAGTGAGTAAGGAAGGGGGAACTGCTTTTGTTTTTTAAACATGCTGTCAAGGTTTTGTTTGCTGGAACTCTGACCTCAAGCGCAATGCATGTTCAATCAGTTCTTGTGGAGCTGGAAGAGGAGGATAACCCAGTGACCTTAGACAGAAGACGAGGGGGAGGGCACTGTGCCCTCTCCATCCGAGGAGGAGGTGCCATGGGGCATGAGTCCTAGTTGTCAATTAGACATACACCTCTTGTTTCACTTCTCTCGCTGTCATTCTTGGACCCTTGTTTCAGATCAATATTAACCCTTTGAAAGTTGCAGCATTCAAAAGAATTTGGGGGGAGTAAGGAATTAATTTCTCTTAGCTGTGTGTGTTAGAAATTTCTAATATGAATTCTTTCACAAGAAAGTACCTGAAAAATTTAGGGGTCGTAGTCTGGCCTAAAATGGGCAGGAACAGAAAGTTTAAGGGGAAGCATTAGGTCTTTTTATAAAGTCTTTCTTTCTGAGAGGAAGAAGAAGAAAGAAACCTGCAACTCTTTCTTTAGAATTAGTTCCCTGTCACTGAGTCATGTTAGCTGTAACACTGTCATTGTTGTGTTTTCAAAACTGTGCCAAATTACCAGCAAGTGTCTTTACTGCATTACGTGTCTAACACTGCTGATGAAACATACTTGGTGGGAGAACAAGTAGCGCCCACTTAGAGCAGACAGTTTAAACAGAGTTCGAGTTTAGCAGGCTAATTAACTGCAGTTTTGCTCAAAAAAACCCCCCAAAACATTAGAAGTGGGAGCTGAACATCACACTTGCAGCTTGAGGTGTTTTGTATTGTCAGATAAGACATTCTGCAGTTTGCTGACTCCCGTACTTGTTGCCGTGCATCCTTCAGTCATGGTGTCTTCTATCTCCTGCTTTTTTCCTTCATCTCCTTGGTACTGGTACATATCTGGTGGAGATGCTGCCCTTCCTTCCCAGACCTGGAACAGGGCTGTTTTTTTCTGCCACGGGAGAGGAAATGGGGGGTTCTGGGGGTGCAGAAGAAAGAAACCTCAGTTTGCCATCTGAGAAGAAGGTGCTGGAGAGCCCATAACCTTCCTTGTGGAGAGAGGGGAGCTTTAGGCAGTCCTGGTACTACACAGACATTGTCAAGTGTCCTGCAAGAGGAGATGTGATCCCCAAAGTACAGAGAGGTAGTGAGTGAGGAATGTGATGACACAGTGGTCACAGCACATGTGTTCTGTTCATTAAATGAGTAAGGCACATTTGCTGAGCTGTGGCAGCTGCTGCCAGCAGAGCCACGTGCTGGAGGAAGAGCTCTGGATCCTTCAGACAATTAAATTATCCAGAATCACAGAGGATCTCTCCAAAGATTTTCTGTTGATAGCTCTGTTTTGGCTCGGTTTTGTCTTAGTTCCTAAATGAGGATTTGATGACTGCTGTCCCAGAATAAGCTTTTAGAGATGTTTTACTTTGTGGTTTAAAAGTGAAGATCCTATGTCCCATGTAGGAGTGAGCAGATTCTTGGCCTGTCATAGAGAAATACTGAGCATTTATTTCTGCATGTGGACCTCAGCTTTTTTAGAGTAAAAGCATGAGTGTTGAGTGGATGGTAAAAGCAGTTGCTTTTGGTCCTAGCTTGTCTATGGCATTTTAAATTATTTTGAGATAAATTACAGGATAGATGCAAGAATTATATAGGCCTTACAATAATCCGTAAAAAATTATATAGTATAAAGGAGAGGGAAGGAGGACAAGGGACATAGAATGACTAGTTTTTTGAGTCTTCAGTGGCAAAAGCCTCAACATTTCAGATAAATCTCTTAATTTCTGTGATCAAATATGTCTCTAGCCTCTCACTAATTATTTTTTCTAATGTATTAGACGATTTCTATATATTAGCTGAAGAAAGTTTGTTGCATGCTGGTCAAACTATGTTGTGGCGCTCTCTCTTTTATTTTTATTTTTAAAAAAGAAGCACATTTACTGTAATTCAAGTCGGCATCTTTTCCTCTTGGTATGTAGTGAGTACTAGGCAATATTGTACAATATGTGTATGAACTAGAATAGATTAGGTAGATTTAGTGGTTTGTAGCACTGGATCTTTTAATAACTATGACTTTAAAAGGACTGTGGGGAGCTCCAGGTACACGCCAGGCCTGGCAGCAGGGCTTCTGTCTTAAGTTAAAGCTTTGTATGGGTACTTAGTTTGGACATTATCTACCAGTAAGAGCTAAGTTAATCCTGAGTTTCCTGTGTCCAGTAAGACGAATGCAGCATTTTTGCAGTTTTTAATGGGGAGTAGGAGACTATATATGCCAAAAATATTTCCCCAGAAAACTTTGTTTAATGACTGTCTGTCGAAAAGCTCAGTTCCTGTGTGCCTGGCAGATGCAAGGTGTCTCAGTTTCCTGCCCCTCTGAAAGCTCTGCCGGCTCAGTGATGATCAATTTAGTTACCACAGGACTCCTTAACACCGAGGACTATGTTGTGTCCAGTTTTAATCATGCTGGAAGGTCACTGTCAGGGTAAAATGAAGAAGTTATGGTTCTACTTGTGTTATTTTTGTTAACATCTCCAATTCTGTAATTTGGAGGCAGTTTCACAGTCTGCTCTGTTTGGTTTTCTTCTGCATTTTTTACGTGGTTGATTGTGGTCCAGTGCTTCTCGCCTCTGTTTTACTCACTCCAAGTCCTGTTTGTCCCCAGTAAGTGAACACTGCAACCCCTGGGTGCCAGGCACAGCACAGTCACACGGACTGGCAGGTGCAGGTCACCTTCCTTCACAAAGCAGACTCACAGGAGCCCTTCTGCCAGTGCCCACAGGACACAGAGTGATGGTGCCCTACAGTTTAAATTCTTGCTTCACTCATGTGCGTGATTCCTGCACTGGCCATGGTGTATTGCAGTCAAAAAAGAGCTCTGCTAGTTGCCCATCCATTTAAGACTCCCAGTGTAGCATCCAAGAAAAGTCTCAGGCTTGGAATAGCCTATTTTTATAAAGCCTAAGCCACTTTCCCCCCAAAAAAAATTGGCTAGCCAGTTTCTGTCTAAGGTGATGTGATGTGAGAGTTGGGATTGCCAGTGTGGTCGTGTATAAAGCAGCATTTTGCTATAGTGATGAGCAGCTGAAAACTGAACTTTTGTCCCTTTTGCAAGTCCTGGCTGAGTATTTTCCTGTGCCTGAGTCTTGTTGTTGGTTACAGTCAGGGAGGGAGAGAGGAAGAGCAGGAGACTTAAATAAAAGAAAAAAAGGTGTCACAATATTTTTTGGTTGGTGAATGATTATGAGGGATGAGACTGAGGAGAGATAAATACCTGCCCAACTCAGGGTTGATTCTCTGTTCCTTGTGCATGAACTGCTACATTGTAAAGGTAAAGGGAGCATTGCTGGCTGAAAAAACCATGGAGAGCCAATCCCTAAATGTTACCTGCATTATGGAAAACAAAGAAATCCTGATGCTGAGAGCAGAAAGATCTCTCCCAGTGGGAATCCCCTGCACACAGGGAGAGCAGCCTCGCATGTGGCTTCTCCTCTTCGTGCTCTGAGCAAAAAGCAGCCGTGACCATGCTTGGTCCTGGTTTGTTCAGGCAAAAAATGTGATATTTTCCCAGTCTCCTGGTGTTTCCTTCCCTTTGCCCCAACGCAGGTGGGATGGCCAAGGTCCTCACTCTGCAATTCAATCCATGGGTCCTCATCCTGCAGCTGGAGCTGCTGGAGCATCCCTGTGCACTGCAGGCACTGTGGGCAGGGTAAGGGCCAGCATTTCTTGGCCGTGGATTGTTTCAAAGGACACTGCAGAATTATTTGCTTTGAATGAAAATATATATTTATTGTTCCTAGCTACCAGATCCTTTATCATTGTACTGTTCTAAATTTGCAGGTCTTCTGGAGTATGAATATCACAAGTTCCTGTAAAGGAGCTGTTTTTAAGATGTTGAGGCAGTTAACAGAATCTCAACCTAAGCATGTTTAGTAATGTTTAGACAGCAAGACAACTTTTTTATGAAATTCATTTTAAGTTAGTTTATTACATGCTGTTGGTAATATTTTAAAACAGGAAAAATATTTTTCTTTAAAGACAAAATGATATGTATGTTTTTTAACAGGTAACATAATTTAGTGTTTTCAAAAATGTTTGATGTTCTTGGTATGAAGTTTACTCATTCTTTTGATTTCTATGTTCCTTGTTATATTTTATCAACTTTTTTCCAAAAGAAAAGAGGCATATGTAAATAAACACCAGAAAAGAGTCCTATAAGAAATTCTGTTCAAACTGGCCATAAAATTATTAGTAAATATTTGTTACTGTTCATTAACTCTCAGCTACTTTGTTGAAAGAATCGATGTTGTATTTTCAAGATGAGAACTACTTAGCTAGTTTTGTCATAATCCTGTACTCTGTATAAAAATCTTTTTATAAACAAAGTCTAATAGGCTACCAAGCAATAATATATTCCATTGGGTGTGCACAGATTGTGACTTGCAGGCTGTAGTACATATTGTTGATACAGTTTATAATTGTCTTCAATCTGAACAACATCACTTTTGAAAAAGATCCATATTGACTTTGATTGTAAAAAACAAAGACTGGGCTGTTGCCCTGTGAGATATATTCATTCTGTAGACTTCCCTGTGAGTGTCTGTGCCCATCGACTTGAGATCTCTCTTAGGTGAAGAAAGAAACAGCTGTAGGTGACTTCATACTACAGAGGTAAAAAATAATTTCAGTATAAACTTCATGACTGTTTCAATCTCCTGTTTTTCTTAGGCTATCTAGTATTTGTAACTTGACGAGAATGGTTCCCACTGCCATTGTAGCCCTGATAAAGCAAAAAAGCCTTTGCACTCTGGGGCCACTTGAGTTCTGCCTGACAGCTGCCTATTTTCCTCCACATACCTGGGGCAGGCTAAAGAGAGGGGTTTATTTTAGAGCAGCAGATTGGGCTGCTCTTCTTTAAAGGCTCTGTGGGTAATTTTGTCCATTTCATAGGTGGTATTTGTCCATTTTGTTAGAAAATTCCACCCAAGGCAGAGAGGTTGCACCTTTGCAGGGGATCACGGGGGACCAAGGTGTAAAACAGGCACAGGCTGTTCTGTGCCTTTCTTCAGAAATTTGCTAGTGCTGGGCTCTCTGATTTTTCCAAAGTGGCAGGATCAGGATACTGGATTCTAAGTCAGCTCCACCGTTGATGCAGTGCATAGAATAAAAGAGCTTCAAAACAGCATCCCAGTCCATTGCCTGTGGATTCCTCCCAGCATTTCCCGTAGGACAAGTGTACATACTGTTCTCAAGATTGCCAGGCTGCTGGCAGTGCAGGCAGCAGGTCCCAGTGGTGCTGGGAGCCCCAAGGAATGCTGGAAGAATTCCTGATTTTTGTGAAATGCTTTGAAGAGAGAGAGATGTGTAAATGCAAAGTGCCATCAGTAGAGGAGTCCAGGGCCTATTGTGACCTGCAGGGAGCATCTAAAATGAAATTGCAGCTGCCAGATTTGAGCCAAGCATTTAGAAAAGAGGATGATCAGTGAAAAGAGAATGATCAGTGAAAGGCTTTTTGTGTTTACCCCAGTGCACACCAGCCAAGGTGTGTGTCTGTGAACATGGTGATTCCACAGGGAGCTTGCAAGTGATTAGGTGTTCTCAAAATGTGGCTTCAGCTCTCACTGCCAGACTCCTCTGTTCCGTGGCCACGTCCCAGTCACCAAGCAGCCTCACATCCCCAACTACTCACCCAAGACAGCAGCATCACACTCATCCCTGGGGAACCTAGAGCTCTTCCCACAGTACAGGCACCCTCTGCCCTCCCTTCCCCTGGTAGCTGCTCTTATCCTGGTGGAGGAGAGGAACCGGGGAGAGTTTCTTTGTAGCATTTGGTTCTTTGCACTTTCGTGGCTGAAACAGAAGGACCCTGCACCAGCCCTTTCCAGAGCACCAGCAAACAGAGGCAATGACCCAAGGACTTTCCCTTTGTGACTTTCCAGTAGCTAAAATGGCAACCAAAGCAGCATTGTTAATCCCAGCTTGGCCAGGTCCATGGACAGCCTTGGCATTTACTGTGGGCATGTTATGGGGGCTGAGCCCCCTGTGTAGGGGCAGGGAGGGGCTGTGTCTGGCAGAGAGGCCCTGTGAGCACACACTGTGCCCAGGCAGCCATGAGCTCCACTCACTGAGCCATAGTGGGAGCAGAACCAGCCAAGGAATGACTGAGGCACACCTTGCTGAAGCCATCCCATGAGCTTTGCAGGAGCTGGTTTTTGTAGTTGTTTGGGCACCAAATGTTAGACTATCTGCCCACTGGGGCTCCAGGTCCCACTAAATGCCAGCCTGGAGCTTCAAATCCTTCAGCAGTTTTTTTCTTTGGGGCTGTTGTTTCTGACCCAGTGCTGCACACTGCTCTGTACTTTGGTGATTCCATCCTCTTGACCTGGAGCTGGTTTTGGCTTTGGAGCCAGGGAGAGTGAGGTTTGGAGGGTGAACCTTAAGGCATGTTCCCCATGCCTCACCACACCGGGATTGTCTTCCTCCTGCTCCCTGCGAGCTGCTCCCTGCATGGTGCAAAGGCATCCTGGGGATGCAGTGCCTCCCCTGAGACCCTCACACAGCACTGCCATAGCCTGCCACCCACCAGGGATGCCCTGCAAACGTTTTATAGCAGTTCTGCATTCAAACCACTTCCTTTCCCATCCTTGGAAGGAGCCAGGGCTGTTCTGCAGGGGCTCAGCAGCCCAGGCAGGCGGGATGTGCCGTCACTGCCAGCCAGGAGAAGACAGGGAGCTGCCTCTGGGCTGGCCAGGGAGAAGGGGAGCTCCTAGCGAGCTTTCCTCCGCCTTCCCGTTGCTTTCCCCAGCACCCTCTGCTGCCTGCACGGGTCCCCACTTCCCTCTCGACCCGAGGCCTTATTCCAGCCCGAGGGGACTGAGGCTGCCCAGGCATCTCTTTGCACTGACGCGTCCATCCCTGCTGGGACCCCCGGGGCGGTGCAGCAGAGCTGGCCTCTGCTCGGGATGGGGCCACCGCCAGCCCATCCCTGCTGCCACCCCTCTCTGCCACCGTGCTGGAGCTCTGCCTTGTTCCCACTGCCAGGGCTTGGCCACTGTAGGGAAATCGGCTTTCACAGGTTAAACCTTTTTACTTCATTAATTGCTCCACAGAAACCAGTAACTCTGCAACACTCCTCTTGCTTTTCCCTAGGAGTGGGGGCAGCCGAGATCTGCTCTTTTTGGCCTCTGTAACCCTCTCCAAAACTTTCTGGAGGTTTTTAACATCATTTGGTGAGATGTAATCTCTGTGGAGCCAGAGGGAACACAGGCAATGGAGCTGGTAGCCTGCTTGCCCAGGTGCTTGCCAGTGGCTTGCGAGGCGCCTGGGCTGCCTTGGGTGGAAGGTGGGACACGGTCCCGGCAGCGCCGCTGGGACGCCGGCCACTCGTCTGTAGTCAGGAGAGGATTCTGCTAGACTTTTTTCCTGTCTGTAGGTTTTATTCAGACAATATGTAATGAATAAGTGATTTACAATTCAGTGTTAAGCTAATGAAAATGTTGATAATGGTGATAATAAAACCTTTTTTTTTTCCTACGATGTGTTGGAGGTTTTCTGTGGAGTGTCTCTGCTCTCTCTGTTGTCACCACCATTATCTTCAACCTAGGATTTCAGCTGGACCCTTCCTTCTCCTTGTGCCTTAGGGAATGAGAGCAGCTCAGCCTGGTGTGGTGTGTCCCAGTGTTCCATTGTCACTCCAGCTCCCTCAGTCAGCCCCAGCTTCAAACCTGAATTTCCCTTCTGGATGTAATTTGACCGTGGGCATCTCCAGGCACAGAGCTAAGCTTGCTCCCACTTGTGCTCTGCTCACCACTCCAGTCTAAAGCTTGTGCTGTTTTCTTTCCAAGACCCTTCATGATCAGCCCTGGCCATTCAAGGGTGATTTTGAAACCCTGGAGGTGAAGACTTACTGGCAGGAAAAAAAACACTCCTGGCCCAGGCTGTTGGGAACATCCCGTGTGGGTGCAGGGGAGCCTGGGGACCCCCAGGGAAAGGAGACCCTCAGATGTTACTGGGTGTGCAGCTGCTGCCTGGATGACCTTGAGCTGTGAGCCCTTGGGGGGGAAATGTCTGGGGTGATCCTGCTGCAGGGGTCTGTGGGAGGAGGTGGTGGTGCTGAGAATAGGCACCATTCTCTGGGGAGCTGCTGCAAGTCCTTTTCCTATGGGAATGAGGGATCACAAAGTCATAGTTCACTAAGAATTTCTTAAAAGGTGTTTGTCATGCCTCCAAATCCCTCTGCAGGTCATCAGGGTGAGACCAAGGGGCAGCTTCCCACCTGCCCCAGCTACAGCCCCTGGGGGAGCAGTGATGGAAGGAGGAGGAGGAGGAGAAAGGTTTGAGTGTCAGGGAGCAGTCCAGCATCTCCCACACTCAGACCACAAACAGCTTCCCAAGCAGGATGGGGCTCAGGCTGGCACTGAGCAGCCAAGCAGGGCTGCCTGGAAGCTCAGGCCACATGGAAGCAGCAGCTACCAGAGCAGGTGCCCCACTTTCTGCACTGTCACCTTGTCACCAGCGCTGCCCTCCAGGGTGTGGAGGTCACACCGCCAGCCCTGCTGCCTCTGCTGGGCTGTGCCTTTGCATGGCTGCCTCGTGAGCTCTGTGACACAGCTGTGCTGAACCCAGAGGGAGAGTGCAAGGCTGGCTCAGCCCCTGGGTTCAGGTTTTCTCCTGCTTCCAGCTCCACCAGAGGTGGATTTCACCAGGGCAATACTGTGCAGGTCTGACTTGAGCAAGAATTGAAGACCTCCTTCTTTCCACAATGGTGGATGAGGGTGAGAGGTGCAGCTCCATCTTGGCCACAGGGAGAATGTCCAAGGCTCAACGTGGAAAGGGGGAGAGATTTCCATCTGCTCAGCTCTGATGGCAAAGGGCAGCACAGCACAGCCAGACCTTGAGCTGAAATCCATGGGGAGGGTGGGGGAGATGGGACATGGCAACAAAAGGGCTGAGCTGGTGGCATCAGCATGAAGTGACACACTGAGGAGCTGAGAAGCCAATGAAAGCCTCATTTTTAAGCCTGTTTTCCACACTTAACAGCTTGCTTTGTTCCCCCCTTTCTCTTTAAACCAAGGCTCATCCAGCTGGTGCAGTCTGGGCCCTCTGCTGTAGAGTGAGGCGTTGCTGGACCTCCCAGCCCTTGGAATGTCACACAGCCCAAAGGGCCTGGGGAGCACCCAGGGGAAGGTGTCACAAACCAGCCCCTGGTGGCAGCACCTGCATCCTCCTCTCTGCCTGCCCACAGGGAGCCAGCCTGGGGTTTGGGGCTTGGACACATCCCTTTGCTTGTCCTTGTGACAAATAATCAACCACCACCAGATGGATTCACCTTTTATTAAGCTGCCACAGAACAAAAGGAGAAGAGAGCAAAGCCTGCCCTGAGACCTTCCCAATGCTGGCAACTCTGCATGCCTTCCCCACCACGAAAAGGGGCTATTTCTCCACAAAAACCCCCTCAGAGGGTATTTTAAATAGAACTGAGAGTTAAAATGTCCATTATTGGAAAAAAAAAAAAAAATAGAGCTCCTACCACAGTCAGAGCCCTGCTTTCATGCAGATGAGACAGGATGGACAAAGGCCACGCTGGGGTCACCAGCTGGAAAGAGCTGTCCAGGTGTGGCTGTGCAGGTACTACATCCCACACAGGGATGAACGTGGAGATGGGACCACCCCCACCTCAGATAACCCCAGCAGCAACAAGCATAAACCCATGGGCTCACAGGGACTGCGAGGAGCCAGCACAGCTGCTGGGCTGCCAGCTGGAGGAAAGGTGGGGAAGGAGGGGTGATTTTAGCTAAGGAAAAAAAAAAAAATCTCCTTAGGACCAAGCCCTTTGCAGGTGACTGTGTAGTTCAGGAAGGCTCTCCCTGGGGCTGCCCTTAGTACAGTCTGGGCTCAGCACAGAGGAGAGCTGGGGCTGGGCTGGGCTGGAGGAGTTCAGCTCCCCTGGGAATGGGCACAGTGCCCCTCCAGCCATTTCAGCCAGGAGGAGCTACCCCTGGTGATGAGGTATAAGAGGCAAGGTGTGCTGGTGGGCAAGTGGGTGAGTGCATGGACCTCCAGCTTCCAAAAGCCCTGAGCTAGCCACAAAGCTGAGCTCAGACCCAGAGGGCTGCTCACAGCAGATGAAGTTCCTCCCTGTGTGCTGAGCTTCAGGACTGCAGCCCATTTCCCTCCTGCCCACCTCTCCCTGCCCACCCACGAGCTGCAAATGTACTCTGTGGCACTCACTTACCTGCACCTGGTGCCAGGGGACAACCTGAAGGTCCCCAGCCCCGCAAGGCTTGCTCACACAAGCTTTGCTTTTGACACTCTCAGCAAATGCAACCCAGCCCATGGAGCAAGAGTCATGTGCTGGCAGCAGCCACAGCCAAGGCCCAGCAGGGTGGGAGGGCAGCAATGCAGCCTTTGGGGAGCAGGGAGGTGGGAGAGCAAACCTACAACTCACTGGGCTTCACATCGGGGTGGGAGCGGGGGGCTCTTGCCAGTCCCAAATGCTTGAACCTACTTGGGAGGAAAAAGCAAAGAAAAACGAACAATGTCGTTCGGTGCCTGCAAAAAAAGAATCATTATTTCCCAACAGGATTTAGAGGCTCCTGCTGGGGGGAGGGAGAGGAACAGAAGAAATGAATAAGAAGAACCTGACGTCTCTGTTCTTAATTTATCATCCTAGTAAGCCTCGAGTGCCGAGTACAGCTCGGCACGCGCTCCTAGATGGATTTCCTCCGCAGCCGGGGGTGCTGCCGGCAGCGAGGGCTGTTGGAAGACAAAGTGCTGCCCGGGGAAGAGCCGGTCTGACCCCGCGTGCTCAGGGACACCTCGTCGATTTTGTAGGAAATGGAGTTGTAGTACACAGGGTTGGTGTGGCAGCTCAGGGTCTCGGGGTGGGAGGGCACAGGGCTGCCACACACCTGGGGTCTGTAGCACAGGCACGTGCAGAAGGACGGCACCTCGGCCGCCGACGTGGCCGACTGCCGCCGCTGCCTCTCCGCGTCCTCCTGGACCAGCGGGATCAGGTTCATCTGGCTCGTCCTGTCCTCTGCAGGGAGGAAAATGGCGTTGCTGCTGCGGCTGTCCTCTTTTGGCTTGAGGTGGATGTTGTTGCGGGCTCTCCTGAGCGAGGCTCGCTCTTCGGCGTCGCGCCGCTCGTCCTCCGAGTTCATCGTCAGGAACCGCAGCACCACCAGGTTGAGGAAGGCGCCGATGACGGTCAGGCCCACCAGGATGTACATGAAGCTGAAAGCCACGTATGGGGGCTTCTTCTGCAAAGCCTCGTTCTTCTGCAGAGCCACAAAGTCTCCAAAGCCAATAGTGGTCAGGGTTATGAAGCAGTAGTAATAGGCGTGGAAGAAAGTCCAGCCCTCAAAATAAGAGAAGGCTGCGGCGCCGATGCACAGGGTGCCCATGCAGGACAGAAAGCCCACCAGGACCATGTTCTCCATGGAGACATGGGTTGTCCTCATGCCCAGACACTTCTTGATCTTCTTGAGCAGGAGCCGCACGACGGTGTTCATGCGCTCCCCCAGGCTCTGGAACATGACCAGCGTCAGGGGGATGCCCAGGATGGCGTAGAACATGCAGAAGACTTTGCCAGCATCTGTGCCAGGAGCAGCGTGCCCATAACCTGTGAAGGACACAGGAAAGGGGAAAGGTGGTGTCAAGCCCTCACTGGGGTTTCCAGCAAGGCTGCCCTGTGACCAAGAGGAGCAGTAGAAAAATGGGGGTAAGGATGGAAAGTGATGGAAAATCTACAACAGATCTGTAGGCAATACTAATGGGGCCATGGGATGCCCATCCTTTGGGATGGTGGCACATTCGTGTAGGCAGAACCTCATTTGACCTCTAAAGAGAGAAGGTACTCTCCTGATGGCCCCAGTGTCACAGAGACCAAGAGGAGGCCTACAGCTGGACTGGGGTCTGCAAGCCTCCTGCAGCTCAGGAATAATTCAGAGGCCATGATACTGTGCCAGTGCCAGGTGTGCAGGGTAACCTGAACCCCACAGCGAGGGGCAACAGAGGCTCTGCAGGATGCTGAGGCCAACAGCGTCAGAATCACCCTGTAGGGAGGTACACACTCAGCCAGGACCATCCACAACTGCCTGTGCAGGGGCATTGCCATCTCCCCTGTCACCTCCTCCTCCTCCCAAGCCATCCAGTGTCACATGCACATTTGAGTCTCAGCTCTATGAGCACTTGCTGTGTGGCCTGTTGGACAGGAGCCAGAGCGACCCTGCAATCCTGTGCTATAGGGACAGTCCCCACAGGAGCAGCTAAGTCTGGAAGGGCTTCTGCAGGCCCACTCCAGATTTACTCCAGTGTCACTAAGACTCAGACCTAAAGCACCCCAGGACTGTTGGGGAGGAGGGGCTGTGCTGGTTTAGATGCAGGGTAGGGAGCATTTATGCCACTGCAGCCCTGTCAGCCCTTTTCCTGGGGACAAGGAGCTCCAGGACAACAAGGTTCTCCTTGAACGCCTTGTGAGATTTAATTTCTCCACCTTGGCCCAGATTTCAGAGCTGTGACTCAAGGACACACACAATTACACTGTGAGGCATAGTGAGGTATTCACTGCAATCTTCCAGACTCCAGCGATTCTGTGCCCCCCTCAATTACAGCAGCTTAGCAGAAATTGGTGGCCCCTGACCTCAGAGGATGAGTAACAAACAAAGTGCAAGGGAGTCACATGGTGTGGGGAGTAATGGCATCCAAAGGCATCCAAAGGCTTCTGAGTTGCTTCTACAAGAAGCTACCAGGGCCTGAAACTTCCCTTCTGAAAGCACCTGCAGAACAGAGCCAGCTCCTTCCTGCACGGCTGCCAGGCCTTTCACAAACAGCTGTTTGTATTTTCACTCTCTGCAGAAATTTGCATGACTTTTGCATGGAGAACATGGGGGAAAATACCCTCCTGTTACCCCACAGTCTTGTTTCAAGCTGTGACTTGGTTTCACCTCAGTCCTCGCTGCCCGTGGATTTCCAGGACACCTGGGGAAGGTGCTGCACGCAGTGATGGAAGGACCAGAGATAACCATGTTATCCTGGGCTCCTGAGCACACCTCCTGCTCCAGGAAACTCCTGCATGGGACAGGCCTGAGGGGCTGAGGACAGCTTTATCCTTCACCATGCTGTGCTCTGAGCTGTGAGCGGGCAGCAAGGGACCAGCTTCTAATTGCTCTCTCTGTTCACAAATTCGCACCACAAAAAATTATGAATTTAATGCCTACATGCCACATTTCATGAAATAGAGAGCAGACAGGAGACTGCAGTGGCAAAACCTCCCAGTCAGATCCAAGCTTAATAGCTGAGTGCAATCACCAGGTCCCAGGCTACAAGATAATACAATGACAGCAATGAGGATGTAAAGATAATGATCCAGAAGAGCAGTAAGTGGGAAAACAGTGGTTACACCCTGAGAGACTGTTGAAGGAGTGTTTGACTGATGGTTTCAAAATGACAAAGGGAATTAGAAGGAGTAAACACAGCTACAATAACGTTAAAACTGAGATTTGGAGCATAGCCCAATATAAAGAGATCTAACATGTCAGCGTTTGAGAAATACGGCACCTGGGCTGAAATTATTTATCACACGGGGTGTGTGATAAGCACAGCCATTGTTTGTCACAGCCAACAGGAAAATATGTAAATGAAGCTATAACCTGTCAGGTGATGATGGGGATTTCTGCTGAAACCATTCATCTTTCCCTTCATCTTTCCCTCCTGCTGGGATCTGACCTGAACCATGCCCCGAGCCCCTGTGGTTTGCTGACCATGTGTGTTCCCAGCTGCACAAACCCCACACCTCATCCCACGTGAGCACATGGAGACCCCAGGCAGGGCCTGCAGGATACCTGTCCCTGTTCCACTTCTCGTCTTCTGGTAACACAGAGCAGTTGATCCCACCAACCCTTGTCCTGAGGGATGATGCTTCCAGCTACCAGAGGTGTTTCAACCATCCCAAGCCCTTTGGTAAGGCTGAAGTCCTGTCCTGAAGAGCAGGAGGTGGCTGTGCCAGGGCAGGATTCGGCCTCAGGATTCCTGCCTCCAAAACACCTCTGCTGACTGAAATCCCAGCACAAGCAGTGACACAAGCACAGGATCCCTGTCTACCCCCATGGGATGGCAAGGGCGCATGGATTAATCAAAGTGGATTAATTAAACAATGCTCAGCTCCCACGTGGCTAATCTCACCTAAATTAAGGCAACCCTCATTCAATTTAGCTTCATTCTCTTGCAAAATTGAAGCGGACAAACCAAGGCACTGGGCTCTAGTATGGATCAGTGGGTCTACAGGGGAGTTTAATGTGATTCAATCACTCCCCTCCAAGCTGACACCCATGTCTCTGCAGGTTTCTGTGCAGGCAGAGCAGTGGGCAGTGGCTCGTGGCTCTCTTGGCTCCCTGAAGCAGGTCTCACACAGCCAAACACCCAGAGTTTTGAGCCAGCAAAGAAGCCAACAACTCTTGCCCAGCTCCTCACCCAGCTCACTGGCTAAAGCCAGCGCAGGGGACGGACACGGCCCCTACTTCTGCCCTCCCACAGCGCTGCCAACTTTGGCAGCTGCCTGCTCCAAAGGTTCCCGCAGAAGCTCTGCAAGCTGCTGCCTCCCTGGGACAATACCGTGTCTTGCAGCCCCAGCCATAGCAGCACCCCCAGGACAGGGTGGCCCCAGCCTGCCCCTGGGTTTCCTCGCCTACCGCTGGGCACTGGGGTCCCACAGGGTCAGCTCGGGGGTGGCCTGCAAGGGTGACACCTGCCTCGGCCATGCGGGTACCCCCCAAACTGCCCTGGAGCTCCCAGGGGTACTGCAGGTCTGGGGCTGCAGAAGGATGGGGCGCAGGGACACGGAGGTGGAGGGACAGGGGCTGCAGGGGCGTGGGGATGGGGGGACACGGGAGGCAGCGATGGAGGGACACGCGGTGTGGGGAGGTCGGAAGGAGGGACACGGGGTGCAGAGGTTCAGGGCTGCAGGGATGCCGGGCTGCCCGCACTCACCGATGGTGGTGATGACCGTGATGGCGAAGTAGAAGGAGCCGGCGAACTTCCACTGGCGCCCGGCGCGGTGCGGCTCGGCCTGCAGCACCAGCCGCT
>VWZP01008984.1:77050-93201 GCA_013396995.1 Dicaeum eximium | reverse complement strand
GCCTGCCCCGGGCACCGGCTCCTGCCTGCCCCTGGCACCGGCTCCTGCCTGCCCCGGGCACCGGCTCCTGCGGGCTCCGGCTCGCATGCACGCCTGGGCTGGCTCCGGTGTGCCCCGAGCCCTCCCTGCCCGGCAGCCCCGAGCAGCGCCCGGCTGCAGGTGAGCCCTAGCGAGGCCGCAGTTCATTCTCGTGTCAGTGACAGGAGTACCAGCCCCGTTCCCCGAAGCTGCCCCTGGATGCTCCAGGCTGGAGGAGTTTCTCGTGCCTACACCCTCCTCACCTGCCCTGCAGAAAGCAAGGGCCTTAGGGGCTGTGTGGCTGTGTGAAGTACCCTGTGGTATCCTCCCTGCGCGGGCAGCCCTCGCTGCTGCTGCTCTGCCAGCTCTGGGCTGCTTCACACCCGTGGCACTGAGGAACACAGCTACCGGTGTTACCTGTGTACTGTGTACCTATTTGTGTTACCTGTGCAGTCTGTCTGTGTTATCTACCTGTGTTAACTATGTTATCTGTGCTGTCTCTATTATCTATCTGTGTTACCTATGTTCCCAGTGTTATCTATTTGTGTTATTTGTCTGTGTTATCTGTGTCATCCTTTCCCCAGCTGGTTACCAGAGCAGAATGTGGCCTGTTGTGTGCAGTGCTGTTTTAAGAGGGCAGAAACAAACAAAAACAGATTCACTGTTTCTGCTGCTTTCTTTGGAGGCTGCAGGCACAGGGGATGTGGGGCCTGTCCACCCTGTGCTGGTCTGGGGGGCAGTGAGCTCAGCCTCTCTGATGTGCTGTGGACAGCCCAGGTCAGCCCCAAGGAGCAGGAAAATCAGCTGTGGTAGGAGGCAGAGCCCACAAATTGAAGACCCTGTTTCTCATTCCTGGTTACCATAGTTTTTATGTCACTCCTATACTTCACTTTTAAAAATAGAAAGATACTTCTGAGTTGTGTGTTGCAGGAGATAGTATCTCTTTCAGGAAAATAAACTCTTCCTCTTTTGGCTGGGAATAAAACACACAACTGAAAAAAGGATGAGGCTTCCATCCCTCTTCATCCATCTTGCTTCTCTCTCTGGAGACAAGAAGATGCTTTGGGATTTAGTTGCACCAATGAAGGTTCAAACTGGACATAAGAAAAGCTATTTAACCATGAAGACAGTGAAACACTGGAACAGACTGCTGGGGGAGATTGTGACACCCTGGCACTTGAGGAGATTTAAAAATAAGATAAGCAGATGTCTGGGTGTCTGCTGAAAATGCTCTGGGTGCAGCGGGTGCTCTCCTGAAAGAGGAGGTGACTCAGTGCTCCCCTAGAACCCCTTCCATCCCTGTCCTCAGCATTCCCATGGCCAGCACAAGGGACACAATGGTCATTCCTACTGTAATTGTGAACTCTTTTTCACCCTGGCCATTTGCCACTTCCCTCCTCCTTGCTGAGCCTTGTGCCAGGACCATTAGTGAAAGTTGTTATTGGAGAAAAAATAGACTCCAGCATCCATCAGGAGCAGCACAAGCTGTCGGCGTGCTGCTCGACATGGCAGGGCTTGCAGCCTCCTAAATCATGTGGCAGAGCCTCTGCTGGAGGAATGTGTCTGGTTTGTGTTCTCCGTGCTGTGTTTGCAGCCCTGCTAATGGGGACTGTCAAACCTCCAGCCCCAGAGATGTGTGGGAGCCTCCTGCTCAGGAAGAAGCACTTCACCTGGTGCTGGTCATTTTTTCCACTGGTCAGCAATGACTTCCCACCTTGGAGACAGGAGCCAGAGCTGCTAACTGAGCTTCTGTTGGTTCCATCACAGAGGAAGGAGATCTTATGATGATTGCATCCCTGGGTGCCTGTCACACATCTTTTAGGAGCGGTTCTGGGGCCTCCAGTGCCTTCCAGGTCAAATTCTGGGGTCCCTGGGTGATATTTGGAGGGTAAAGCTGATGCTGCAGCCTGTTATTGAAAGCCAGCTGCTCTGTGCAGATGTTGGGCCAACATGCCATTGTAGGCTGCAGCATGGAAAACCTTGGGAGATGCTTTCCACCAGTGGGTGACAATGGGCATGAGGTGCCAGCCCAGCTTCCTTTAGGAGCAGCATCAATCTCAGCTGATCATGAACTAAATGCTGCACTGTTTGTTTCCAGACCCGTGTTTGTGACAGGAGCCAGCAGTGCTCGGGCAGGGATGGCACAGCATGGCTTTCCCAAGGTGCTGCTACACAGGAAGGGGTCTGTGGGTGGCATTTCCCCCTCCGTGGGGCTGGGGACGCTGGGGACAGGGGGAGCATCTCTGCTGTCACTGTGAGCAGCTCTCAGTGCTCCCTTCTGCTAGCCCTCTCCTCTTTGTGGCTCGTGGTGGGCTGACCTTGGCTGGCTTCAAGGTCTTCTCCTGACCCCAGAAGAAACCTTTACCTTGCAGTGTTTTGGGACATGGGTCTTCCCTCAGCATGGCCTTTCCCTGCTGCACTGGGAGTTATGGAGGTTTCTCCTTCTGGGGCTTGCTTTGACCTCTTGCAGGTCAGAGGCCCCTGTAGAATAAATGCTGCTCAGCAGGAGAAAGGGCAGCAGGATCCCTCTCCTAACGAGAACCCCCTGTAACAAACCAGGACTGTGTTTGGTGTGGGACTGGAGGCTTCACAATTCAGGCTGGATTCAGCCTGCTCTGTTTCTCACTGCTCACACACTGCTTTTCCTGCCTGCAGTTATCACAGGGCATGAGTGACACCAAACTGTGTCAGATGGCTGTTGTGGAGGGCCATCCTGTCCTGTTCCTCCTGAAGCACAGGAAAGTTTCACACTTTTCCTGCTGGGAAGCCGTAAGTTCAACCTTTGTGTTTCCCTGGACTCTGCTCTGCTTGAGGAAGGTCAAGCTGAAGCCGTGGGTTCAGGGCAGGCAAGATAATGTAGTTTATCATTGATTTTCAGTGAGAAGTTGCATTATGAGATTAAATGTCTCATTTTTATTGCATGGGGAGGCAAAGAAAAAGCAGGAGTTCTGAAAATAAAGCCCAAGTCCAAGTGCTGTGTTTGTGTGGGGAGGTGCTTTTGACTGGGAATGAACGTGCCTTTTTTCCAATCCTTTGGAGGTGAACTTTGAGAAGCTGCTTCCTCTGAGGCTGGTAAACAAAGTCAAACCTCATCCATGTTTAAACCAGTGCCTAATTAATGTGTCTAATTGGCCCACATCTACTAATTCCAGGCTGGCAGGAAGTTTATTAAAAAGCTTTTCTAGTTCTAATGGATTGAAATAAGCAAAGCTGCTTAGTAGTCTCAGATGAAAAGCACTGAACAGGGACCAGTTGTGTGGGTCTGCTTGAGTCAATCCCAAGTCCCACCAGGTGTCAGCTCCTTCTCTGGTTTCAGCTGCAAGGTGCTCTCTGAGGGCTTGGGGACCATCCTGATGTACTCTGCTTCTTTTGGTTATTTTTAAACACCAAATTGATGGTTTTGTTTGCTTTAGTAAAAGCATCAGCTATTCTAGCTTTAATGGCATTAATACTTAGATTATAGATAGTCTGGGAAAGCCACAGGGTATTTCTAAAGCAATGGATTAGTTGATTTCTAAAAAGTATTAGGTTTGAGTTATTAGCAATAAGAACTGGCTGCAGCTGCCCAGATGATGTCCTTAAACCACAGCAGACTCCAGGCTCTGCTGGGCTGGCCCCAGCCAGGCAGCACCGTGAGCTGGGCCCAGGGAGTGATCCCTCCTCTCTGCGTGCAGGGCCATGGCAATGCCCTCCTCTGCAGACACAGCATCCCTGGCTGGATCCAGGCTGGATGTGGGGTTTGCTTCTGTCCCATGACTACACAAATCATCCTGTGAAACATCCTCCTGCATGCTGGAGCTGCCTCAGATCTGTCCTTTGGCCATGCTCAGAGTTACTGCAGGCTCAGGAACCTCACAGCTTTCCCTGGGCTCTGAGAATTCCTGCTGCCTCCCTCCTGGGCTCTTTGTAGCTCAGATGGCCGCAGGCACTTGGCTCTGCATTGTGATGTGGAAGCTCAGCAAGGAAACTAATGAAGCATTGCATATAAACTGGTTGTAAATGCAGATTGCCTCCACATGGTCTCCCATGGATGTGACTTCCAGGTTTCCAACCCCAGAGCAGGTGGACACAGTTCCATGTGGGACTGTCTGCAACCACCTTACCCAGTACCAGCCGTGCTAGACCTCATCATGCCACCTCCTAATAGCCCAGAACTCATTGGGAAGCCTTTCCCAGCTACCCTTCCCGCCCAAAATGGGTTCTATGAGGGGACACACAGCCCCATCCTCCCACCCTGCTCCCCCCAGCAGCCTGACCTGCCAGTGGTTGTACACAAAGCAGACCTGGGCTGGAAATGCTGACAGTATTCTTGAGAGTTTATGGTCACAAACTCTATTTTCAGCCTAATAAGTTTTTTATATGCTTGGAAAGCTGTCAGTTGAAGATCAGCCAGGCACAAAGTACCTGCCATAAAGCGCCTGGACCACAACCAAACGGGAAAGGTGCTGCTCTGCTGTAGCAAGTTCTTGATCTTGGATGCTTTAGTCGGCTCATTTATTTTGTTTGAGGATCTTGGCTTTAATTATAAAATAATAAGATAAAATCATAATGCCTCTGCTTAAAAATCTGTGGAAGTATTTGCTGAGAGCCTGTAAAATCAAAGCTGTCCACCGGTTTGGGTTGGGTTTTGGGGCTGGAAGGCTCTGTGGTGCTGCTGCCAGTGCCAGAGGAGACCCTGGATCCCTGTGATGAAAGAGAGAGGCTTCGGGAGTGTGTCTGGAGAAGGGCTCTGCTTCTGGGCAAGGTGAGTGTGGAGATGAGCTGCCATGGCCACCAGCACAGACCGACTCATGGCCACAGGGAGAGCAGGGCCAGCCCCGGCCGTGCCTGGGCTCCCACCGCGGGCAGCAGCACCGCGATGCTATCAATGACTTCCCTGCATCCCAGCCTGTGGCACTGCCACGAGGGTCAGGGGCGGCAGGGGACAAAGGGTCTGGGAAGGAATTACAAATATGTGAGGACTTTTTGGAGGGTTCCCGGGTGACGGCTTTACCCCTGTCCTGGCAGCAGTGCCCTGCAGGGACTGGAAAGGCCATGAACGGCTGCGGGGATGCTGCGGGACACCCCAGGGGGAGGGATGGCCCTGCCATGCTGTGCGCTGGGTGCCACGCGGCGAGAGCGGGGTGGCCCCGGTGACAGAGGTGGGTGCGCTGACCGGGTCCCCCGCACCCCACGGCGGGGTAGATGGTGGATGACATCCCCACGTCCCGCGGGGGAGCTGAGCCCCGCTCCGGGCGGGACGGGGCCGGTGACACGGTGACACGGTGACGGGAGCCGGGGCGCTGAGCTGAGCCAGTCCCGGCTGCGGCCCCCGGAGCTCCGCTTCCCGGGCAGACAGTTTACAGCAAATGGCTCCTTTCGATGCTATAAATAACCCGCTAGGAAACAAATCTGCCCCAGGACTTCAACTGGAGAAAAGTGCGTTGATTGGTAAAACTCAAGATGTCCTTTCCTGTTTTTCTCTGAAGAACTGGTCCTGAGAGGTTGGTTGAGTTTCCCAGCCAGGCACGCACTTATTTCAGTGCAGGGTTTGATTCCTCCAAGATTAATTTTCTTCCCCTGCTAGCGATGCTCCACGGCTGGTCCCACACTCCACTGGCCAGAACGGCGCTGGGTTTGGGGCCACAAGCGATTTCCCAGCCCAGGGAGCTGTAAATGCCCGGTGGAAGTGCTCCTGCTGCCCATGCCTGAGAGCACAGCAGCTTCCCAGTGGGGAATGAGCAGAACAAAATGAAAGATTTGTTTTCTCTTGCAGTGTAAGCATTGTGTTAGGGACTTGTTTCTTCCTCCACCTTAAAACTGCAGATTTTACTAAGTCTTGTTTATATACAAAGAGTTTCCAGTTGTTTCTCTCCAGGCTTTTCTCTGGAAGGACTAACTGGGGAGATAAGACACACCCTCTCTGAATTGCAAATGCAAAACTGTCCCTGTGTTTGCTTGGCCCAAGCTGCTTGTCCCCTGCTCCAGCCTTGGCCCTTTCTTTGCAGCCATGCTCAGGGGCTCTGTGGTGTCCCTGGGGCACAGCAAATGGTGGCACAGGAGTCACAGCTGTCCCAGGCATTGGGACACCAGATCTGCCATGAATCACTTGGAGGGAATTAAATTAACAACAGGCTTTTTTTGAGGCAGGCAAGCCACCCGAGGTAAATGGAAAAATAAACCAGAAGCTTCTCTGTGATCTGAAACATTTAACTGACTTTTAGGTCCTTTAAGTGTCTCTCGAGGGGGGAGCTGAGGCGCTGAGCAGTGACAGGAGGTGATGCTCTGGGTATCCCTTGGGCATTTCCACACAGGACCAGGCACAGACTCAGGGCACAGCCATTTGGGGCTTTCTGGTTTGAGAACCACGTGTGACCAGCCCCCTTTATGGAGGCAATGAGAACCCCCCCAGGCTGGGATTGGCAGGTGTGGCTGCCAGTCCAGCACTCATCCCTTTGGGAGAAGATGTGTCCTGTACTCCCTAGCTGAGCCTGCTGGTTTGTCCATGAGCCACCCTCTGCTTCTGCATGCCCCACTGGAAAGGAAAATAAAGTCTCAGCTCGTGAAGCCCCTCTCCCTCACTGTGCCCCTTGTGCTGCTCCTGTCTGCCCTGGGGCACCCTGCCAGAGCTTTTCCCACATCCCAGCTCAGTGCAGTGGGATAGGGATCTGTTGTTTCAGCTTTGAACACAGAAAGATTCTTACCTCCAAGAGCCCTGAGGAAGCTGCAGCATCTTATGATGGGTAGTGCAGACCTGCCGGGGTCTTGGATAGCCCCAGGCTCATGGATGAGCTGCATCCCAAAGGAACTTCATCCCCATCTCCTCTAGACTCTCAGCATGGCACTGTGTGGCCAGCACTACACCCTTTCAAAGGGGGGTTTTTGTCTCCAAACCACGTAACACTTCATTCAGTGAGAATGCCTGGCTCTTGGCATTCCCACCAGTGAACCTCCCCTGGGCTCTCCTCCATGCCCATTGCCATGGGACTGTCCCATTGCCATGGGACTGTGTCCCCACTGCCCGGACTGGAGACATGGAGGTTCTGCAGGGTGGGCTGTGCTGGTAGGAGCACTGGGAGCTGTGGTGAGTGGTTCTCCCCACCTCTGCTGAGCACAAAGGTGCACCTCTGCACCTCCACATGTGAGCAAAGGCAGCCAGGACAGAGTTAATGTCTCCTGTCCTTGGATGTCCTGAGCACAGCATGGAAGCAGCCTCTCCAAGGAGGAGCTGTGGTGCCTTTGGGAAGCCTGGGAGCTCTCTAATGCTCCTTAGAGTAAACTTTTTGCCCATAAGCCCAAACAAGCAGAAGAATTTCACGCTGGCTGGGCTGTGCGTTGGCACGAAGGGCTCTTCCGGGAGCCAGATTGGATCCGAGTGTCTCCTGTTCCTGACAGAGCGGAGGTGTTGGGCAAAATTCAAGCGATAGCTTCCTCCCAGGATGCTGAGGCGGCAGCACAGGTCGTGGTGCACTGAGCACCTCCGGGGGTTTCTCACTGCCCCGCTCCTGTGCTGGCGCCTGCCCCGAGCAGCGATCCGGGGATATTTAAAGGAACGGCGTAAAAAAATGGCACAACTCTTTTAAACGTGGGCTCGGCGAGTCCTCCAGGACAAAGCCGTGCCCGCAGGGTGCAGCCGCAGTCGCGGTGCAGCGCACATACAAATGCGCGGCCGGGGCTGGCCCTGCGCTCCCCCTGCGCTCCCCTGCGCCGCTCCCCGGTCCCGGCAGCACGGCAGCACCTATTTATAACCGCACGCACTGCGGGAGTGGTGCTGGACTGATGGCTCCACACAGGCACGCTAAGTGTTGTGCTATTCCTGTGATTTGCTCTCTTCTGCGCAAGCTGTTGGTCCCTCGGATGCCAAAGCACTCCACGTTGTACAGACAAAGACTTTTTCTCTTTCATTAAATATTCACCAACAGCACCTCAGTGGCAGGTATATTTACCATTTTTCCCAGTTCACCTGGATAATTGCACCTACTATTCCTTCCCAGTCTGATCGATCTCCTTGGTAAATAAGGTAACCTGTCAGGTCTGTTGTCACTGCAGCCAAAGGTACTCCAGCAATGAAATTGTTCTGCTGAAGAAATAAAAGCCTCTCACAGAATCTGAGGATGTTGTGATCTTTCATTAGTGACCTGAGTGACTCATCCCTCTTTGTGTGCACACTGCAGCCTCCCACCACGCTGCAAAAGAGGCTCCACAAAGTCCTACTGCTGGGTGCCTGGAGTAAAGGGGACCCAAGTCCTGCAGGAGCCTCCTGCTCTGGCTGCTTCTCCTCCAGCTTTACACAAGGTCTTCACACCTTGCCTGGGCCCGAGGGCTCTCACGTTTTGTTTGTCTGTTTGTCCAACAGGGACCCGTGCACCATCTCAGTGCCAGGGTGACATCCCCAGCACCCCCAGCCCTTGTGTGCAGCAGCTCCTGCTCTCCTGGGCTGTGAAGCCTCTGACACAAAGGGATGAGCCCACGTTCTCAGTACAGGGCAGCCAACCCACACTTGTTTAGCAATCAGGGCTCCACTGGCCATACCAACAGCCCCGAACTGAGTCAGAGCCAGATTTTAGCTAATGTGTGCAAAATGAAATAAAGAATTAATCAGAGTTGAGTTCTGTGCATTTAGATGTTGCTGATAGCAATATTTTCTTCTTGTAGAGTGTTTTGCATGCTAAAAAAAAAAAACAGTTCTGCATTTTGGAGGATGAAAGTGGATGTACATCTGTGCATCTGTATGTGTGCCTGTTATTTCTGCCTGACTGGCTTCCCTGGGCTGTCAGCTCAAAAGTTCTCTGTAACATAACAAATCTTGACTGTGTTTGCAACAGATCCTCAACCAAGAACAGTTTATTTAATGAAGCGAGAAATGCTGCCAAATTTCCAGGCTTGATCCTGATCCCATTAGTGTCAGGAGGAGAATTCCCACCATGTTTGATTTATTGGTTGGTAAAGGAGTTAATCTTGGTAAAGGAGTTAAAAATCTGCTTTCAGCTTGATTTTGCAGACAAGACCATTGCTCCATGCTGCTGTACCGGAGAGGCTGTGGGAAAAGCAGAGCGTGCAGGTGGGATTACTCTCACTTGCTTCTAGACATCTGCAAAGTCTGGCAACAGATAGCTAAGGGAGGGAAAGAGGAATGTTCAGCTCTTTATAAGTCAGAAGCCCAAAAGGGGTGATGATTCAGGAGGTAACCATGGCACAGCTTCTCCAGTGGCACTGGCCCCTTCCTGCCAGCAGCAAATCCTTGTGTGTGGCCCTGTGAACGTCTGGCAGAGTGTTGGGAGAAGGGGAAGGAGGGTTATGACAGCTCCTCACCTTCCCTGCCCGTTTACCCACTCCCAAAAGTTCTTCCCATGCACAAGTGGGACCTGGGACAGACTGTGTGCTGCCCATGCTGGTTGCTCCAGGGACAATCCCACCCTCTGTTCCAGGGGATAAAGAGCCCTGGGAGTTTTGAGGGCGGAGCAGTGCCCACACGTTTTGAGCAGGGTCCCTGCAGTGACCACACACCTCCATGTCCCACAGAGAGCAGCAGCTGCTCTTTGGGAGGGAAGGAACCCCCCTGGCAGCCAGGGCAGGGAGGAGGGATGGAGGAGGGCACGTTTGTTGCCCCATCACCAGCTGTGAAGAGGCTCATGTGCCAGGGGTTGAGCCTTAATTACACACACCCCTAACAAAGGGAAAGAGCTCGTTCTCTCCAGTTCACACGGGAAGCAGCCGTATCTGAGAATCACGGGGACTGTGAAGTTATAGATTAAAAAAGAGTTAAAAACCCCACCCCAAATATCTCAGACATCAGCCCAACACAGAGATCCTTCCTGGCTTTTGCTGCTTTGACAGATACAGAACACAGAAAAATGTGCAGATTTATGCCTGTGATTGTCCTGGGGCTCAGAGATGCTTCTCAGGACACAGATCTTTAAATCATCATTAAAAGTGAAGGGAGGGGGCACTGGAGAAGACAAGAAGACACATCTGGGCACAAGGATGCAGGGGGGGAAAGCAGAGTTTGCTGGCACTTCCTACACAGTGCTCCCTCCCCAGCAAGTGGTGATGCTTTACTTCAACCAGTCCTGCCCAAAGCGGGGCAGTGACAGGGTGTCACAGCTCCCATGGGCTCTGGGAGCCAAGGCTGGTTCCCTGGGGAGCTGCAGCATCTTAGACAGGATCCATGTGTGAAGATGGAAGAGCTAGACAGCTTCCAGAGGCATGGGTGTTTTCTGAGGAAAGGAGAAGAGTTCAGAGCTCTGGAGAAGCCCAGATCCAGAGCAGAGTGCAAGGAGCAGGGACCAGGTCTGATCCTAATGTCTCAATCTTCCTACTACAGAGAGAGAAGATTCGTTGGTGAATTTATGCTTTATCTTGGGTTTTCCTCTGGATGAGGTGGGAGCTGGATGTTTCAGGCTCTGCTGGACCCCTGACTGGTGCTGAGCAGCCTCCTCAGTGTGTGCCTGTCACAGATCATCTCCACTGGCTGCCTGCAGTGTCCCAGCAGTTCCCTGCCTGCAGAGCACTGGGATGATCCTCACCACTCCCTGAGCAGGCAGGCCCCTGCTCCAACCTGCAGGCCAGCTGGCTCCCAGGTCCCCATAAAGCTTTAAAAGAAGCCAGACGACTCACAAGTGAAAGCATGAGGTGTTTATTTGCACTGTAGACATATTGACTGCGCTGAAAGCCAGCCGTGCTCCCTCTGCTGCCCAGCTAAGGTGGCTCCGTGTGAGGAGCAGCCGACAGAGATTAATGTCAGGAAAAGAGCACAACATCCGTCTGTGGGCCAGTGCTTTCCCAGAAAGGGCTGGTTTTAACTCACAGTCCACTTCAGCTGAGCTCCAAAAGCTGCTGTTGCTGCAAATCACATTATTGAATTGAAATGTCCAAGCTATTTGTAGTGGTTAACACCAAGATCAAAACCAAAAATACTGCCTGGGAGGCTGTTTGCCTCAAAACACAGATCTGTCACCCCTGGTGATGACCGACCTCACCATCACATCCTGCCTTCACAAGCCTTCGTGTCAGCGCTGCTTCCCTTTTTATTTGCACAATTTGCACATCTAATTTTTACAAGTCATATCTAATGCAAGATGCAAGCACCCACCTGAAGATTTGCAAACTCTCCTGGCATTTTCCTGTTGAAAGCAGGAGTTCAGGCTACTGCAGTCATTCACCTTCCAAAATAAAACCCCAACTAATAGCCTCCAAAAACTTTAAAATGCCCATTTGTTAGTTCTGCTATGTGCTCATCCAAAAGAGAGGGAGTCATGCCAAATATGTCTTTTTCTTCTGCAAAGGAGGTGGGCAGCAGAGGATCCCACAGATCCTGAAACAGCTCAGTCATACAAGAATTGGCACAGCTTAGTAAAGTACTTAAAACTTGATTTTTAAATGAATATTTCAATTTCCAAAGGCTCTTCCTCTGCTGCAAAAATTTGCCCTCTCAGCTGTTCTGCAATGCAGGACTTCTCTTTAGGTGAAAGAGGGAATCCTGTCTCAAACCCACGTACAGCAGAGTAGAGAGGATGCAGTGGAGGGACAAGGTGTCATTCCCTCCCATCCCTCAGTCACAGAGGAGCTGGGAAGCAGGAGGATGTGAACCAGCTCAGACTGCTGCATGAGAGGCTGGAGGGAAATACCTTGGGCTGGAGCAAACGTGATTATCTCTTTCCATCTCCAGGAGTGCTGCAGGCAAAGTGGCTGGGTTGAGTAGTTTTGCTTTCGAAATCTGGTCCCGGTTTTCTCTCCGATGCTGAGTCCTGCCCGTCCCTTGTGTGCACAGAGCCCGTGATGCTGCTGTCACCATCTCTGCAAAGCAGGTGGCAAGGTGGGGGGCTGCCCCCAGGCAGGGGCCAAGCACAAGCTGATGTGGCAGAAGCGGGGCTGTCAGGTACCTCAGAGCTCATTAGAAGCCTCCCCTTTACAAACAGTGACGTTCCTCTTCTTCTCAGCTGCCTGGCAAGAGGTTTTGCTCCGGAACGGTGGCCTCAGACACTGTCTGGCACTTTGGCTAATGGTCCTGACTCGTGACCTCCAGTCTTTGCTGGTAATCACATAGAGCAGGGGGTTGAGGGCACTGTTGAGGCTGGCCAGGCCACGAGTCACCTGGTAGGAAACGTAGACATCCTTTGAAGCCTGTGTGCAGGAGCCTTGTGGCCGCCAGCGAAAAAACAAGTTGAGGTTCCTGAAGATGTGGTAGGGGAGGAAGCAGATGGAAAAGAGAACCATCACGAGAATCACCAGTCCGACACTTCTCCTCCTGAGGCCGGGCTCCACGCTGTCATTCCTGCAGAGCACCAGCACCACGTGGCAGTAGCACCCGATGATGATGAGGAACGGGATGACGAACCCAGCCATGGTGACGACAAAGGTGTAGGGCAAGTAAACGCCCAGGTGCTCGTGTCCTGTGGTGTCGTGGCACGTTGTCCCCGTGCCATCCGTCTTGCTGAAGGCAAGGTCAGGAGCTATCTGTGCGACGACCCACACCCAGACGGCCGCGCTGAGCCACGCCGAGGAGGCCGCGCCGCGGCACCAGCCCCGAGCCCGCAGCGGGTGCACGATGCCCAGGTAGCGGTGCACGCTGATGCAGCTCAGGAAGCCGATGCTGGCGTAGAGGTTGAGGTGGAAGAGGCTGCGGGTGAGGCGGCACCAGGCCTGCCCGAAGAGCCACTCTCTGCCCCGCAGGTAGTAGCTGACGAGGAAGGGCAGCGTGCTGACGTAGAGCAGGTCAGCCAGGCCCAGGTTGCCCACCAGCAGGCTGAGGGGCTGGCGGGCACCCTCGCGGGGCCCCGTGCAGAGGTGCCACAGCCCCAGCCCGTTGCCCAGCAGCCCCAGGGGGATCACGGTCAGGTACACGGCGGGCAGGAAGCGCTGGGCGAAGGCGGAATCCACGGGGCAAGGAGCCCGGCTGCCATTGCCGGCCCACGTGGAGAGAGCCTCGGCAGCCATCGGGCGCTGCGGCCGCCCTGCCCGGGTGGCAGCGCTCGGAGGCAGCGGTCCCCGCGGCAGCACCGTGTCCTCCGGCACCCCTGTGCTCCTGCTGAGCCCGGCTGGGACCGCAGGGCGCTGGGTTTTCCCCAGGGCACGGATGTGCCGACAGCAGCCCCAGCGGAGCGGCTTCCGCCCCTCCCCCGGCGCCTCCCCCCAGCCCTCTTGAGGCGCTTGGAGCAGGGACACGCAGGCCTTCGGCTATTTTGGGTGCTGGGAGTGCCTGCAGGGAGCAGGAGGCAGGGAGGCCGTAGAGGGATGCCTGAGGAGGGGAGCCAAAGCTTTCATCCTGTTTCTGTTCTGTCCCACTCGCGGTCAGGAGAAACCTCCCGGTTTTCCACACCGGGAGCTGGAATCCTGCACCCCGTGAGCCGCCCTCACGGCCATTCCTGACAGCCTTTTCCTGGCTGCAACGCTCGGAAATAGCGGGAGCAGAGGTAAGGAGAGGGCTGGCAGCGTTCCACGGGGCTCCTGCTGCCATGGGGCTCATGCTGCCATCCCCGGTGCCGCAGGCAGTGCCGGCAGGCAGAGATGTACCAGGCTGGCTGCCCCCAGCACAGGCAGAGCCAGCCCTGCTCCAGATCTGTCCCGCTGCCTACTTCTGTGTCCCTCCCCAAGCACAAAATCCCTTTCCCCGTTCCTCCTTCGAGCCGGGCAGACCGGGCAGGGGGGACGTGAGGTGGCTGTGCCCTCCCGCTCCTGTCACACGGACCGCGAGGCAGGAGACCCCCAGATCCTGTGGAACTGGGGCAAGAGCAAAAGCAGCGACCCCAGAGCAGCCCCGAGGAAGGGCAGCCCCGATTGCATCGCTGAGCAGCTGCTGCAGCACACAGAAATCACACTGATCTGCAGGAGCAGGAGTTAACAGGGAACAATAAGCAGGGAGGAGCTTTACACCAACAAACCACAGGAAAACGACCTTGGGAAAACGACGTGAGGTGAAGGGCCGGGCTCTTGAAGGGCCACAGCCGCCTGCTTTCCGGGAATTGAACCCGTGCTGGTATCTCAGCAGGCAGTGGGGAGGAGGAGGAGGAGGAGGAGGAGGAGGAAGGATGGGCCCTGCCCAGCCATCCCGACCGCGCGTCCATCCCTCCTCGGGAGCAGCTGAACATCTCCGCTGGACCCCGCTCGGGCACGGCAGCTCCGGGACACGGCAGGGAAGCCCAAGACGAAGAGCTCAGCTGCGTGTTGAGAGTACCAGAGTGTTTGTTCACTTCAGAGAGTGCTTGCTGTGTTATTTCCTGCCTGTGTAATAACATCTCACCGCTGTGGGTGTGCCGCCGAAAAGATAAGGTGTAGAAGCTGTTTCCATGCGGTGAAGACACGGCTTTTCTGCGGTTTGCAGAGGCTCTGGTGGGTCTGTGCCCCTGGGGTGGCAGGAGCAGCACAGGGGGCCCATGGGGTGCACCCCTCAGGGAGGGGACTCCATCCTGCCCTGCTCCTGCCCCTTCACCTCTGTGCACTTCAGCTGCTCCTGCAGCCCGGGCTTGGGGTGGCACTTGCAGAGCGACTTTATGGAGGTGTGGCAGCAAGAGGACAGGAACAGACTGGGAGCAGTTCCCTTTGTCCCAGAGCATCAACCTCTGAAACTGAGGCAGAGACAGCAGCTGGCTGGGAGGAGTTCTGTGATCATGGAGGGGTCATGAGCTGCTCTCAGCAATGAAGGCAAAGCTTTCCCTGTCCCGAGAATGAAAGCTCGGAGCTGATGCCTCCTGCCATGGGAAGAGAGGAGCAGGGCAGGGTATGGGGAGTGCTGCCCATGAATGGCTGGAGCCCCATGCCCCCACATCTCCTGTTCCCTGGACCCACTGGAGGCACAGTCATGGAGCTTTTCTCTCCTCCTCTGTGTTTCAGGCGTTCACACGATGGTTTCACTCGCAGTACAGTGCTACTGCCAGCTCTGCCCACACATCCTGCATGAGGATGCTCCCTTCTGGCTCCTGGCTCTGCCAGGCAGCAGCAGTGCTGATGTCAGGATGAGAACACAGGGCCAAGACAGCTCCTGCAAACACAACCTGAATCGTGGGTTTCCAGGAAAAATTTAAAAAAAACCCCAAACATTTGATCTACTTGATTTTTTTTTCCAATTGAGCACTGCATTCCTGTGCTCAGTTTCTGAAAATATTTCACTTTAATAAGGGGCTCATCCAGCCCTCTCTCACCCAACTGTACGCATTTAAAAATCATCAGTCATGAGAATGGCTTGGAAGAGAAATTGTGATGTATGTTGTTTACTCATCCAGGAGGACAGTTTTCCTTCAGCTGCTGCACGTGCTTGCACAGAGAGGAGCTGTGATCTGCTGCTCATCACTGGCTCAGGAGTGTGGTTGGCAGATCCCAGGCTGTGTGCAGGTGTGGCCCTGTGCCTTGAGGACGGGAGTGAATTTTCTTTTGGTTTGGGGATTTTTATCTTTACACGTTACCTGTGGATGGGGTGGAATATTTCTCTGTTGCCCCACATGAGCAGGCAAAGCCAGGACCCTGCGTCAGAGCCTCAAATAACACGTTTCCAGGGTAGCAGGGCTGTAGAGGGAAATATTGTGAGACTAGCAATCAAGCTGCAAGAGCTGATTTCCCTGTATTCATAGGGAAAAATAACTCTGATTTATTTGGAATCATTAATTCATTATTTGGATGCTTAGCGAATCAGGGAGACATTCTGCAGGGGGAAAAAAAGATAATTATAGCAGAGGTGTGTTGAGTGATTTGTTTGAGATGAGAATTGCAGGTTGCTGCCTAAAGAGTGACCTTCTGGTTTTTACCATCACCCAGAGGTGGCTGGGCAGGATCTGAGAGTGTGTGACAGCCCTGGCAGCTCAACCAGCCTTGGTGGCTGAGTCTCAACATGCTTGAACAAGAACTGGCTTAAAACCAGGATTTTCAGTACCCACAGGATGTTTTATCCATGTCAGTCAAGGAATGTGGTAGTTTTGAAGTCTACATGAGCTTTAGGTCACCACTTGCTTGGCATGGCCGCCAGAGAACTAAAAAAGTCAACCAAAGCTGTTTGTTCTGCAATTTTCTGCCTGCTGGAGGTTCACATGTGCCCTGTATCAAACAGAATTAATGATTTGTATTCAGGCTGAGCACCAGATGACTGCTGTAAATAATTCTCTTTGTAGGCAATGTTTTACTGCAAGAGCAGTGAGGTTTCTTTTTTTCTTTCTCTCTTTTTTTTT
>VWZP01008984.1:59823-77026 GCA_013396995.1 Dicaeum eximium | reverse complement strand
TTTTTTTTTTTTACCCCCAAGAGCTGACTGAACCACATCCTTGACTTTCATTTTATTTTCAGCTCTTGCAGGGCCTGAGGGAGCAGGTGAGTTGCTTTGGCCCTGCTGCTGTTTCTGCTGCTGCTGGGGAGGCTTTTCCTTGGGCTGGAGAGAGGAGCTGTCCCTGCCATTCAGCCTTTTGCCCCTTCAGCCCCAGATCTGCCCCGGCACACGCTGCCCTGGCCAGGAGTTCAGCCAGCTGGGGAAATCCCAGTCCGGGCAACTGGAGGAAGTGTGGGCCTGGCAGCAGGAGGGAGGAGCTGCAGGGGAGTTTGATTTTTGGGAGGCTGAGAAGAGGCTGTGCCCGTGGCTGCAGATGCTGCAGCAGTGCAGGCAGTGCCATGCCCTGCCCTGCTCTCCTGCACATCCCAACACTGGAGACCTGGCATTCCTGCCATCAGCAGAGCTTATGGCTGGGTAAGAGTGAAGGGTTTAACCCAGCATATAATAAACTGTAATAATGTCTTCAGTGCTTTGATTCATATTTCTTTTTTCTTTTTCCTTCTCTTACTCTAAGTAGCCTGAACTGAGGTGCCCCCAAGCTGCCCCACCCTGTGCCAGGACTTTCCTGCACCCACCCAGCTGGCCCTGAGCAGCAGGGCTGGGCTCACCCTGCACAGACAAGCTCCACACCTGGACGAGCACATATTTATTTTTAGTTCCAGAAATACGCATCTAAAAAGTCCAAAAGTCTCACCTGGATGCGTCACCCAAACCGCGGCTCCTTCCAGCTGCCCTTCCCGCGGCGGAACTCGCGTTCCCTGTGCACATTTGTGCGGGGCCGTCAGAGGGCATTGGGGTTTCATTTCCCAAATCCAGAAGGACTTTTTACTGGGACAAAGTACAGCCGGAGCAGCCGAGCAGACTCCTGCACGGCTGGAGCAGCTCCAGCCCGCCGGGAGACGGCCCCGACTCATCTTTGCGATTTGTTTTCCCTTTTCCCTGCTTTTCCCTTGGCCCCAGCTCGCGGGGAATGTGCTTGGATGGCAGGCGGTATGTCTGGTGCTGCGGAGCTCCGGTGTCTGAGCTCCTCGCTTGCCTGAGCCCTGCCAAACCACCAGCGCTGCGGAGAGGAGGAGGCCAGGCAGAGCGGGAAGGCTCGTGTTTATTCTGGAGGGATGAGGGGAAGGTGAATTAGAGCTGCCATCAGGAGGATCCTGCCCATGCCCGGGAAGGTGGCTGCTGGGTTGCAGGGTGGGTGCCATGGGCTGGCTGAGCTCCTGCATGGTTGAGCAGCTCAGCCTGGTATGGCAGTGACTGGTGAGGTGCAGCTTGATGACCTGCTCTCTCCCTGGAGGGTCAGGGCATGAGGGTTCCCTCCAGGGATTTTGGCTTCCAGGTGCTGGAGATGGTCTCCCTTGAACTCTCTGCAAAGCAGAGCTGCATGATGTGGTGGAGAAGCAGCATCACCTCTTCAGGAGCCCCACTGATCCAGGAAAGGACCAATTCCTGGTTTCTTGGCTGGGTTTATGCTTGGAGCAGGATTTCCCCATTTCCCATTTCATTCGGCCTAAGGAACTTGGAATGCTGCCCAGTAACCCCGCCTGGGGCAGCGGGATGTACAGAGGAGGCAGGAGATGGGTGACACAGGGATCTTGTTCTCTGTTTCCAGCCTCCTTTGCAGCCAAAGTCCATCATTTCCTCTCTGTTTTCCCAATGGAAACGTCCTCCATCTTCGCCGTAACCACAGTGCCATGGGTTTGTGCCAGACTCTTTGCCAGGATGGGCCGTTGGCTCCAGGGTGAATCCGGGGTGGGCACAGCTACAAACGACCTCCTCTTCCCCTCTGGAAAGGCAGAATGGAGATCAGGGGGGAGATGGAGGGGGGTGGTGGTGTGTCCCTTGCAGCTGGGGAGCAGGGCCATGTGGCAGTGGCAGTGCAGGGGGAAGGAAGTGGGCAGAAAATGCCACCTGCGTGCCAGAAAGGCAGATTGGCACTGTGTCCACACTGGGATTGTGGCAGGCTAATAAAGGGGTGGCAGAAGCACCTCCCGGGTGTGCCCAGGGAGCCAGGCAGGAGCTGCAAATCCATCTCTGGCCATAGGGGCAGGCCGAGCTCGACTGTGTGGCATCCACAGCTCTCCTGGATTTAGACATCCAGAGATCCCAGAATTCTGGTCTGCACCTATCATTGGCTGTTTTCCAAGCAAAGTTTCAGGAGATGGTTCATGCATCCCTGAGACACGGCCAGCTCATGGCTGAGGAGGGCTGAGGGGGGGTCTGCAGGTCAGTGTCGGCTGGCACTTTGTCAGTCAGATGTGTCACCCAGAGGCAGCAGCTCCACCCAGCCCTCACTCACCGCTGGGAACGCGGCCGGCAGGGCCGGGCAGGGTCTGAGCATGCAGAGCCGCCGCTGGGTCTCCAGCCGGCAGTAGCGGTTCTGGTTGGACACGCGGGTGGCAAAGCCCAGCCCGCAGGTGGCCGAGCAGGCGCTCCACTCCGTGCCCCACTCCGGACAGGGGCTCCGCAGCAGTGGGGACGCTGCCCCGGGGGCTGCAAGAAAGGAGATGAGGGAGTAAAGGGTGGTTGGAGGCAGGGGCTGTGCAGCTGCCCTGTGGTGCTGCAGGCAGAGGAACGTGCCAGGTGTGTCCTGCTGATGTTTCACAGCCTGGGGTGAAGGGGCCGTCCCCAGAGACTTGCGTGGGCACCCCCTCCCTGGGGCTGGCCTGCATCTTACCTGCCCTGGCATCCCGGAGGAGGTGCTGGTCCTGGGCTTCGCAGATCCATTCCGGGCAGCACTTCCCTGGGATCTCCACGCGGCGGGGGTAGGGGCAGTCCGGGGTGGGCAGCCGGACATCCTCCTGGCACAGCGGGATGCAGGTGAAGCCCCCGTCCGAGCAGTGGCACTGGATTTTGCAGCTGGGCTGGAAAACCTCCCCGTCCCGATAGAGCCGGCCGTTCACCTCGCAGCCCTCCTCATCGTCCTCAACTGCAAGCGACAGCCGGGGAGCCCGTCAGGGACAGAGGGGCGGAGAGATGGGGATGGCAGGGGGCAGTGCTGGGGAACTGCGGGGCTGAACAAAGGGATTGAAGTGGGGGGACCACAGAAGTGACCGAGCGGGGTGCAGGGCAGACGTGGGCGTGCAGCAGCATCTTCATCACCCAACCTCCTCCCCTTCCCTGCTTCTCTCCTCATCTCCCTGTCTTTCCAAAGCAACAGCTCACAAGCTGTGAGAACCCCCCTGCCCTTTGGCTCTGACCCTGCCTTCGGGCTTTCCAGGCTAGGAAAAGTTCCTCTGAGGTTTCTCTTCAGTACCACCAAGCTCCAGCCTTGGGCAGCATCCCTGGGACTCCCCTGTCCATTCTCACTGAAAGCACCCTGAATTCCCAGTTCCATTCTCTGGCAAGAGATGGGGCACAGCCCCATGGCCAAGCTGCATGCATCATCCTCAGGAAAGCGGCTTTCCCAGCCTTAACCACGTCCCTGGTGGTGCTGCAGAATGCCTGTAGCCATGTGAGGTCATGGCCAGAGATAGGCTGTGTGCTGGGCTGGAGTGTGGGGGTATCCCCGGGGGAAGTGGGCACCCCTGTGCTCACAGTTGCAGGTGCCTCCTGTCCCTGCAGATGCTGAGCTGTAGTCACAGACGAGGCCCTGGCTCTGGTCACAGACGTGCAGGAAGTCGCAGGGCTCTCCCAGGCGCCGGGCACAGATCTTGCAGCAGCCACACCCATCCAGGACCAGGGGGGACCCGCGGGGGCAGCGGGGTGGCACCCAGGGGCAGTAGCATGGTCTGCGGCACAGCTGGGCACAAATCTGCGAAGGCAAACCGGAATCCATACGGGTGTTTTTTGGCTAACAGCTGCTTTGTCACTGGGACAGCCAGGTAACCTTGTCTCAGTCATGGGGGCAGATTTTGGGTGGAGGGAGGCTCTGCAAACCCATGGGAATATCTCAAAGCATCGTGGAAAGCTACTGTCCCCTTTGAAGGGCACCTATGGAAATCCACAGAGAATCAGGGATGCTCAGAGGCTCAGCACTCTGCAAGATGGGGACTTCAATGTGCCACTGAGCTGAACCCACAGGAGAAGGAGTGAGCTACAAGGTGAAGATCCCTGTCAGTGGTGGTTATTTAATGAGGCCAGCAGCCCCAGGCAGCCCAGTGGGAGGGAGAGAGGGAAAGCAGCCCACCCCCCTGCCTGCCCCTAGGCAGCAGGCTGTGCCCAGCTGGAGAGGTGCTTTGCAGGGACTGAATTCACGTGGTGAGTGCACAGCACCTCACTCCTAACAGCCTTGAGCGCTCTCATTCATGCCCAGAGACAAGACATTGCATCAGCAGTGGGAAGCTGAAGCCAGGCAGACCTCACTGCATTCCTCACTGGTCCAGCTGCATCCTCTGCTTGTTCCTGGCTGCAGCACCCTCACCTGGCCTGGCCCACTGGGCAAGGAGCCCGGAGATAGGCACGTTTTCAAGGACTGGCAGCTGCTTTCCCTCGTGGCTAGACTGAATAATCACTTTGGCAGGGCTGCAGGCTGCAGTCCTTTGCCTGCTCAGCCAATTGTCTGCCAGGGAGGTGCCCACAGGAGCTCACCTGGGCAGGTGGATGTTTGTACCCTTGGCACAACCACCCTGGCACCAACAGCCCTTTTAGGCAGCTCTTGAGCTCCCATCATGTCACATGTGGCAGAGCTATTGCATGTAGAGCCTGAAGCCATGAGAGTTGGCTCTGCAGTTTGGAAGTGCATCCTGTGCCAGTGCTGGCCTGACAGTGCCTGTGAGCTCCCTGGCAGCTCTGCTGCTCAGCACCATGCACGTGCTGCTGGCTGCAGGGCCAGCATGTGCAGCACAGCAAAAATGCAACCAAAACATTCATCCCTGCCCCGGTGCAGGTACTGGTGTGGCTGCTGAGCCTGCCAGGACAGCGATGGGCTCAGCCAGACCATGTAGGTTTTAGATACCTTTTTTCTTTTCCTTTCAGTTTCTCCCAGTGGCATCAGGTCTGACATGATGAGTCAGCCAGAGAGGGCAGCTACTGGTGCTCTGTGTTCCCTATTTGGAGCAGTTCAGATGCTTTTCATAGGGCTGTAGAAGTGTCAGTGCCAGTAACTGGAGTTAAAACATATCCAAAATGGTTTGGGTAATCTGGGTCTTGTTCTAGTTCTGTCAGTGAGCAGCATTATTAATGTGGCAGAGACCGAGGGTCTGGCTGTGGTGGCCAGGTTTGGGCTGGCAGCACATGGTCCTTGGTGATTCTCCAGGCACTCGTGAGCACCTGGGGCAAGAATCATTGCTCTGTTACAGCCTACCCAGGCAGCCAAGGGCATTTTTCATCTTTCAGGAGGTTGTTATTACAAATCGATGTTTTAGAAAGATTAGCCAAGCCATAAATCAATTTCCCCCTGCTTCTTGTAATTTACTTGTCTTTAGATGACAATGTGGCTTCTGTCAGAGATCTGAACTTTTTGGAAAAAGAGTCAAACAGGCACGACATTGCCACGACATCCCTGCTCAGGGATTCAAGCAGCAATTAGAACTTGGAGCTGAAATGCCCCAAATTTTTCAACATTCCTGTTCTCTGCACAGGCAAATATTTTCACAGAGAGTCCAAGAGAAAATAAAAAAAAATAATAAAACCTCTACAACAACCCAAATCTCATCGGAGGCACTGGTTTGGCGTGAGCATTCCGAGAGTGGGGAGAGCTGAGTAATGCCAGGGCTGGTGCTCGTGGCTTGGCCCCTGCCTCGGGAGCCTGGGCGGGGGTGGAGGAGCCTGGAGGAGCCTGGAGGAGCCTGGAGGAGCCTGGAGGAGCCGCTACCGCCCAGCTGCTGCTCGCTGGCTCGCGGGGACCGAGCGCAGCCCAGCCCGGAGAGGCGCAGGGACGGCAGCGAGCAGCGCATTGCTGGCATTCCTGTGCGCTCCAGAGACTCGCACACAGCGGGGCCCTGGGCCCAGGAACGCTCAGACCCTGCTGCTTCATCTCAAACACCTCTCCCGAGCACAGCTCTGCCCCTGCATCAGCCCAGCCTGGCTGCCGGCCGGCGACAGCCACCGCCTGGAGGAGCCTGGAGGAGCCCCTCCCGCACCCCGCTTTGCCAGAGCCGGGTGCTCCACAGCTAAAGCTGCCCCAGTGCCCCATGTCCCTTACCTTGGAGAGAATGCAGAGCAGGGAGAGGAAGAGGAGCTGCTTCTCCAGCTGGAGCCTCATGGTGCTCTCGGCCGCTCCACTTTAGCACATCACCCCCCGGGCAGTTTGGAGGCAGTGGTGTGTTCGCAGGTTTTAAAGCCCGGAGTAGGTCCTGCTGGTGTTTATACTCTCCCTGCTCTGATGTCACTCACAGGCTCCAATATAAACATGAGTAGGTTTGGACAAGCCTCAAGATTTTTTTTTTCCTTTCTTTTTTTCTTTTTCTTTTTTTTTTTTCCAGCCCACATTCCAGCTGCCATTTCCACTCTTCTCAAGGTGAGAATATGCTGTCCACTGAGACAAGGAGTGAAGGGAAGGGATGCTGTGCTGTCCCTGGGGAGCAGGAGAGAGGCAGGGGAACCAGGCTGGTGGGGTGATCCAGTTCCCTTTCCCTAGCCTGGGAGGGAAACTCCATGCCCAGCCCACTGATCAAAGTCTGCCCAGGCAGAGCTGGGATCTTCCTCCTGGGATTTGAAGGGACTGGTAGGACTGTCCCTGCTTCTGCTGCTGTGGGACAATGCTGTGACCAGGCAGCAACAGGGCATCCACCCCTATATTTAATGCTGCACCCAGTGCATGGCAGGCTGTGGAAGAGGGGTGAATCACCCAGAAGGAGCTGGAAAGGGATTTGCTGTGGTGGTGGTGGTGCTGCTGCTGCCACATCACCCCATCCTGAGAGGAACTGTGGCCACGTGGGGAGGCTGCTGGGGTGGGGTGGTTGGATGCATTGCATTGTCCTGGGTACCTGATGCAGAGAAGGCTGCAGTCTGACACTGATGTCAAGCCTTGTAAATGCAAATTCAGCCCCTGAAGTATTATGATCATCTTAATCAATTGTGAGAATTAGAAATCCAAGTTTGGGAAAGAAAAGCAGGTGCTCAGCCATTGCCTCCCACTGCTTTCTCAGTCTGCCCTGTGCAGGCTTTTCTCTTGTCCCCTGTGACTGAGGATGTGAGGTTGGCTCTTAGGAAAGACAAACCTAAGCACCTCAAGACCTACACTAGACAGAGCCACCTCTCCATATCCCATTCCCCAGATCTTATCACAAGATATGAGAGGACAATCTGTGAGCCCAGAGCTCAAAGGAGAGGCCTGAGCAGAAGGATGCAGGATGTCCTGCAGCTCTCCCTGGCTCCTCTCCTGCACCCCTGCCCCTTGCCTGTGGGATGTGTTCTGGGGCCAGGACTACTGCTCCTGTGCTGGCCCAAGGGATGGATCCTGGTGGCTGTGCACAGAGTGCCTGTGTCATTCAGGCATGGTGAGAACTGCTGCTGGTATCAGGTGTGTGCTGGCAAGCACACAGAGGTGCTGGCAAACACACAGGAGGTGCTGGCAAGCACACAGAGGTGCTGGCAAACACACAGAGGTGCTGCCAAACACACAGGAGGTGCTGGCAAACACACAGGAGGTGCTGGCAAACACGCAGAGGTGCTGGCAAACACACAGGAGGTGCTGGCAAACACACAGAGGTGCTGGCTGCTGTGAGCAGAACGCCAAAACCACGCAACTAAGAGTGATGCCCCATCTCTCCCTCTGACCTTTTCCCCCTTTGGTTTGTTTTTGTGCAACAGGTTCTCGATCACCTGAGCAGCAATCCTGATCTCAGCTCCATGCTTGCCAGAGCCTGGAAGCCAGGGCATGGAGCAGGGTGGGCACAGCCCAGCAGGGAGGAGCACAGGCTGATCTCTCACATTACCACCCCAAATCTCTGCTTCATTAGCTGCAGTCAGGCTGTTAACGAGGCCATGGCAGCTTGTGGGAATACCGGGAGACTTTCCAAAAGCTGCTGTCACTTCTGCAAGCACCGGAGCCTCCTCTCTGCACGTTGGAGCCCCAGCTCCGTGCATCACCCAGGCCATGCCTGGAGGTCAGGGATCTGCTCTGGCAGCCCTGCCTGTGGCAGAGGGGGAACGAGAATGGCACATTGCTTTGAACTCACTGGCAGGGGGTGCTTCAGGACCCACTGATAGGTGCTGACAAGCCCGAGGGTTTGATATAATGCTGGAGACACCTCTCATGTTCCACTTAGTGCTCCGGAGCCGGTGCCCTCCCACTGGCTACAGCTCAGCAAACATCCTGGGAGTGGCTTGGGAGAACCAAAGTGCCGATCCAGCCTTGCCACAGGGGGACAGTTCAATTAATTATTCCAGGCTTGTGTTTATTAGGGACTCCTCGTTAATGGCCATGAGTTCATTTCCCAGTTAGAAATCAGGTGACAGTGCTGGTAGCAGAAATAAAAACCTCTAATTTCCCCCAGTGAATCGCCCTTGGAGCAGCTGACAGACTGTGTGTGAGGTCTCAGGGGGCAGCAGGGCAGCCCTGGGGGAGGCTGAGGCTCAGGGGAGCCAACTGGACATTAAACCCCCATCACCTGATGTGTCCTGGCTACAGGCTCAGCTCCTTTCTCTACTCTCTCCTCAGCTCTGAACAAGAGGGGACCTGATGTCACTGAGGTTTAGAGGTAGTGAGGTGACACCACTGCGATGGTTTGACATCACCAGGAAGCTGTCAAAGCTCAGGCAGTGACAGAGAGCCTGAGTCAAGCCTGAGTCAAGCCAACACCCCCAAGCCAAGCAGTCAGACGGGGCCAAACCCATCAGCCCATGCCTGGTGAGCTGCCCACACCTCCAATGGTATTGGCAACCCTCACTGGTACTGCTGGGTTTTGGAGGTGCCCAGTGGAGCTGGCTGGAGGGGTACCTATAAAGTCTCCCACCATCTGCCTTCCCAAAGAGGATTCTCCATGGGTGACACGGGCTTTAGCTTCCCTTCTCCCATCTCTGGGTCCCACCTCTGGGTGCCTGCCCAGGTCGCTGTGCTGGCCCTGCTGGGGCTGCAGGCAGAGCCTGGCACAGGAGCTCAGCCCCTGCACCAGTTCTGATGTGCAAAGCTGCACCAGAACAGCACATTAGCAGTTCATTTTATAAATACTCAGTTATGGCCCTTCCCCTCTGGAGCATGTACCCTATAAGTGTTCTGTACCATACGTGTGATTTCAGAGACAGTAATTAAGTCCATATGTCTTGCTCCACGGTTTCCATGGTATTATTGTCAGGTTTTTTGGGCGATTTATAATTTTTTTTTTTTTTTTGTGGTCAGTTGTGCAAGAAGATAGTTGATACAGGGATCTGAATGCATCTCCTTTGAGTTAGCCACTGGCAAGCTTTGCTGTTTCTATAGAAATGAAGGAACTGCCCCAGTGAATTTACATTTTAGAGAGCTGATTTTTTCATGTGTTTGCTGTTCTAATGTGCCATCGTGAATAACACAGGAAAGCTCTCATTTGCACACCCTGCTCAGCTGAAATTCCATCCATCTGGGATGGATATTGAGCATATTCTCCCTTCATGCCTTTCCTTTGCTGGAGACTCTCCTTCTTTACTCTACATCATGTGTTAAGCAGCCTCCCTAGAGCAGGGGGAAGTCAGAGCAGGGTCTGCATGTCCATCTCTGGCAGGGAGCAGTGAGGCTGTCCTGGGTCCTGGCTGTGAAAATGTGAGTCTAGGGTGAGCCCAGCTCCATGGCTTTGTGGGGAGAACATTCCCCTTGCTCCTGGTCACTCCTGGCTCAAATCCCCACTGCAGAGGAGCAGGGCTGCCCGTGGAGGGTGGACAGCACTGGTGGGAAGCTGGACATACATCCAGTTTGGAAAAACCAAGAGCCCTGAGATGCCTCAGGTCTCCTTCAGCTGTTGGACACTTTGGGGTGGCTGCTGGATGTTTTTCATGAGACTTCTGGAAAACACCGTGACTTTGGGAAATTTTGAAATATCTCTGCTTTTGGCAGGATGGGAGAATTGTTTCCTACCCAGAATGAATCTGGCTCCAGTTTCAAACAGCAACAGCCGAGAGAGGTGGTGATGGCTATTTCCACCCCTGTCTGGGCATTTTTATTCCCTCTGGTTCTCACACCTTTAGCTGGACAGCAGAGCCAGGCTGAGAGGAGTGGCCACCCCGAGGGACAAGGGATGGGCCAGGCAATCTTTTACCTTGAGGTCACTGCTTCCACCCCAGAGCCAGGATGCAGGGACTGAAAGTATTTACCATCTGGTGCCTGGCCAAGTGACTTGTGAGAAAAGAATTCAGGGCTGACATCCAGGTTCTGATGGTCAGGCAACTGCATCAGGAGCCTTGGCTACGTGTGGGACCAGCTGACCCCTGCGAGCTCCCAGCCACGGTGGCCAGGCCAGCAGGGCAGTGGCCCTGCCAAAGCAGAGACAGGAACCAGGCCCCTGGTGGGGACTCTGGGTCACTCACCACCTCCCAGACATTTTTAGATAGGTTTCACTAGAAAGAAACACTGATAAATGGGGCTTGGGGCTGGTTCTGCTCTCAGAGTCTGACATTGCCAAGAGGAAGGAGCTGAGTGATTACATGAGCAGCAAATGGACTATCACAACCAAGAAAAGGCTTGGCTTAGCCCAAACTATAGTGAGAGCTCATCCTTCAGACTGAGGGGCTTCTCATTAGCACAGCACAGCCTTGTATCAGCTGTTGTGAAGGGACAACAGAGAAAGATTAAACCCATCAGACCCTGGGCAATACTTCTGTAAGATTTTTTTTACCCCTGCAGTCCAGACAAGAGCAATTCATAATTGTCCCACTAAGTTAAACATTCAGATAACTCAAAGAACAAGACTTTTGTAAAACAAAGCTTGGAAACTTCAGCCAGATGAGGTTTTCCATTATTATCTGGGAAACAGTGTCAGAAATCATCACATATTTAATATTGTGATCCTCTGGGAGGTTATTTTTTATTGAGTATCAAACATCATCAAACATAAATTTCTTTTAAAAAATATCACTGGAAGTTTTATCTTTCAGATAAGATATTATCCCCAGATCCTGACCTTGTATGGTCACTGACAGACCCTTTGTATTTTCCATGGAGCTGGATGGCTCACTCATGTTTCCTGATCAAATTGCTCATTCTTTTTGGCTATCTCTATTTTTCTCATTTCAGGCTAAAATAGACAGCATTTTTCCTTCAGTTCTTGTGTTGCTCGAGGGTGCTGTGTGTTCCCACACAGCTGCCATGTCCCCTGCAGCACCAGAGAGGCTGCAAATGCAGGCACTCACCGCTGTGCAGCCAGCGATGCTTTGGGGGGTCTCCAAACCCACCTTGTAACTGAGCCAGCTCTGCTTTAGAGAGGGGTTTGGGATGGCTGTGGTCCCTCCCAGCCCTGCTTTCTGTGCCTCTGGTAAGGCTTTGAGGATGCAGGTGCTGCTCACACGAGGCAGCTGGTGCTGTGCCTGGGAAGTGTGAGGTGCTGGAAGAGGTTTGGGAGACACAGGCTGTGTCTGTTCCCAAATGTCACAGCCCTTCTCAGCCCCAGGGCTGCTCGTGGCTCACCAGCAGCAGGAGCAGCTCAGGGTGAGTGCAGGATGCTGGGACAGGGCAGTGCTGGGGAGGGACAGTGACCTGGGCAAAGACAGCCCTCTTCAGCTGGCACATCTCCAGTGGACATCTGCAAACCCCTGGTGGTGGCTGGGACCTTCCCAAAGGCACTGAAGTGGGCATTCCTCAGTGTCCTTGATGATTGGAAGGAGCCTGGCTCCTGCAGGAGCTTCCAGCCCAGACCTTGGGCACACTGGGGAGCTGGTTTGGGGGGGAATGGTGAGCTGCCAGCTCACCCTTCACACCCAGCACTCAAAAACCCCAAATGAGCGGCCACCACCCAGGCCAGCTGGCAAGGGGACCTGCTGCTTCTCCCCAGGACTCATGCCAAAGACTCTGCAGGTGAGTCCCACTTCCAAATTCCACCCCTGGGAACAAAGCAATGGCTGGGCTTGCCCTCCATCTTCTGAGCAAGACTGGAAAAGCTGAAGCCAGTGATGCCTCCATGTGCCAAGCAGTCTCAGGCCCCCAGCCCTTCCCTATGCCCCCTCCTGATGCCAGAGACATCTGGAGACATTCCCCAGGCATGAACTACACATAACCCACCTCCTCTTGTCCCTTTCCTCAGCCAAATCAACAAAGCCACGACTGAAACCTTTAGAGCATGTGTGGGATCCAGCAGAGGAAAACAAACCTCTGGGTCTCACCATGGTTATGGAAGCAGCGATGTCGCCTGGAAAGTATGTACCAGGGAGCAGAGGAGCTGGGCACCAGCTCAAATATGACTCAAAATCATGGGAAATTATTTCTGATTAATGTAATTACTTCGGCTCCAGCCCTGATCAATATGAGGAGCTAAAGTGCTCATAAACCGGCCGAGAATGTGAAGTATGCAGGATGATTTGTAAAAGGTGTTTGGCTGGGTGTTCTCTCCCCTGGCTCTTGGGCTGCCCAGGGCAGGGTGACCTGGTGCTGTGGGAGGTGGGAGAGCAGTGATTTGCTAATTGCAAACTGATGTCCCCCAAATGAGGATCCCCCCAAAGGAATAGGGAGGCGACTGCCTCATGCAGGCCCTGAATCTAAATAAAAGCAACCAGCCAGCTTGGCTGGGCTTCTTCTGTGCTCTGACCACAAAGCCACAGCCAAGATTGGCCTTTTACAGGCTTTTGGTGCCTGCACAGTGTGAGGAGGTTCTGGTGGGCTGGCACCCAGCACAGCCCAGGCAGGGGCTCTGTGTGGGCACTGAGGAGGCAGTGGAGAGCTGCAGGACCATGGAGACACAGCTGGAGGGGACACTGTCCTCAGACCTGAGCCCAAGCTGTGCCAAGTGTGGTGTCAATGTGCAGGGAGAGGTGCTTGCTCCTCAGGGGCAGGGCTGTGCATGGGGGAGCTGCACCCACAGGAGCAGATCAGGAGGAGGAGCCTGGGACATCCCTGGAGACCAAGGCTAGGTTAGATGGGGCTTTGAGAAACTTTGTCTGGTGAAAGGTGTCCCTGGCATGGCAGGTGATTGGGAGCTGGATGGTTTTTAAGATCCCTTTCATCTCAACCCATCCTTGATTCAAAGATGCCCTGCAGCAGGTCCCCAGGAATGATGCCTGTGGCCACATGAAGGTGGTAGGAATTTCCCCCTGTGAAAGCAAGCTGAGACTGAAGAAAAGGTGCCCTGAGAGCATGGGGGTCTCCCATGGATTGGTGGTTTCTCTGATATGGGGAGGAAAGGGAAGAATGGCTGTTACAGTTTCGTTTTTGTCCTGCTGTTCCCCAGGAAGATGGGCTGGGCTGGACTGGGAATTGCAAGGCATCCCTCCTGTACTTTCAAATCAAGACCCTTTGGGGTGGGTTTCCACTTGCTGCAGGGTTTTGGGTAGAGAAATAGAGAAAGGAAGTGTTTGACTTATGTGGCTGTCTGCACCTGCTTATCCAGAGCCCCAGAGGAGCATCTTACAAGGCAGCTCCTCTCATGAACCAAGCTCCAGGAAGGAAAAGGCAGGCTGGACTGCTGTCACCAGGGCAGCAATTGGAGTGTGGAGAGCAGTGTGTGCCTGGGGCAGCCAGGCTGCTGCTCTGCCCTCCCCAGAGGCAGAGAATGGCCCAGGCTGCAGAGAATGTTTTGAGGTGATTTCGCTGCTGTGTGTGCTGCCCGTGATACTTTTCCAATATTATCTCCATGTCCTTCCGGGGGCAGAGAGCTCCCTAGGCCACAAGGAGAAACGCTGGTCTGTGATTTTGCAGGAACCACATGTAGTACAGCGTGGTTGGGGTTAGGAGAGCCATTTCCATGACATTTGGCTGCCCTCTGCTCTGCCAGGAGCTGACAGCACTCAAATCCCAGTTTTCCTTGCATTCCGTGTCCTGCTGAGCTGCGGTCTGCCACCCGCGCAGGCAAAGCCATCCTGCTGGCCTGCCACCCAGAATTCCTGCTCTGGATCATCTGTGGGAGGATTGAACACAAACACTTGGCAAGCTGCAGCCCTCGAGTGCGAGGCAGCAGCCCAGGGCCGTGGGAGCAAAGGGAAGATGCTCCGAGCGGTGCAGGAGTGGCCAAGCCATGGCACGTGCCAGGGGACAAGGGACAAGTGCAGAGGCTCTGACTGCAGGGGACACCAGCCACTCTCTACGTGCGGCCCCAGCTTTGAGATCTCGCTTTGCTGCCGCCACAGCTCACCACAGGCTCGTGGGGCAGCTTCTCCTGCAGAGCAGTCCCGTGACCAGCAGCTCAGCCCAGGGTCCCTGCAGTGAGGCAGAGCTGTGCCTGCAGCCTTGGCTGCTGCAGCCTCCCTCTGTAACCCCGACCCTACAGTGCTGCTGTGCCTTCCCTGCATTCCCCTCAGTTTGTGCCTCCTGTGATGGCACCCAAGGTGCTACACCCCACAGAGAGGCAGCTCGAAGTTCCTGCATTGTCACACAGCTTCTGCTTGGACCTGGACACATCCTCCACGGCCAGATTGTCCTCCTTGTCCCCATGCAGGACCACAGGCACCTGCTTTGAGCCAATTTTCCTCTCCCAGGACTTGTCTGCAGGGTGAGAGCCCAGCCTTGCTCCTCCTGCCTCTGAAACCTGGCCCCTGGAAACATCTGCAAGGAAATAGCTGAAGGTATTGAAAGGGGAGGCAGGAAACGCTCTGAATATTTTTTTCCTAAATATAATGACACCAATGTTGTTTGCAGTGTTAAAAATAGAAATTAAGAGAACCTGCCTTTTTCCTGTTTGCTTTCAACTCTCCCTTTCCTGTCTGTCTCTGCATTCTGGGGATCTGCATGAAAGTAAACCCAAGAAAGATCTCAGCAGTGCGCAAAGCAAAGCCAGACGAGTTTGGCCTTGGCTCCAGCTTCCCCAGGTGGGGCCATGCTCCTCTGTGGAGCTTCAGGCTGTGCCCTCCCCACCTCCAGCCGCTGTCCCTGCGGTGGGACCAGCGCTGGCCCCGCTGCTGCGGAACTGGCCACTCTCACTGGGAGTGTGGCACCTGCTGCACCCTGTGTCCTGGCTCTGCTCACTCTCCTGACTTTCCCAAGTGGATCAGTGGGCTCTGAGCAGCCCTGCTGCTCTTCCTCCTATGGCTGACAGAGCTGTGCTCCTGCACCAGGCTGGATCTGCCAGGGTCCACAGAAGCCCTGGGCAAAATCTCCCTGCTCCCACCTCTTCTGCTGGAGATATTTCTCCAGATGCCTGTGGCACATCCCTCCAGCAAGCACTGCAAGTACCCATTCCCAGGTCTCCCTCCCAGACTCCTTTGACTGGGAGGATTTTGCTGCCAATCTCTCACAAGCTCATTACAGAGCAATGGTCATCACTGAATTCAGAGGCTGATGGATTCAAAATTCAGCTTTGAGCCAGACCAGGATTCCCTGGAGGATCAGGTGTGGGAGCCAAATCCCAGTCCTGAGCACAGCAAAGTAGCCACAGTTTCACAGTGTCTGAACAGCAACGTGCCTTTAATGTGGGAGGGGATACCACACCCCGGGTCAGCACGGCTGCCTGCTTGCTGCAGGTGTTCAGATGGAAAGCTCAGCCCTCATTTTTCAGCAGAGCAACCCAGGGAATGCGTGTCTTGGATGAAGGCTGCTGCCTGATTTATTACAGACTCAGCTCGAGGTGCCTCGGGAGAGTCAGCCCTGGCAGAGGATGAGAGGCAGGCGTGGATGGATGGATTGCAGCACACAGAACTGTAGTAAGGCTGCCTGGAATGCACCCATGAATGAGTCCTCTGGCCTCGTTTACATTCCTCTGCCATCCCCAGTTTCTTCCTTGAGCTGGTGAATAGGGAGGATGAGCAGCCTTGGGCTTTTGGTCTGTCTTGGAAATCCATGAGGCTGCCAAGCACTGGCCCAGAGTGTTGCTGGCACTGTCCTGGCCACATGAGCATGCTGACAATGCCAGAGGACTGGCTCCACTCTGTCCAGGTGCCACCCCTTGTGCAACATCCCTCAAAAGGCTGACTTTTGCAAGGAATGTTTTTTTTCACAACGTGGCAACTTACAGGGTTGACCTCAGGTTGCATTTAGTTAGCTGGAAATCAGGTGTTTAAAATGCCACTGGACTATTGTGAGTCACTGTCTGGGCCACTTGTGTCTCAAAGAGCCAATTCTCTTGTATGTCACTGTCAAGTCTATGCTTGAACCTGGCATGATGTGATTTTAAATACAACCAGAAGCTTTCCCATGCTTCCCTCCCCTCCACCAGCTGCTTTCCTGGCCCTAGCATATTTCTGGCCCCTGGTAGTCCACACACTTCTGCAGTTTTTCAGCCGCCCCTTCCCGACCAGGCATGTCTGAAGCTGCCAGTGCCAGTCTCTGGTGGCAGAGAGTGTTCAGGCTGTTCAGCAGTATCCAACGGGACCCCTCATTCACAGAGTGTGACAATGATGGGCTTCACTGGGGGCTTCCTGACTGTGTTTTTGGGGCCCATTTGGGCACCAAACCTGTGGTAGGACTGGGATTCTGACCCCACCTGGTGCAATCTGTCACGGTGTTCACTGGGGCCGAGCCAGAACCAGTGACACAGGATGGACAGTGGGGACTGATGGCCCATCCCCATGAGCTCCTGCCCTGCTTTATGCATCTGACAGTCCCTCTGTAATGCACGGTGGGGTGATTGCCCTGGATTTACAGATGGGAGCTCAACCACAGGGATTTCCCAGGTGTTCCTCTCTGCCTGGTCCTGCTGCTGGCCTGCTGTCCCACCCACAGCCCCCCATCTTCGGTGTGAGCTGGGAATGACACAAAGCCTTGGCATCCGAGGAGGAGAAAACAGCCCTTGGGAAGGATTTAGCCATAACCTGTGTGTTCAGGTGATCAGCTTCTTCACCTGGCCAGGCCAAGCAGACAAACTGAGGGTTCCTGGGGCAGAGGTGACTGGACCCGTGGTGTGTCTGTGGCGGGGCAGGCGGTGGCGGCCCCGCAGCCCCGATCCGGCAGACCTGGTCCCACAGAGCCAATACCACAGCCCCAATGCCCCATACCCGGTCCCGCAGCCCCGATCCCTTATCCCTGGTCCCACAGCCCCGATCCCACAGCCCCAATCCCTTATACCCGGTCCCACAGCCCCTATCTCTTATCCCTTGTCCCTCAGCCCCAGTCCCGCAGCCCTGGTCTGTCAGCCCCAATCCTGCAGCCCCAATCCCTTATCCCTGGTCCCGCAGACCCAATCCCTTATCCCTGGTCCCGCAGACCCAGTCCCTCATCCCCGGTCCCACAGCCCAA
>VWZP01008984.1:0-52688 GCA_013396995.1 Dicaeum eximium | reverse complement strand
GTGCGGAGGTGCCGTGTCCGGTGCGGAGGTGCCGTGCCCGGGGCTGAAGTGCCGTGCCCGGGGCTGAAGTGCCGTGCCCGGGGCTGAAGTGCCGTGCCCGGGGCTGAAGTGCCGTGTCCGGTGTAGAGGTGCCCTTCCCGGGGCAGAGGTGCCGTGCCCGGGGCTGAAGTGCCATTCCTGGGGCTGAAGTGCCGTGCCCGGGGCTGAAGTGCCGTGCCCGGGGCGGAGGTGCCGCGCTCCGGTCGTGCCCCGGAGCCGAGCGGCCGCAGCTGCTCTCCGCACGCCGGGAGCTGCGGCACGGCCGCGCCGCTCGCTGGGGAGGTGCCCCGGGACGGTGCTCGCTGGGCGCTGTCACCCCGCGGTCCCGCCGGGCTGCCCTGGCGCGGTGCTCCCCGCGGGGACGGGCACGGGCTGTCCCGGGTGTCCCGCACATCCCGGCGATGCGGGTCCAGGCTCATCCCAGCGCCCGGCCGGGACACGGCTCCGCCGGGCTGGGGATGCACAGGTGGCCTGGCTGCGGAAGGGGCAAGCTCTGAAGAGCCCTGCACCCCAACCACTATCGTGGTCTGCTAAAACAGATGTTTTCACTTGTGGTTTTTATTTTGTTTTGGGGGTTGATTCTATTGTTTTTGGGTGCTTTCAGTTGTGTGTTTTGGGTTTTTTTCTTTTGTTTTTGTTTTCTTTTTGTGGTTTCGTTGTTGTTTCTTTTTTTCTCTTATGCATTTAGTTCCGTTATTCCTCAGATACCCATGACACTGCTTTGGAGCACTCTGCCAGCAGGCACCAATCTTTTACTTTCTCCATGCCCTGTATACATCTCTAGTAGGATCATGCGGTGATGTGTTTATTATCATCATTTATTATTATTAAGATCGTAAAATAGAGGAGGAAGAAGAGGAAACAGCTGTGGTTAGCAATAGTGCTGTATCTGATGGAAGAACGCTGCCTGTGCTGCAGGATGGCTCAGCTCTCAGGCTGTGGTCTGGGTAAGGTGCTGTACAGGGAGCAGATCTGCCAGGATGGGCTCTTGTGGGAAAGTAGGAGTCAAGGCAGAGGAGACCAAGAAAAGTGATGTGAGAGTTGTGCTGAGAATGTGAGTGGTGGCAACTGCTGGTGGCTTTTCCAGAGAAGAAGATTGTCTCCAAAGACACAAAAGGATTGGTGACCTTATAATGCTTGTATCCCCAAATTGTCCCATCTGGGGGGCCCCTTTTGGAGGTTTTCTCCCAAATTTGCCTTAAACCACGACACCATTTCTCTCTCAGTTGAGTTTGCACCAGGAAAGTCTCACATACTTGAAAGGGTGGTGTGCACAGCTCTGATTCACGTTTCATTTGGTCTCTGTGGTTCCCTTTCTAGGAAGCTGATCCATGCAATAGCAGGCAAACCTTGATACTAAAATCCAGGGAGCATTGGCAGCTGCTAATGGTTAAAGCCTTTTTAAGTCCACTTCAGTTTTGGGAGATGGTGGTGCTTCATCAGCTCCACTAAGAAAAAGGGCTGTTGGTTCACCCCGGTGGTTTTAAACTTTTGGCTGAGAGAAGGAACTTAAGTTCTTTGATTTGCGCTTCCACTTTTCCGGCATGTGGGAGACTGGGATACCAAAGAGAAAGACCTAGGAAAAACTGCAGGGTTTGACTGCTAAGATCAGGCTTCTGTTGTCTGGCTATTGGCAATTATGGGACTGCTTTTCCTGACTCAGGCAGTCCCTTTCAGTCCTGTGAACCTGCTAAATCAGGCTTGGGGGGAAAAAAATGGGCCTGAAGTCAGTTAATGAGCCCTATTCATTCCTCTGGATCCTCTGCCATTGGAAACGATCAGTTTTGTGGTTTAGAGATGTTTCTGGTAACTGGAGCAGCTTCAGCCCCAGCTGAATGTGGGGCCGGGGCTGCCTCTGTGTTTTTCAGGAACTCGCTGACTCCCAGTGACTGCAGTGATGAACAGGGAGTTGTGGCAGGACAACTTTGAACCCTGCTTATCGTAGCCCATAAAAGAACACAGAAGGTTGATGTTCCCTTGATATCATCCATCACCCTTTCTGTTCCACAGCCAGAGCAGAGACTGTGTCCTTGCTCCCTGCCCTCTTCTGGTAGGCCAGCCCCAGCCTGGGGGCTTCAGGATGTGTGGCTGTCTTCTCCTGCAGGTCCCATGTGCCTTGAGCTGTGTTGTGGAGAGCAGAATGGGAATAGGGGTTTCTGGGGCCAGGCCCACGCTCTCCAGAGGCTGGTGTAGCTCCATTGCAAGGTAGTCATCAGGCGAGGTGGGGCAGGTGTTCCTGTGAGGCACACCGTGTGTGTGTCAGCCTCTCGGAGAAGAGTGGCTGCTGACCAGCCTGGGTGCTGCCAACGGTGCCTGAGCTGGCTGTACCCAGAGGGTTTGTCCTGCCCTGTCCCTGGAGCACTGCAGACTCTCCCTGCCTATTGTGGGGACTGCAAGTGCACGGTGGTGTGTTGAGGATGGTGTTGGATTTGGGTTGTGCACGGTGGTGTGTCGAGGATGATGGATTTGGCTTGTGCACAGTGGTGTGTCGAGGATGATTTGGATTTGGGTTGTGCACGGTGGTGTGTTGAGGATGATGGATCTGGGTTGTGCACAGTGGTGTGTCGAGGATGATGGATTTGGGTTGTGCACAGTGGTGTGTCGAGGATGATTTGGATTTGGGTTGTGCACGGTGGTGTGTCAAGGATGATTTGGATTTGGCTTGTGCACTCCTTGTGCACAGCCTCACCCCGACCAGGATCAGAGCCTGGTGCTGCTGAGACTGGGCTGAGCTCCAGCCATCCTTGCATGGTGGTACCTTGTGTGCTCAATTCTTTACTAATGGACTACAGGGATGCTCTTGGGTAACCTGCCTAGACCCACTTGTCAAATGTGGTGGCAGTAAGAGGTTGTCTTGGTGCTGCACGAAGTGCCAGGACTCTGTTTATTGCTCTGAAGTGGTGCCTTGCTCCAGGCAGGTGTGGGTGTGAGGTCTGTGGTGGGTTGGTGGGCACATGGCCCTGCCATCCCATGGTAACCATCACCTGTTAATGCCACCAGGAGTCTCACACTGGGGCCAGTGGAGGCAGGGTAGTTGGTGCCAGGAGGGTGGCACTAAAGGCTGCTCAGCACTGGAGCATCCTCCTCTCCCTCAGCCACCAAACCCATGAATCGTTGTCCAGATGTGTAGAATGCACAAATATTTCCTGCAGTGGAGCACTGTGGGGCTTGTAGGCTCCCATGTTTCTCTTTTAAAGGCTCACCCCTTAAAGCATGTGACGGATACATCTCCCAGATGCATTTGTGCTGCCCCCAGGTTTGAGGATAATGCTGCTTCCACTTCACAACTCTCTTGAGCCACTCTCACCTCTTGCTTCTAAATGAGCATTTGAGATGAATTTAGGATGAGGAACTCTTTGTTCCTAATAGCACACTTCCATAAAACCAGACTTCAGGGAACATAGTTTTTTGCAGTGATTTGCCATGCTTATCTAATGATTGACAAATTAAAGCTGTAATTACCCTGGTTTTCAGCCACTGAGATTAATAGAGTGAACGTAAATTATCACATTTCAAGAGGCTGATAAATAATCCTGAGCGAAGTCAGTTAAGGGTTTTAAAATGATGCAACTTTATCAGCTGCCTGATTATCTATTAACATCTGCTGGAAACCTCACAATAAAAGAGGCAGACTGACTTTGGTCATTGTATGTATTTTTAAAAAAGACCCTAAAACCACCTAATAAAGAAAATCCTTCAAGTGCCTTAGCTTGAATGGCTCTTTTTATGCCATATAATGGGCAAGCTGAGCAGGTAACTGCTCTGCCATGGTCCACTGATCAAACCAGAATAGAGAAATTGTGTTGGGTTGACTGTGGATGAAAATACTTTGAATGTTTGGTTAACTTTTCCCCCTTAATTTCACTAAAATGAAAATAATCAGACTTGATCTTGGAATGGAACATACTTGTTTGAGTACCTTCATTTTGTATTTGGATTTATTTTTGAAGCTTATTATGTCTCAAAGAGAACATGACAATATTTTCAGAGAAGTCGAGCCAGAGCCTTTAAAACTTCTCCTTTTTAAAAATCTGAACCAACTTGCTGATATCTGCACTAATGAGTCATGTGCCGTGGTTGAGCTAAAACTTTTTTTGCATAAAAGTGGAAATAGCTTGGTTTGCTCTGACGGCCTTGCTGGGGGCTGTCTGTGCTGAGGATGCACAATTTACAGCCTTTTGAACGTTCTGTGAACCCATCCCTCTGGCTTTCAACAAGTCTGGAGTGAAACTAAAAGTTTTACTGTGTTACACTCTGGGTTTTTGGTGTGCTGGTGGGAGGGCAGTGGAGGTGCAGGAGGGACTGAAGGGTTCCTGCACAAAGCTGGTCCTCAGGGTCCTCACTGTACCTGGGAGAAGAGCAAAGCTCCTTCCTCAGGAAAGCGTTGGAGAGTTCTGCTGCTTTCTTGTTCTCCACCAGAACAGGTGGTGCCACGTCCAGCTGGGCTCTGGGAAGGGAAGTTATCAATCTGGTCTAGTGGGTGGCATCCCTGCCCACGGCAGGGGGGTTGGACCTTTAAGTTCCTTTCGAACCCAAACCTTTCTGTGATTCTATGATCAGTGGTCCTGGAATGGCTGAAGGCTCCTGTCCAGTGCTGGTGCAGCCTGTGGTGCTGTTCAGATCCTTCACCAGGTGTTGAGATCCCAATAAAATGTTTGTGCTCATGCTTTCTGTACAAATAAAATTGGAGGGTTTGGGCTGGGAGAGCCCATGCACGTGGAGCTGTGTACTGAGGAGCAGAGAGCTCTGGAAGAAGCACTGGACTCCTGCATTCACCTAATTTCTGCTTGCTCAGGCATCGTCCCCTGGAGCCACAGTTCAGAGAAAACTCTTTTATCCTTATCTGGGTACTTTCCTTGGTTTAAGGCAAGGTCGTGTCACCCGTTTGTATGTGGAAAAAGACTTGTGCTTTGTTTACCCGAAACAAACACGCAGGAAGAGAGCTGAAATGTAATCTGCAGTGAGCAGCCTCCCACGGACCTGGGAGCCCTCAAGGTTTGTGAGCAAGGTGCCCGGAGCAGATGAGCTGCTGAGTTGTGCCTCAGCTGATTGCATCCTTATCTGGAGCCCTGTAGGCACACACTTCCATCTTCTCTTGAATGTCCTTTGGCCATCTAAACAACACAGAATAGTTCAAAGGTGCAGAAAACTCTGCTCTGAAGCACTGATCTTAAGGAAACCGAAAACTTTTTGGGTTGAACAGCACTGCACAAGGGTTTCTTAGCACTTAAGTGTCTCCAGACCCCAAAAAAATGGCTGGCAGCGGACAAAGAGCCTGTTGCTGATATTGGAGAGGAACTTGCTGCTTTACAAGCATCTCACCTGCAGAAGTGGCAGGAGGAGGTGACTCACATAGATGAAGGATGCCATGGAACCTGCTTTCTCACTGATGGAAATGTCATGTTGGGATGTTACTGCAGAAAACACTTGAAAAGTGTTTGAGGGAGAAGACCTCAACAGGTTCAGGTTGCTTTGTTTTTAAATCCAGCGTGAGCAAATTTCAAGCCTGTAGCTCCACCAGAAAGTCTTAAGGGCTGTTGAATACCTCAAGGAGTGGATCTTGCATGGTTTTGAAATAGGAATTGGAGCTCAAGAGTGGAAAACATGCCAGGCGTCCACATCTGGCAATGGAGCCCGTGTTTGTATCCTGTTACTTTATCTGCTGCTTTGCAGGACATTTAGTCCTCATAAGCAGGATTGCATAACTCAAGGAGGGGGAAAAGATCAGGTTTTGCCCTTCTTAAATCTCCCTCTCTGCAAATTCAGATCGTATCTTAGGAGCAGCAGCAGCAGCAGGGATATGTTTTTACCATCTGCTATCAGTGGTGTCTGTGGGTGGATTCATGACCCCTGGGCCAGCTGATTGCCACCAGCACTTTGACCTATCCTGAGCCTGCTCCAGCTGCCTTTTGCATCCCACCAGCGTTTCAGTGGCAGCTTCATGGCCACCATGTGGAGGTGGCCTGAGCCCCAGCGCTGTCCCTGCCCTTTCTGCAGCAGAAGTGGCCAGTGGAAGCCCTGGCCGTGAGTCAGGTGCCTGTGCCTGCAGGGCTGGCTGTGGGGGTGGCAGTGAGCTCCTGGGCATTGCTGCACGCCCCAGAGATGGGCACTGCCAGCCCTGTGCCAGCAGCTCAGGTCACCTGCTCTTGGACACTTGCAGGCACAGCTCACTCAGTTTTCTCCCAGCTCCTTGTAGTTATTGTTTGATACACACCCTGAGGCCAGAGGGTTTGTGGGTTTTAATTAGTAACCCTGGGTAGCTTAGTTATCCATGCAAATATCCAGTCCTCTTCTGAATCCTATTCCATTCTTACCCTTGGCACCCTGCAGCTATCATCTATGCAGGAAAATGCATATATGTTATAACTGAATGTCCACGATGTTATAACTAAAGAGAACATTGTGTATTACGTTTCTGATCTGGAGTTTCATTTAAAAATACAATAAAATCAAATATGTATTTTGTAGGCTATTCTGTTACTTAAAAGAAAACAGTTCTGGAAAGATGGATATCTAGCTGAAACATTGTACAGCTAATATTTTCCTTCCCAGTTCGACTTCCAAATCACATTTGTCATGTTCCTCCAAAAGCCCCAGCTGACTAATGGAAAAAGCTGGCTTTTGCTTTTTCTGGGTCTCTTTCTCCAAAATACAATGTTTCAGCAATAGTGGGGAAATAGGGCTTCAGAGTGGAAAGACCTGAGTTACTGTCCAATTTTTAATGAGCAAAAATTTAAGTGTTTTATTTTGAAACCTTGTTAGCTTTATGGGGAAACTTGTTATTATCATTTTTTTACAGCACCTTTGTGCCTTGGGAGTGACCCCTTGTGTAGGATTAGAGAGCCTGTAAGCCCTGATAATACCATGTAATTAACAACCCATCAGGAGCTGATTCTTGGAAGTGAAGTCAAAGTTTTCATGTAATAACTGTTAGCAAATAATTAGTGTTTGGCTTCCTGTGATTTCAAGGAGGAAGCAAGCTGAAAAGTGAAGGTGTTTGGGGTTTGCTTTTTTCACTCCTCCTGAACTCTAAGTAAGGATAGGGCAGTTCCTCAAAATTACTGGAAACAGGATAAATTTCTAAACATTCATTAAATGTGTGAGCTGCAGCAAAATACTTAGACAATACTTCAATACTGAAAAATAAACTTTATAATGATTATATTTTAAAAATGGTTATGTGCCTCCTTGTCATGACTTCGTCCCTGTATTGGCTACATTTGTACCCATGTGAGCACCAGTTACTTCTCTCTGAATTATTGTTGCAGCTCAAGAGTACCTGACCCATTTCTCTTATTGCAGGTAGAGCTTCACGTCCACCTGGATGGAGCCATCAAACCAGAGACCATCTTGTACTTTGGCAAGTGAGTTGTAGGGGGAAGGAAGCTCTGGGAGCTGCTGTTCAAAGGCATCCTCCCTTCTGCTTCTCCAGGTCTGTGACAGAGGAGCTCCTGCAGGCAGCAGACCTGGCTGGTGCTGGTTCTGTGTCTGGTTCTGCCCAGACCTGACTGCACAGTGTGGGGACACTGAGCACACCCCAACAGACAGTGCTGCTGCCTTTCCCAGGTAGCAGGAGTGTGACTGAGGTGGTCGTGGGTTTGTGAGCTGGGCAAGCTCAGAGGAGCCACCATGAGAAAAGTCCAGAAGATGTCTCATAAAGAGCTGCCTGCCTCTGAAGTGTACCCAGAACACAGCAGAGGTGCTGTATTCTAATTTCTTTTTCCACATTCCTAATCACAAAACCAAGTGGAATGACAGCAGGCCAGGAGTGTTGCCTTGGTGGTGGTGCTGTGCCACAGTTTGGGAGGAAAAATCAGCTTGGGTGCCTTTATCTGCCCTGCTCCATGTGCATTTGAGTGCCAGGCTGTCCCAGTCCTGGTGCCAGCAGCCAGGGAGTCACACTCGTGTGGGGTGACCCAGGGAAGCACTGCAGTGACTTAGAGAGAGGTTGGTTCCTTGCCAGAGCCACGTGCATCTTCCTTCAGTGCAGATTGTGTGGGAAGCACGGGGTGAATGATTAACCTGTGCTGGCTCCACGTTTGTAAGCAAAACAAACAAGACTCCTTCCAGCTGTCACTGATACCTTCGGATCAAGAAGGTGGCAAGGGTAAGGATTTTGGGAAAAGCTCTTAGGCACAGCTCTGGTATTTTGGGGAGGAAGTCAGGTCTGAGGAGGATGGGAAGTGGTTCTAGCGTCCTGTGAGCCCAGCAGATTCCAAGGCAGTGCAGTCCCAAGGGGAGATATTCGTTCTGGAGTAGCTTTTTCTGCAGGGCCTGGCCATACTTTTGGCTGTGGGGTCAGAGAAAGGAGGGTGGGTCAGGGCTGTCCATCCCATTTTTTGCTGGGTGCTGGCATGGTGAACTCAGGGTTCCTGCTGGTGGGCTGCAGGGCTGGAATACAGGTCCAGATGAACAGAAGAGTTGGTGCTGACTCCCTGGGGCTCTGCTGGGTCCCTCTGCCTGCAAACAGAAAATGCCAGTGTAGTCCCCTAGGAGAATTGTAGGAGCCCTGAAACCCAGGAGGCACTGGGGATCCTGTGCCAGGATCCTTTCTTAGGGCAGAAACCTTCATTGCCTGAGTGTGTGCTGAGTTCCCTCTTATTTTTAAACAGCCCTGGCATCCCCCTGAGCTGCCAGCCCTCGGGTGGAGCAAGGCTGTGCTATTCATGGGCTCTAAAACTTGCACTCACGTGCAAAAAAAAAAACCAATGGGGCAGTGCAGAAGGCTGTAGGGGACTGACTGCCTTAACAACCTCACCCTGGGTACAGAAAGCTGCCTGTGGTCTATTTTTAAAGGTAAAGAGTTGAAAATAATTTTGCTAGGTGGTGTTTGACCATGTACACAGAGCCCCAAGCTGCTGGGATGCACAAGCCTCCTTGGGCAGTGCACTGTTGACCTCAGCTGTTTTTAGAAACTTTTGTCTCCAATTCTGTCAGGTCTGGGTCAGTGTTTGCACCATTCCTGCTCAGCCAAAGGGCTCAGAGGCGTGACAGACCCTGGTGGCACTGGGTGTCCCCAGGAGAGGTGGCCTTTCTGTGGTGGGATGGTGTGCATGGTGCTGCCCCGTGGCTGGAGGGAGCTCTGGACAGGACACCGAGGTGGCAGTGAGGACAAGCATGTTCCCCTCTGGCCACTTTGCTTCAGGGAGAATCCCACCTACAAGAAAGGTTGGATGGGGCAGCAGCAGCTCCAAAAGCCTTACATACTGGGATGATCCACCAGATCTGCTCATCCAGAGGCGTGATTCCAGCGTGGATCATCCCAAAGCACTGCCACTGATGCCTGCATGAAGGCACCGCTTCAGGAAGCACAGGAAAGAGGCTTTGCTGCAGGAAACTTTCCTGTGGCAGCTGGAGGAAGGGGCAGGTCGGTTCCTGGATGTGTCAGTGCCATGGAAAGGGCAAGGCAGGGAGGAAAACCGATGCCTTGGCAGGAGGAGCGTTCCCTGCTGAGTGCCAGCAACTTAATCTGTGCAGGTTGCATGTGAGGGCTGAGCGTGGGGCTGGTTTCCTTCCTGCTGAGTGGGGAAGGAGCAGTGTTTACCAAGCCCAGAGTGGGGTCCTTTGGACTGTGACCCTGCATGGCTCCTTGGGATGGTTCCTGGCAGTGCAGCACTAAAGCTGTCTGTGGTGTTTTGTCTCTATTAGCAGAGTTCTTCCATCAATCAGCTGTAATTCATTGTGGCAGGAAAGAGGATTAAAAACAAATGTCTGGTTATTATTCCAAATTTGTTTTGGCTTGTGCAGGGTACCAGGGGGCAGGGAGGTGGCAAAGCCTGCCCAGGAAGCTGCAGCACCCTTGGTCCTGGCTGTTGCCACACCAGGAACACCTTCACCCACCTGGTATTCCAGCTGCTCCTGGGGAAGATGGCCTCTTCTCTTCCCTCTTGGAAGCATTTCTGTGGGCTTTAGCGTGTCTGTCCTTTGGTGAGAGCAGTTGTTGCTGTTTGTTCCTGTGTGGGAGGTGTTCCTGTCACAGAAGATGCCAGCAGGATGCTGGGCTGAGGGAGCAGCTCGCTCACAGGAGCTGCTGGCACTGAACCTGTGAGCCACAACACTCCTGCCTCTGTGATCCCAGCCCTTGGAGCATCTCCTTCATTTTTCAATCCTTTGAGCCTGCGTAAGTGGAAATTAACTTTTCTAAAGAATTTTGGCAATTCTGCTGCTAGGTCTAGGAGATGCCAAGAAATAATCCAGAGCCCCTTTAGATGAACTCCTTCTTAAGCTTAAAATGTGCCCTGGCTGTGTTCCTGCCGGGTCAGCCTGGGCTTGTATTTTGGTTTGTTTGTGCTTTGCCTGTGTTTTGGATTGCCTTCCTCTCTGCTGAGATTCAGGGCTCCATCCTTGAGGAGATTTTGGAAGGACAGCATGTGCTATATCTTCCCTGTGAGGACATGGTGGTAGATGCTGCCAGCTTTGGATGCAACTATAAAACGGTCTGATTAAAAACGTGATGACCTTTCCTGTCAAGTAACATGTGACTTGGTTTCCAGGAAAAGAGGCATCCCTCTCCCTGGGAACACTGTTGAGGAGCTCATGAAGTATGTCAGCTATGACACACCGCTGACACTTCCCAAGTTTCTAGAGAAATTTAATTACTACATGCCTGCCATTGCGTAAGTATCCTGCTTTTTGCCTTTTCCCCATCAACCCTTGGCAGGATCCCTTGGCTCAGCCTTGGAGGTGTCCTGTGGGCCCTCAGGGTGACAGATGCCACTGCCATCCCTGCAGGGGTGACCGTGAGGCAGTGAAGAGAATTGCCTACGAGTTTGTGGAAACAAAAGCAAAGGAAGGAATCACCTACGTGGAGGTCCGGTACAGCCCTCACCTCCTGGCCAACTCTGGCGTGGCTCCCATCCCCTGGGGACAGGCTGAGTGAGTGATCCTGCTGTGCTGGGGAGTGCTGGGCATGGAGAAGGCATCCCCATGCCAGTCAGTCACTGTGTGTTCAAAGGCTGCTGTAACAAACCTCCTTTCTCCTCCCTGCAGTGAGAGCCAGCATGCTTCCACCTTTCTCTCCCACTGATGGAGTTTTTCATCTTAAATACCTCTGTGTGCTGCAGTGTTTTAACATCCCTTGCTCTGAGCACCGAGTTCTGCATGTGCAGAGCAGCTGTGCTCAACCTTCTGTCTGAAGCCCTTCCCTGTGAGAGGGAAAGAAATGTCCACATAGGGACTGCCTGACCACAGGATGGGAATTTGAGCTGGCAGAGGTGGTGGGTGGTGTTGGAGGGGGCTGGTGGTCTGATCCCTTCCTTTCATGTCGTCCCCTCTGTGGTATGTGCCTCTCATTAAATCAGTGCTGGGCTCTGAGGCCCCTCCAGAGTGTGCTGTGGTAGGTGCTGAGCCCTGGCCTTCCCCTGCCTGGCTGCAGAGAATTGTGTGCCCTAATGAGATGCTCTGGCAAGAAGGGGGTTCCTCTGCTCAGGCAGGATGGGCACCCAGTTCCCCAAAGCCTTTCTAAATCTAAGTGCCATCTGTGCCTGCTTCAGTCCTGGTTTCTGGTAAATGTGGCCATGGCATGGGTGTAAAAGGTGCTCTGGGTGCTCTCCTTGGGCAAGGGGAACCTGGGGCACCCTGTCCTGCTGAGAGGGTGCTGGGCTGGACCTGTGGCTCCTGCCTGACCCCCTGGCAAGTGCCTGGCCTCTTGCTGATGGCTTTTCTTCCCTGCAGGGGAGACCTCACTCCAGACGAAGTGGTTCAGCTCGTAAATCAGGGACTGAAGGATGGAGAGAGGGATTTCCACATCAAAGCCAGGTCTATTCTATGCTGCATGCGCCATATGCCAAGTAATGTATTGCAGCTCCCCTGCTGCTCTGCTCCCTTCCCTGACGTGTGGGGGGGGACATCCCTGGGTCTGGGGCCCTGCAGGAATGTGGGGACAGCCCTGGGCTGTGGGGCTGGTGCAGGACCAGGCAGTGCTGAGGAGATCCTGGGGGTCCTGGGCTCCTTTCACTCTAGGACAAAGGTCTGCTGGATGCAGGAGTGGGGTGTGTGGATACAAGCAGTATCTGAAAGGCCTTGCTAGAGGGACAAAAGGGGCTCTTCTGTCCCCTCCTGGGGGAGCTGTGATCTCTGCTCCCTGCCCAAAGGCCAGAGCTCACCTTGGGCCAGTAAAAGCCATTGGCACAGTGAGCGCTTGGATCTGCCATGAGTGACTGGAGGTCTGAGAGCAAATGATCCTGGAAGGAGGACCAGGCATGAGATCTCATGGTGCTACAGCAGGATGCTCCTTCCTTAGCCTGGCTCATGTGGCAACCAGAGAATCCACTGGCAGCAGCCAGTCTCTGCTGGCTTAAGCTGAAAACACAAGTCAGATATACTTAAGGCACATACATAAAATGTTTTTTATAAAATCAGCAGCTCTGACAAAAAACCTTGTTGGTAACAGGTGCTGTGACCCAGAATAGGAAGAAAACCCAATAACTAGCATTTCAATGGGCTGCTGAGTTTCACAAGCATCTTCCTCTAGGGAAGGATGCAGCCAGAGGGAGGCTGTGTGACAGTAGCTATTTTATGTGAAAGTTTTATTCTGAGTATCTTCATATCTTCAGTTTTATGTAGGCTTAGTAGGGTAGATGGTGGAAAGATTTTTCCTAGGGACTACATGATGAATTTGTGTCTAGAAATGTGAAAAATTATATTCTGGGAAGCTTGTAGATTTGAGAGTGGTTGTTTGTTTTTTTTTTTCCTGCCTGCCCAGTCAACACCAAACAATACTTTGAAAACTTGATTCTTACATTTGTGGTTTCTAGGGAAAAGGTGTTTTTATTTGTAGAAACTGGAGAGCTGTCAGGCACAGACACACTGATCTGCAGTTCCAGTCCCTGCCAGTGCACAAGTGACAAAGGCAGGAGGTGGCAGGAGCATCCAAGGGTGTGTGCAGCCTGCACTTGGCTGCAGGAGGGATTGCTTGTGCAACCAGCAGAGGTGGCATTCTCATAGCTGTGTCCCAGGGCACCAGCTGATACCCAGAGCCCATGATGTTCTTGATAAAGAGGCTTTAGCAGTGCAGTCAGGATGTGCTGCACAGTGAGAAGCCACCCTGTAATTAATGAGCTGTTGGGAGAAAGGCAGAGATACCAGCCAGAACTGACTGATATTAAACTTGTTAATAAAATAATTACTCTAACCCAGCAAGCTGGAAAATGGTGGAAAAAAAGAAATAGATGATGAAGCTGCACACATCATCCTGGTGTGTTTATATGATTTTGGGATTGTCAATACACAGCAGGTGCCTGTTAATTATTAACACTACTGTTTATCTTTGTTTCTTGGCCTTTCTGCTAAGGTTAAGTGCTGTGTGAGCTGGTAGGTACAGTTTCTTTCTCAGAGGTTATCTGTCCTGATCAGAGAGAACTCTGAAGCAGTTGTTGGCCACTTTTTAGTCTCCTTCCCACTGATGGCAGATAGATAAAACTTCAGTTCCTTCCCACCAGGAGTGGAATCCCTGGGAGAGCCAAGGACGCCCTGCAGCAGGGCAGGCGTGGCTGTAGCACAGGGCCCCCAGAGACCCCTCCAGCCCCATCTCCTCCCTGACACACCTCATCTGGTGGCACAGTTCTTGTCTTTACCCTCACCCTGCCAGCCAGGGAAGGGATGAAAGCTCAGGAGGTGAGGGATTTCTCCAACACATCATATTACAGCCCCAGGGCAGTGCAGTTCATCTTCCCTCGAGCCAACTGCAGCAGTCACCACTGCTCAGAAGTTTCTTAATTAATTTTTTTCCCCTGCTTGAAGTGAGAAGAAAAACATGATGAGAGCAGTATTATAACTGGTGAATGCATTTGATTTTCCTTTCACTGGCAACAGACTGATCAGCTTTTATTTGCCTGAAGATCACAGAGATGACAGACCTTCCTAGCAGTTTGCTAGCTTTCTTTTTGAGCATCAAATTTTGGGAAAGACTAAAGAAAATAGCTCTAGCCTTCTAGTTATAGGACTGGGATTTGTTTAGAAAAATGCTGAAGGTGTTACCCTTAGGAATGCTTCCTCCTGAATCCTGGTGCTGCTTCTTCCAGGCTGGTCTCCAGAGGTGGTGGAGCTCTGCAAAAAGTATCAAAATGACTCTGTGGTGGCTGTCGACCTGGCTGGAGATGAGACCCTGAAGGTGGAGGATTACTCTGAGCATAAGAAGGCTTATGAGGTTTGTGGAATAAGTTTTTAAAAAGAAATTACAAGAAAATATATATATTGAGGGGATGTGTGTGAAGGGATGCTTTTCAAACTGCAAACAGCTGGGACAGCTTAAAAAATTCGTTGCAGCTATTAAAAACATTTGGTTAAATAGCAAAAGTATTTGTTTATATTTCCTAAATGATTAATGGCAGGCATCATTGCTAAAACATGGTCTTAGAGCTGGGGCTTGGCACGCTACCTTGTAGCACTGAGTGTGACACAAGTGACACGGGGCCCAAATCAACCCCCACCCACTGCCCTGGGCTCCTGGGGCTTGGTGAAACCACAGCCAAGGGTGGAAGGGACTGGCCTTTCCAGTCTGGCAGAAATCACCCGAGGAGCAGGGCAGAAGCTGCACATCTGCAGGGCTTTTATCTGATCATCTCAAATGCAGACACTGGAATGGCTTCAGGAGCCTGATCCCAGGCTCTCACCAAACCTCAGCCTTTGCAGGGGCTCCAGGGGAAGGGAAAGGCTTGCTCCTCTTTGCTGCTGGAAATTTGGGGTTGTTAGTCCCCACTGTCAGAGGGGGAGGAGGCTGTGCACCGTCACTGACAAAAAGGGGGTGGTTTGCAAGCAGTGCTCAGGTCTGGATGTACCTGGGGCTTCCTTGGGGTCTTCACCCCATCAATGGCCAGCCTGCCCTGCTGTGCTGAGTGAACAGGGTGACTACAAACAGTGACACAGGAACAGGGTTCATTAACTGATGGGAAGGCCCTGCTGGGCCAGCAGTAGCCATGTCCAGCCTCCTCTGTCTGAAGGATGCACCTCGTCCCTGTGCCAGGGGCTCACTCAGGCTCTGAGATTCTGAAGTACCCCCCTCTCCCATCCGTATTAAGTAACTGAAAACACTCCTGAGTGCAAATCCCTGAAGCACTGTCTGTGACAAACGTCTGCTGCAAGGTGGGGCTTGCAACCTTTGTGCTGCTGCCAGCTGAGTGGCCCTTCCCCAGCAAAGCAGGAGCCAGGCTTCCCTCCAGGCTCCATGGCTTCCCAAAGCCCAGGTGGCCTGTGACCCCCTGGCAAAGAAATTTTCAGGATGATCACGGAGCTGCACCCAAAGCTGCACTCACAGGGTCTTTAGGGCTGGGCTGCCTCCACCCCCAGCCCCTTACAGGAGGGAGGTGCTCAGTGTCAGAGCATTTCTTCACCTCTGCCCTGGGGTGCTTCTACGCTCTCCACGTGGCTGCAGCTAGCCAAAAATACAGAAGTTCCCAATCATGGAACTGCTGCAAGTTTCATGCAGAAAGACAAGTGGGTGGAGGAAGAGGAGCTCAGAGCTTGCTGCTGTCTGGAGAGGAGGCACTGGTGAACTCCCCCAGTATTAGAAGCCTGTGAAGAGCCTGGCTGGGCTCCAATGGAAGATCACCAGGATTTTTAAGTGTCTCTGTACGTGACATTACCGAGCTCTTGCAGCCCTTGCAGTGCAAGGCTCGTGATCTGAGGGCTCTTGGCACGGGAGCCTTGCTGTGCCCCCGGGGCAGTGCCAGCCCCTGAGCTTGCTGACCTTGCTGCAGGTGAGGGGACAGGAACACGTCTGTTCTCCCTTGTGTTGCAGGAGGCTGAGAGATGTGGGATTCACCGCACCGTCCACGCTGGGGAGGCCGGCCCGGCTGCCATGGTCAAGGAGGTACCAGGAGCTCCTGCCTCAGGGCACAGGGACAGGGCTGTGACATGGGACAGAGGCTTCCAAGTCCTGCCCATATCCCTAGCAAAGTGACCACTGGGGACACGGGCCAGATCTGACCTGATGGCTGGAAAAGGACAGCAGGAGCCAGCTCGGTGGCGTGGCTGTGCCTGCAGTGGGATGGGGCTCTCTGGGCAGGCAGGGCCTGAGCTGTGCTTGCAGGCTCTGAGTGGCTTTCTGTGCTCTCCAGGCAGTTTATGTCCTGAAGGCCGAGCGTGTTGGCCACGGATACCATGTCGTGGAGGACCCTGAGCTCTACAAGCAGCTGCTGAAAATAAAAATGCATTTTGAGGTAAGGACGTGTGGTGGGAGTGTGACAACCTGCTGCTGGGTGGAAAACAATTCCTCACTCAGGCTGTGCTACAGCTGGGGACCTGACACCCAAGTGCTGACCATGTGTACAGTGATGTTGTGTTTAACCCAGATGCCCAAAGCTCCACAGGAAAATGTTGGGGACAAACTTGTCTTTGCTGGGATGTGCTGCTGGGAGCACTGGTGTGCACAGCAGCTTGTGGGAGGGACGTAGCAGAAAGAATGGATCCTTGTGTGGCCAAGGATAAATTCTGGAGGGCTTATTCACTGATTTATACACCTCAAGCATGAAGGCTTGTCCTTCCACAAATCAGGCTGCTGTACCAGAGCAAGTCTGGTTAGAGGGTGGAAATGCCTGGGAGTTACAGTGCATGTGAGGATTTCTTTTGCTTTTCTCCAGAATGGACATATCCAACTAATAGAGGGAATATGTACTTCATGGAAGTGGTTTTGTAACTGTGATTGGCACAGGGCAGGTGACTGACTGGCCATGGGCAACATGCCACTGGCCCCTGTTGCAGTGCTCTGGGATGTGGGCTCCTTGCATCCCTATCCTGGGACACACACTGGTCTGTCAGAGTAGGCTGAGGGGCAGCAGTGAACAGTGCCCTAATCTGGTTTTAGCAGTGTGCTGAGCTGTCTGTCTCCACAGCTGGGGTTCAGATCCATGTGGTTGATTCTGGTTTTCATGTTAACTCCCCCAAACAGGTCTGCCCTTGGTCCAGTTATCTCACTGGAGCATGTTCTCCGGACTTCACCAAACACCCCGTAATACAGTAAGACTTCTCAATTATGTGACATCTCAAATAACAAGGATTTGGGTTGATTACAGCTGTTTTATTGCTTTACAAAGCTAAGACACATCTAATTATGTAGGAGAATGTGGCACACCCGTGTCCTTTGGCATGGGAGAGCCTGGTGCAGCTGGAGAGGTGTGGGGGTCCCTTGGGGAGGCTGTCCTGTCTCTCCTGCCCTGCTCTGAGCTGTGGGGTGTGAGAAGCTGCACCCCAGCCTCTCCTGGCAGGTCAGTGCAGAGCCATGGGGGGACAAGCTGAGCCTTGTGCTTTTCTCCAGCAGTGCCAGCTGCAGAGACAGCCCTGAGGTCTTTGCTTTTGCTGCCTTTCACCCTGAGAACTGCACAGTATCACACCCAGTGTTCTGCCCACCAGTTCAACCTGATTTCCTTACAGATTTAAGAGGGATCGTGCCAACTATTCTCTAAACACGGATGACCCCCTCATCTTCAACTCCACCATTGACAAGGACTATGGCATTGTGAAGGAGCACATGGGATTCACTGAAGAGGAGTTCAGGAGAGTTGTAAGTGAGCTTTGGCTGGGTGCTCTGCTGGTGTCTCAGTACAGCCCAGAACAACCTGCTGGTTTTTCTTTATAAGCTGAAGAGTTTTTAATGGAAACCAGAAAATTCCGCTCTGGCCTTGTAAGCAGGAAAGTAGGACCAGGCTCAAAGTACATATCCCGAAAATTCCAGAGTATTTAAAGACCTTTGCTTTGTGCCGGTCTCATTTCTCCTGGGACTGCTGCTAGTGATAGGCCAGAGCAGTTGGCATAAAATAAGGCCATGGAAATGAATCTGAGAGTGGAAACTTTACCCTCTCCCTCGCCTGTTGCTGCTCAGAGCCAGGTGCTGGGATCTGCACAACTGTGTGTTCATGTCTGATGTGTCTTAATGTCCCTGTGTTCCCCCTCTGCCTCCTCAGAACATCAACGCAGCCCAGAGCAGCTTCTTACCTGAGAAGGAGAAGCAGGAGCTGCTCAACAAGCTGTATGAGGCCTATGGGATGGTCCCCAACGCGTCGTGACCGTCCCTGGAGCCAGCCTGGAGTAGGGCCCCTCTCCACGAGTGCCTGACCCCGCTCCCTGCCCGTGGCAGCGCTGGCAGGAGGTGCCCAGAGTCACTCTCTATTCCTGGCAGCCCTGTGTTGACCCTTACAGTGCTCATCAGAACCAGACTATCACACACACTGCTTGTAACCCACAGACTCTCTCCTGAATGGACATCCAGCTTCCCGTCCTGCTGCTGTGCCAGCAGGCTGGATCTGCCTGCTGCCCTCACTCCCTTCCCCATCTGCTGCTGTTTCTGTGCTGCAGATGCAAACAGAAGAACCTCCCCTACGTTTTTCCTCCCCCCCTCTCTCCCTGTTTTACCTGTCCTGTCCCACTGACCTCCCTGGCCCTTGCCTGCAGTGCTGAAATATCCACTTTCAACTCTGGCTGTGGCCTGGGTTAATCTTCACCTTTCCAGGGAAGAGGTGTTCAGTGCTGGCAGGGAGCAAGCAGCCCTTTCAGGCACAGAGCTTTATTCTTGTCCCTGTGGGTGGGAGAGTCTGTCACAGCTATATTTACCCAGGGTTAGTCTTGTACTAACAAGACTGGAACAAGAACAAGCTGCAAGCTGGTGCCCCTGCTCGTGCACAGGTCTGAAGGGCATTTAAAACAAAATACCTTTTTTTTTTTGCATCCTTTCTTGGAGAACTCCATGTACCAGGCCTCCCAGTGTCACTGCTGCAGAAGTGCACACTGTGGGCTCAGGCTCCAGCTGTGCTCACAGCTGGCCATGACCATGCTCACACATGCATAGGAAGTTGGAACATAATTTTACCACTCTGGGCCAAAATCTGCCTTCTGGGATTTTTCCCATTTTTTTACTCATCTTGGAGAACTCCTGTGAACTGCAGTTTGATCTTCTTCTTACCTTTGTTTAGGACTTGGGAAAAATTGTGATTGATTGCCTGGTTTAACAATTCTGTCCTCTTTCTGATTTGACACAATCATTAGACACTCTTGAGGCTGAAAAAGTAAATTAACTTGGACCCAATGTCACACATTGACTCAGGTCCCACCTGATTGCTTCTCTCACTCAATTATGGCACTGGCTACAAGTCAGATCTTCAGTATGGTGTAGAATTTATGCAGAGAAACTCACCAAAAATTCCTTAGGGATTTTATGGCATTACAGTGTTTTTACTCAATAAGCAATAGAGCTGTGCATCCAGAGAAGAGACCATTGTTTTCTTACCTGAGTGTGTGGTGTGCTTTAGCATCCCAGGGGTCTGCTAAGATGCTCACTCCAAAGATACTGTACCAAAAAGTTGCCTTTGACAAGGGGCCATGGCCACCATGGCCACGGACAGACCATGGGCTGGTCCAGGCTCAGCCAGCAGTGATGGTGTGCTGGGAGTATTTCCATCCTTTCTGGGCTTCCATATTGGTCTTCAGAGTAAAATACTCATCTCTGAAGTACGTGGTGCATATATACACATAGATAGATAAATGAAGATGAGTGATTTTCTTACTTTTATAAAGGAAATGATGAAGTACCACTTTTAAGGACATGACTGCAGTAAGAAACAGGCCTTTTTTGGGTCGTTTTTCTCCAACAATTGTTCTGAAAAGGAGTTGCTTGTTTGAATTCTGGACAGTTGATTGTTAATCCTGTTTAATAAAATAACAAATTTATATTAAAAGAGAAATCCTTGTGCCTTTCTGTTCAAGGGTGGCTGTTGGGGACTGTGGCCTGTGGTCCTCAGCCCCTGCTGGACCACAGGGGCTCATTGATAGGTGTGATGGGGGCTTTGGTGGCTTCACTGCTGCCTTCTCCTGGTGCCAGGTTGGAGCACTTTGCCAGCCAGAGGGAAGCCAAACAGCCAAATTGGATTTATGGCTGCAGGTGGTTCCAGGCTCCCCTGTCCTTTTCCCTTCAGTGATCCAAGGGGTGTTACCTGCTGGAGCAGCAATGCTATCATGGGGTACTCCCACCTTTCCAGGTGTTTATCAAAAGTAGTCACTTTTTTTTCACTGTCTCCTGGGTTTTGCAGGCTTGGTTGATGCTCAGAGCCAAAGAGGGGCAGTCTGGGCTGCTGGGCTGCACTGCCAGTGTGGGCAGGGGAGTGTCTGCCCAAAGGGTTTTGGGTCATTTAGTGCTTGGTTAGACTTTGGCAGGTCTGGCATGCCCACGTTCAGCTGAAAAGAAGGGCTGGGAGCATCCCTGTGCTCAGCAGCTTTGCAGGTCAGGATGTGGCTGGATTAAGGCAGTGCCCTTGGTGTTGCAGCACAGTCAGGGACAGTGGCTGAGCTGGCTGTCACCTGCAGGGGAACCCGATGCCTCTCACCCATCCCCTGAGAGAAGCTGGCCAACAGGTCCCTACTCCTCTGCCTAAATATAATTCTGAAACAGATATTTTCTGACCAGGGAGAGCTAAGATTAGCCCACATCTGACTGTTGGAGGTCTTGTGTGGTGCTCAGTCCTTCTGCATTGCCTTTCAGCTCTGTGAGTGTGTGTCAGCACGAGCCAAAATTACTGTTCTGTGGTAAGGAGAGCTGGAAATGGGGCTCAAAGACACAACTGTGCAGTCAGCCAGGTGCAGGAGCTACCTGCTGGTTTGTCCCTGGGCACAGAAGTGGGAGCTGGCTCTTGGCTGCTGTCCAGGCATGGCTTTGCAATGACACCCAGCCTCTCCAGGAGCCCTTTGCCAAAGCAGCAGCCATGGCCACTGCCTGGCTGCCAAATCCTCATTTCCTGGGGGGGCTGGAGCTGTGGACACCTCTGTGTTCACCCTATGGCCATTGCTTCTCACAGACACTTCTCCCTCTGTCTGGCAGCAACTTCTCTGCTGATTTATGGCCTTGTTTTGGCTGATAAATCTCAAACTTGTAACATTCAGTTCTTCCCTAGGCTGTCAGGGAGATTCTTGCCCTTGTGTCACCAGTGGAGTTTCCCAGGCCAGCTCTGCCCTGTCCCTGTGCTGGTGGCCAGTCCCAGACAGTGAAACACCAGCAATGTTCCTGCAGTTCTGTGCTGCAGGGGGAAAACACCTCTTCCCTCTGGCACCAATCCTGCTGCTGCCTGGGCAGTAAACCTGGGAAAGTGGGGGCAGGCTTTTAAAATCTGTGCCCACCTACATCTACCTCCATCTGTGTGCTGCAAACCCGTGGGGTTCACACACCCAGACTCAGGGGACTCCTCTTGCACAGCTCCATGTCTCCCCATGAAACCACCCCACAGCTGAAGGCAAAACAAAGGAAGAAGAAACATCCAGGCAGAAAAAAACCACCTTCAGTACTTGAAGGCTGTGTCATTTATTCCAACAGCTTATGTAGTTTTATCAAACCATCTTTAACACAAAACATGTCTCCTGAAAGACAGAAGGGTGTGAGATCCTACCAGAGATCATCTCAGCTAACAGCTTGCAAAGTTAAGCCTGAATGTCAACAGTCAAACCAGCAAAATGTTTCTCCCCTCCCTTTAATAACATCTTGAAGTGTTAAAATCTGAAGGAAAAGATGCCTGTGGCTGGTGCTGCTGGGTCTCCAGGTGGGGCTCATCCCCACAGAGCTGTGCTTTGGTCCTTTCCTGATGCTCAGCAGCAGCAGCAGCAGCACAGGTGAGTGGTGTTGACATGAGGGCAGCAGGACAGGTCGGGTCCTTTCCCCACTGCCCACCCTGACAAGGGGCCATGTGGACAATCCAGAGGCCAGGTCTAAGATGCAGATAAGGGTGAGGCTTAGAAAAACCAATAATCTAAATTTCTAATCTATGGAAACAGAATAAATAATAGTCTAAATCTGCAAAGGAGGAAGGTACCTTGGACAGGAAAATCTGGTGTGTCTATTATTACTGAAACTGTTTTTCCCCTAAGAGAAAATTGCAGCTAAGGCATCTTAAGAATGGCTCATATCACTACAACCACGGCAGTGTTGCTCTAAACTGTGAGGGATGGGGGCAGAAGTCTTTTGGAGGTGCCAGTCCTTGCAAGTGTCTTGTGTCTCTCTACACAAGCACGGTTCCAGCAGAGGCATTTGACAGACAACTTGCTGTTCCAGGTTGGCTTTTGTCCAGAGATTCAACAAATTCTTGTTTAATGTTCACAGCAAGGCCTTCCTCCTGCCCATCCCGCTCCCTTTTTGCTCTCATGGGGAGGGGCTGCTTTCTTGCCCCTTTGGTCTTGCTCCAGGGTCGTTGTCAGAAGAACTGGCATCTCTTTGGCTTTCTGCAGAAGGGAGGATTGGGAAGAAAGCACAGTTACAGCCCGCTGGAGACACAAGCCATCAGTGATTGCTACAGCTCATCTCATCCAGAGAGATGAAAGATTTTCACCTAAAGATCTATCACTCCCCTCCTGTGACCAGATACTTGGCCCCATCCATGGGAGTGTTCAAGACCAGGCTGGATTGGACTGGGAGTTCTAGTGGAAGGTGTCCCTGCCCATGGCAGGTGGCCTTTAAGGTCCCTTCTAAACGAAACCATTTTCCATGTTTCTATGATTGGGTTCTCCCTTCACATTCCTGGAGTACAAACACTTCTCAACACACCTGGCTGTGCTGGGAGGGAGCCTCAAGATGGGGATGTGCACTCACCCAACTTTCAAGGGCTGCCTGAGCTGCTTTCTGGTAGAGCAGCTCCAATTTGTGCTTACTATGGATGGGTGGAGGGACACATGCTGGTATGGTCGTGCTGAAAGAAGTACAACTGGGGTAATGAATGCATTTTAAAGTGTTTTTACAGTTACAAGTTATAGGCTAGAGGATTAAGAAAGCAAGGGGGAATACTGAGTTTCCCTTCTGCAATGACAGTCTGTGTTGTGTTGCTTATTAGTGAAATGAGAGTGGCAGGTTGGGACAGAGGATTCAAGCTCCTTGCAGCCAGCTGGCCAGCAGACACCGAGCAGGGTGATACTGCTGCCACATTTGGGCTGCAGGGGAGGATTTGGAGATGGCTGCTGGTGTGAAAGTTATTTCTGTTGTTATTTGAAATAACGCAGAACTATTCTAAGGTTGATTTTTTTGCAACCAACCACAATAGAAAAAAAAAAGCTACAGCCTGTCCAATCCATGATTTTTGTAAAGCCTAAGGTATAACTGATGTGTAACTTGCTCTGGGAAGGGTCTTGGTCAGTGCATGGCTTGTTTTAGCACCAGTGAGCAAAGGACCTGGCCTGGAGCATGCAGTGCTCCCGTGCCAGGAACCAGGGATCATTCTGCTCTCTGCAAGCACCCCCTGACCTGGAGAGTTTCCCACAGGCTGAGCATCCACGAGCATGAAGGCACTGACTGAAGCAGTGAGGAATGGGATGTTCCTCCTGAGCATCGGTGTGATGCTCCCGGAGACAGCGCTGCTCATTCGTGCTCTCATTTTGTGCCTGCCCTCCCAGCCCGTGCCAGGAGCTGCTGGGCTCACTGGTGTGTGGTGTGGCAGCTGACCTGCTCCTTCAACAGCGAGGTCCCCCATGTCCTCGGTCAGCTTGCGCATGCTGATGGTGGTGGCCTCGTGCTGGATGTCATGGACGGCGTTCCTCCGGCCCGCCCGGTCGCAGGAGATGAAGTCGGTGTAGGTGCTGGACTCTACCTCCATTGCATCTCTATTCCCTTGCCAAATGCTGCTGAGAAAACACAGCTGTGAGGCCCAGGATGCTCGGCATGGCTCCCTCCAGGTTAGGTTACTCTGTGGGGTAACATTACAGCATGAGAAAATAGTCCCTGTGATGCTGCTCCAGCTCCTCTGACAGCAGGCACTGAAATGTCAGACATCACCTCTCTCATGTGGGGCAAGGCGTGGGGAGACCCAGCACGATGGGTGACCCTCTATGCCAGGTGAGGGCAGGTGGGCAGAAGGATCCATCCCAGATGCCTGACTTGTTCTGCATTCCCACTGCAAAGGCAGACACGGCATTTGTCTCTCCTCTGAGTTTCCAGCCTTTTCCTTTAGTCACACAAGGTCGCTTGCAGCAGCTTTTCCCTACAGAAAAAGCACTACAGAGAAAGCCCTGCTTCCTCCTCAAAATGCCACGGGAGCTTTTGAACACAGGCCAAATTTGGCTCACTGCTTGGGGGATGGGGTGGCGATCCAGCCTGAATCTGTAATGGGAAGTGATGGATACCCACTGGAAAGTCGGGGGAGCAGGGAGAATTTTATAGGTACAGGCTTGGAGCAGTACTGGCCTCCGCTGGCTGCTGGATGTCACTGAAGAAGCGCTGGGCTGCACGGCTGTGAGATAAACACTTCACCATGTGAAAACCAGCCCTTCTGCGAGACAGTTGGATCCCTTCACTCCAGATTTGTGCCAGTGCCAAGTGCACAGCACGAAGAAAGGCCTGGAGCGGCCACTTGTCACATGCAAGCTCCGCTGCGAGCCAGCTCTGAGTTCAGCTAATGAATCATTAAGTTGCTGGGTTTTCATTTTGGCTGCTGGTTTCCCTTGCCAGTGCTCACATAGCACATGGAGTGCAGGGACACGGGGATGGGGTTGTGGGCATCCTGCTCCTGGGCACAGAGCTGGCAAGCACACCCTGCCTCTGCACGGGAAACCTGGAGCTCTCAGCTCCTGCTCCTGTATACCCTGTTCAGCACTTGGTTTGTTTTACTGCGTGGAATCAATAAATTAATTGCTGTCTTATCTGTGATTCTGATCACTGTAAAATGTGCCTCCAGCCCTGCTGAGTGCTGGCAGTGCTTGGAGCAGGTCCCGATTAGAAACGCTCGTGTGCAGTGAAAACAAATTCATGCACATTTAATGCACATTCACTCGCTTTTGTGCCTCTGAGTTAATGACCCACAGAGGAGTTTGCTCAGCTTCCTTTACAAATCCTGCTTGATATTGATTTCCCTGCCAGGGAAATCTGTTGGCAGACTCAGGCACCCGCCTGAACAGGAATTACACTCCTTAACCTAATCCCCAGTGTTATGGCAGTAAAAAGAATATGCAGGTGAAGATGCAATAACTGGGGTAAAAGAGGTTAGATTCTCTCTGTTCCTGAGCTGAAGCAGGGTGCAGTAACTAAAAACCCACAGAAATCCAGCATGCTTTGGTAGTCCCAGGGACTCCTCTCCTAGAGCAGATGCCAGGTCAGGGAGTGCTGCCAGCAGCTCACTGGTGGGATGTGGGGCTTGGCCCACCCAGACCTTGCAGGAGATCCTATTTCCCAAAGCTAACAACTCTTGTGAGCACCTGCCTCCTCTACAGCCTTGGCATCCATCTAGCTCCTGTTAAACGAGCCCTGGGAAAAGCTGCATCCTTTGCCCCAGAAGAGACGCCCCAGATGTTTTTCCTCATCTTCCCTCCTTCCATCCCTGGTGTGCCCTTCCTGGGATAAGGCTCCTACTCTGGATGCAGCGGGCTGGATGAGCTCAGCGAGCAAAGTGCCTTTTCCCCAGGACAGGACAAGCATCCATCATTCCCAGACAAGTTCTCACAGGTCACTGAAGCCCAGACACCGCTGACCTTCTACAGCTGCCAGAGAGAACTCACATGGACTCGGGAGGCTTCCCTAGAAGTGAGCCAGACAAGCCCAGGTCCATCTCCAATCAGTGAGGCCATTCCAGAGCTGATGTGCTCCAGAGTCCTGCTGCCCTAGCACCAGGGGCAGGACCAGCAGTTTTCCCAGACTGGGGAGCAGGAGCCAGCCCCTGGGATGCAGCATTTTCCCGGTGCCCCTTGATGGAGCTGCCAGTGGTAGTGGCAGTGCCGTTCCAAGTAATTGTTTCCTCTCACAGGGGAAAAGGATGGGATCCTGATTAAAAACAAGATCAAGAAGATGGGATCCTGATACACAACAGGATCAAGAGAAGGCAGCGAGTGTGCGGGTCTGGGTCCCGCCGCGGTGGCCGGGAGATGGCGCATGTGATTTATTTGTTCCCGTGGCTGGCAGGGCTCCTGCCCTCGGCTCTCCGTGCAAAGAGCTGGAGACAGGCAGGTTTAGCAGCGAAACTTTCATATATGAGCAATTCCTCCGGGATTTTCAAGGTGGGTGGTTCTCAAAAACCTTGCAGGCAGATCCCTCCCCGCTGGCAGAGAGATTCCAGCCTCCGCCTCCGGGAAGCTGCTGGGCTCAGAGAGTGATGGGAGCAGTTGCCTCGATTGTGATGGGAAAACCTGGTTTTTCAAACAGCATTTCCATACTTCCAGGCACAGAACCCACGGTTCTGTGGGTTTTCAATCAGTAACTGCTTTTAACATCTTTCAGGGACTGCAGAGGATCTACCTTCCCTTTTGCCTACACAGTTCAGTGGAACCTGAAACTGTCACTGTGGACACTCACTTAGGGGTGGCAGGGGGTGCAAAGGGAGGTGCTTCACCTGCTGGCTCCCCACCTTTGGTTTTTCCTTCTCCCGTGGGCAGGATGATGGTCCTGCTATTGCCAGGCATCGCAGGAATAATCCCACGGCATGAACCTAGAATGGCAGGTGGTTTCCAGGGTGCTTCCAGGGTGCTTTCCTGGGTGATTCAGCTTGTCCCCAGAGGGTCCTGTCCTGCCCTCCCTTTCCTCTCTGCTGCTGATGGTAACAGGGACAGTCCCTGTGCCCTCAGCACAGCGTGCCAGCCCGCAGGGATGGGGCAGGGAAGCTGGGATCTGCTGCCTGTTGCTCATTCCTCAAAGGTTTGTTGCTTGGAGGGAGGCTGTGTCCCCTCTGCCGTGGGGACGTGGTGCTGCCTGTCCAGGGGCAGCCGGCCACAAGTGAAGAAGCCCCTCACAAGCTGCCACTGACACCAGGTACATCCCCAGAGCTGCCTCTGCTCCTGTGCCTGGATCTGCCAAGCCTGCTGTTTGGTTTGGACTTATTTTTCTGTGGTGGTTTGTGAGTACTAAAAAATCTGAGCTGTAATAGTCTTGGCTTTGCTGGTGGGGACAGCTTCCTGAGTGGTTTTGCTGTTGGATTGCAACTGGGCTTGCTGGCATTTTCCAGGGAAATCACCCAGCAGCTGACAGAGCAGCTGGCTCAGCTCTGGGGGCTGCAGCTAAACCAGCCATACTCATTCTGGGGCTGACTTTTGCCCATTTAGAAGGTGGGTGCTAAGAAATTAAAGAGTTAAATGTTTCCTCTGCCTTTTGGTAGAATAAACTGAGGCATTTCTTTTGGCTCAGCTCCATGTTCCATTGGGCTCCACTGACAAGGCTGCATTTAATTTCTGTGTTCCCTTTGCCTGCTTCTCAGCACGGATCCAGGGACTACAGCAAACAGTTACTGCAAACAATGTCAGAGTGGCAGAGAAGTGGCCTGGGCACACCTGGCAGGTCACCCTCAGCACAGGGCTCTGCCCAAGCTCTGCCATCCCAGCCAGTGTCCAGGGCTGATCCCTGGGATCGGGTGGATGCTCCAGTCACACCCAGCCCTGACTCCAGTTTCAAGGAAACCCCTCACATGATACTGCATCTGTCCCTTGTCTAGGTTAACCTTCTTATGGCTAGGAAGGGCTATTTTTGAGTGCTGGTGCTGGCTATCAGCAGGCTGGGCTGAACTCAGCCACTTCCCCCCTTCCTGCTTTGTGCCTCCTGCTCTGCCCCTTTCTCAGCCTTCTCCTCCTCACCTCGTTCTCTGCACAGATCCCTGAGGCACGAGGCAGCTTAGGCCCCTGCTGGGACATCCTTGTCCCTTTGGGCAGCCAGCCAGCCCTGCCCTGGGCTGTCCCTGGGACACCTGAGGCAGGGAGCCCTGTACCCCAGCCCTCCCTGTGCCTGCTGCAGGCAATTCCCAGCTTCAGGAGCCCTGGCAGAGCCCTGTTCCGAGGTGCTGCAGCCCAGCTTTGCCCCATGCTGCCCATTGCCAGTGGCAGCTGGGACCAAGAGCTGCAGGTTTTGGTTGGAGATGGTTCCCTCATCCCACAGCCCAGGACACGCTCTCCCTCCTGCTCGGTGGGTTTAACCACTGGATTTAACACTCTCCAAACTTCTGGAGTTGTAAAGCCCCAAAGCTGAACAAAACCTCACCATGTTTCTGGGGTGAAATTCCAAAGTTCTGCTTGGGCACAGGGATCTGACCCCTTTTTCTGCTCAAGCATCACATCCCACCACCAAGGCATGAGGTGGTGCAGTGGCCTTGGAGCTCTCCACATTGTGCAGTGCCCCTTGCCCTTTCATTCCAGGGTACAGGGACTATTATTAGACCTGTCCTGCTGGGGCCGGATCCATAACAACAGCAAAACATACCCAACAGCCCTGCTGGGCTTTTAAAATATTTACAGTGTAGGATGGTTTACTAAAGAGGGGGGCCTGGTAGAGCACAAAGACGGAAGCACCGGGATTTCTGCACTCCCTGTGGGTTTGCTGTGAGGTTTCCTGCTGGGAGAGTCTCATCCAGCGAGGAGAAAAAAATATCCCATAGGGCTGAAGCCAGCACTTGAGGTCAGGGGGTTTCCACCAACTGTCTGACAACGTTCAGCTGGAATTTCAGCAAATTTTCCACTAGGTCTCGTCTGGGAACACGCATGAGGGGCTGTACATCAAAGAAGAAGGGCTCTGTAATGCTGTTATTGGGCTATTTTGTGATTGTGCCGTAAAGGCCTCGTTACAGCTCATGACTCCCGTGCACTAGAGCTCAGATCCAGGGCCACAAACTGAGCTGGAGATGCAGCTGAGGAGGAAGATGCTCCTGTTGGGAGCCCAGTCTGGCTGCAACAAGCTGTGTAAGGCTGGTGACAGGGTCTGCACCAGACACAGAGCTGCTTTCCTGTTGGCTCTGTGTTCTCCACAGAGTGGTGGGGATGGGTCTTACTGGCCAGAACTGGTGTGCTCCAAACTGCTGAGCTCTGAGTCTGCTGGCTGGGTGAGAAATCAGGCAGGAGCAGGGCAGCAGCCTGGTCTCCTACCTGTGTCCATCTCCTGTGCTGAGCAGCTTCTGTCCAGGCAAGAACAGCACAGAAAAGCCTCACCAGACTCCAGTGAGGAAGAGACACCAAGCTGGGTCCAGCACATCCATATTTATGGAAGGTTTTTGCTGTGGGATTCCCTGCAATAACTCTGCACCCTCAGCCTCTCACACTAAATATGATAAATCCACCCAGGACAGACATCACAGCTGCTCCAGCCACTGCAATGGTTTTGCAGGAACAGAGCTTCCAGCATTCTCTAGGACTTGCTGGAAATTTTTAATTCCTTTAGGAGGAGAGCAGATACAGCTGAGGTTCAGTGTCCACAAATAGATCCCTTCTTTTCATTTGGCCTGGTTTCACAGTAAAAGATCATTTAATGCCTGTAGAACTGATAACCAATTGCTAAGCCCCATGTTTAAGATTAGGCTTAGACTGACTCCTTTATGACTTCACAAAGTTTGTATTTAGCTCTGCCAAGCTCCCCAAACTCCTTCCCCTCCCTCCTGGCCTTCAGCACACCCCCACAGCCCCCCATGCAGAGTCCTCAGTGTCCCAAGGCACCTCCTGCTGTCCCACATCCTCACAGCACTGCCTGGCTTCCCACTGACGTAAGAAATGCTCCAGCTGGATTTCAAAATCACAGCTGGCCCTTGGCATCGGGGTAGGGCGAGTCCTTGTGTGCTCTGCTCTGATCCCCAGGGGACTGGGGGAGCTTGAGGGAGGCAGGAGGGCATTGCTCAGCCCCAGTGGCCTCCTGTGAGCATCAGGATGTGTGGGTGATGGTGGGAGAGAGCTGCCTGTCCATCCATCCATCCATCCATCCATCCATCCATCCATCCATCCATCCATCCATCATCCATCCATCATCCATCCATCCATCCATCCATCCATCCATCCATCCATCATCCATCCATCCATCATCCATCCATCCATCCATCCATCCATCATCCATCCATCCATCCATCCATCATCCATCCATCCATCCATCCATCCATCCATCCATCCATCCATCCATCCATCCATCCATCATCCATCCATCCATCCATCCATCTCTCAGGAAGGCAGCCCAGTGCCCAGCTCTGGCCATGCACTGCTGCCAGCCTGCATCCCCATGCCTGGAGCAGGCAGCACCCCTCTGTCAGTCCCCCCAAGGCATGGGCACTGAGAATCTGTTCCAAAAATCCTCCACCACGGGAAGAATCACTGTTTGATGGAGCCCTTCTGCTCCTCCCTCCCCTCGCTACCAAGCCCTGATGCAGTTTAAGCCTCTTCTGCAGCCTCTAGCTAAGTTGATTAATGGAAATAATTGGTCTCTCTGTGCATCTGGAGACAGTTGCCGTGACAGCAGTTGTATCTTTGTTTTGTTCCCAGGTCGAGCTTGTTTTTCCCATCTCTCAGCTTCAAGGTGCTAATGAATCTGGGCAGTCTGGTTTGCCCCCCTCCAAAAGACACACGTGCCTCTGAGGGATGGGTGACAGCAGGGGTAAGGCATGCTGAGCCCCAGCAGGCCTTTAGGACATGGCAGGCTGGCACCTTTGTCCCTGCCCATCTTTCACCCCCTCAAGGCAGGCTTGTACTGGATGGACACAGTGCTGTGGCTTTTGCACGGCAGAGGGAAGAGAGCCGAATCCCCTGTGTTCACCCAGAGCAGCCATGAGCACCCACAGGACCCTCTGTCCCCTGCAGGGACCCTTTCAAGGCTCTACGGAGTCTGGGGCTACGAGTCCCTTCTCCATCACTTTTATTTTCTCACAACTTCTTACTTGTTTGCCTTTATGTGTCAATGTATTTTTACACGAACAACCGTGTGGAAGATCTGCTTGTGCCTGAAGTTACAAAGCAACAAACCCCAGGCCAGTGGCCCTTCAGCTGCAGAAGTCCCCCAGGTGCTGTGGCAGGCAGGTCCCATGTATTCTCCCCCGTGCCATCACCCCACCACAGCGGGACCATGGGGTGAATTCCTGTGCAGTGGGGATCCCCTTCAGCCTTGGGTTCCCTGCCTTCCTCCAGATTGGTCAAGAAGAAAAGTCCCAATTGGATTCCACCTCAAAGGCTGGAGAATCCCCAGCAGCCCCACAGCTCAGAAGAGCTGATCACACTGAGGCACCAACCTCTGAGGGAACCTCACCTTCTAAAACCCCACCTGAATTCCTGGCCCAGGGATGCTCGACCCCAGCACAAGCTCCCCAATACCTTGCAGGCTTCCCTGGGTAAGGAGAAGTCAAACAAGTGCTGAGGGATGCAGCTGGGGCTATTTTCTAGCACAGCTGCCCTTATCACATATGAGGAAGCCACAGCAGCCTTTGGTGGTGTAGCTCTGCTTCTGGGTTGAGGGAGACCTCTCTGCACGGACAGAGCTAAGCAAGGATGAGTCCTTATTTTTCTGCCTAAAGCAAAACAAAGCTATTTAGTCCAGCTTTTGTCACCTGAGAGCTGAGCTCTGCTGCTGTGGGAGAGCAGTGCTTGCATGACTGGGGAGGGGAGCTGTGGAAGAGGAGTTGTGAGGGCTGTAACTGGGCAGGTTTGGGTGCTGCTGCTTGAGGAGGCTTTGCTTGGGGAAGCTCTGCTCAGCACAGGGTGCCTGAAGCCAAGAGCACCTGCCTTGGCTCTGCCCCAGTGAGGCTTGCACAATCCCACAGGAATTTGCATCCAGCATCCAAAGAGTCCTCCTGACTCAGAGCAGTGTAAGGGGCTGAGAGAAAGGCTCTGAAGCCTCCTGGGGTGCCAGAGCCCTGGCAGCTCCCAGTGGTGCCTAAAAATAACCAGGGCACCTCTTCAGAGTGTCAGTACAGAATGAAGCTGATTAGCAAAGCCAGGCTTAGCTCTGCTCCCTGGAGTTGGCTGCCCTGTGTGTCTGCTCCATGGCAAAGAAAGCCACTGCTGGGACACCCCTGGGACAGGGGCAGTGCTGGCTGTGAAAGGGGGATGGGGAGATGTGTCTTTGGGGGCTGGGATGGTGCTGCTGGTGTTTGCCATAGAACAGAAAAGGGAAGTATTGGGGTTCAGAGCAGGCTGGCAGTGAGGGGTGGCTGAGGCTCCAGGCGGCTCCATGGCTTCTGTCATCTGATGGAAACAGGAGCCCCTGTGGCTGTGCTGCCCTGCTGGGAGCCCTGCCCTGTCTGGAAAGCCCTGCAGGCCTGCACTCCTCCTTTGCTGAAGATTTCTGTGATGGATGCAACATTTCCTTACAGCTGTGACAGCAGCTCCTGATCCTTCCTGCAGGCAGGGCAAATCTTTCTGCCCAAGTCCCCAGGGATGTGACATCTAAACCTGAGCTGAAGTGGTGCTCCAGACATGCCTGTAGCATTGCCCTGGGGATGCTCAGTGATCATTGCCAGCTGCAGTCTCAGGAAAGGGAAAGCTTCTAATAAAATCAATTGCCAAGTATTTCATGGTCTGCTGAAGTGCAGCCTGGGCACAGAGGGACACAGGATGTCTCCAGCTCATGTAGGGAAGATGCTGGATGCAAGAGATGCACTACTATGAGAGACTTGCAAGAGGAGGGATATCTGCAGGCACCAGAGTCCTGAGATCCTGCAGGGCTCACACAAAACAGCCCTGGAAGAGCCAACACAGCACAGAACAAGGGAAAGCAGTGCCATGATCTGAGGACAGAGGGGATGCTCTGAGTGCAGGAGCCACAGGTGAAACCACAGAGAGGACTTGGAATTTGTGCAGCAGCTCTGAAAGGTTAAGCTTTGGGGTTCCCTGGATCTTGCTGGGCTGACTCCACACACAGAGCAGAACCCACTCACATTGTTATGGACAGGCAAACAACATTCCTGTGCAAAGCATGTGGGCAGCTTTAGCAGGATTTGCACAGCACATCCCCATTGCTGGCAGGGGGAGGCCATGGAGCACAACTGGCCCTGGGGCTGCTTGGAGTCAGAGCTGCAACGTGGCTGGTACAAGGACACGGCTGTGGGGTGTGGGTAATACAGCAGGAAAGTCACTATGGCAGAATTGTTGGTATTTTTTTCCTCTTAGCAGCCTTCTAGCATCTAATAATTCAGAACACAGAGGGAGGTCAAGTCACTCAGTGCTACAGGAAGGAAAAAACCCATTTCTGTTTGCAATATTTCCCTGTGAATAAAAGCTTTATCAGCCATAGTGTGAGTCCCTACCTGATTTAGAGAACTTTCCTTCTGGACATGACTTCAAACACGCTTCATGCACAGCAGGACAACAGCTTCTGGGAAAGAAAAAGAAAAAAAAAAAAGTAAGAAAACATTGTCTGTGCTTGTTTTGGGAAGCATAAAGCTGAGCTGCTCTTCCCACTCTCTGTGCCCAGGATAGCGGAGGGGTGGCAGGGGCTGGCAGGGCTCTGCCCAGCAGACTCAGATGGAGCCTGGCTTGGTGGAGACACCAGCCCAGGGCTGTGGGATGCTGTGTTCATATGGCACCTCCTCAGGAGGGTTTGTGCTAATAGACTTTTGTGTTAAAGCACTTGGAAGTCCAGCAGGGCTGCACAGAGAAGTCCTCTTTGGTTTTGCTTCCTTCTTTGCCCTGCCACAGGTGCTGGGAGAACTGAGACAACTCATGTCCTGACCTGCACTGCAGGACCAGCAGCTGCCTCCAGACTATAAATGAATATTGGTTTGCAGCTCTGCTGCCCTTTAAAGAAGTGGGACTCCCATATCAGCTTCTCTGAGGTGAAAGGGGAAGTTTAATCTGGTTCTGGTTGCTTTGCTGGGTCTGTGTCCAGCTCCTTGGATCTCTGCTGTTTGTGCACAGCTGAGCCTCCTCCTGCTGTCCCCAGGCCCTGCTCAAAGGCATTTCCTCTGTGGCCTCCACATCTGTGGGTGCTTTGCAGTCCCCTGACCTGCAGAGCCCAGCCAACAGGACACTTGCTTATTTTAGCAGCTGTTTCAGCTTTCTGACTATTTTGGAACATCATGGACTGTGTTTTTCCCTTTGTCCCAGGGACAAACGTTAGCAGAACAGAAATCAAGAGATGAGCCACTTAACCATATAAGCAGTAGCTCATCCAGCAATTCATCTGTCTGGTCCATCTGGGCTGAGTACACTGTGACTGGAACTATTTCCCATCATTTTCCAAACTGGGACAGATCTACAGCCTTTCTCTTTATTTTTTTGACCCACTTTCAAAACTTTGTAGTTGGAGCCGACTACTTGCTGGCTCTGGCCCTGCTTCAAGGACAGGGCACTTGCTGCTTTTATGTGTCAGTTTGCCCATCTGTTAAATGGAGCTATTAATACTCCCTCCCCCTGTTAGATGCTTCAAATATTTTAAAGCACTTTCAGCTCTGCAGATGACAGGCTTGCAGAAGTGGAAAATGCTAATTATGATCATGACAGGAGCTAAACAAAGACACAGGGATTTAACAATAAACTTTTGTTAGTCTTAACCCCATTTATAGCAAAGTGCTTACTGGAAACACTGGACCGGAAAAGAAACAGTATTCCCACAACTCTGGGAATATGCATTGCCCTTTTTGGGCACCAAACAAGCAAACAAAAGCAGGAAGGAAGAAACACAGCTTTGGAAATCCGCAAGTCTTTATTTTCCTCCTTTGCCTTCCTGCCCTGACTTGTGTGTGGTGCTGCCCAAACAGTTAAACCTCCAGCACTTCAGCTGTGTTGCAAAATATCTCAAAACACGTGGGCCTCTGCCAAGAGAGGCTTAAAGTAAACTGGAGCAATGATGCTCTGAAGTAGAAGTTGTCACTGAGCAGCCCTGTTCGTGATGGGACATGATGGGAAACCCCCATTTTCTCTCTCAAAAACCAGCTGATTTTGGAGACAAACCCTCTTCAGCAGCTGGTATTGGCTTTCCAACCCTGCAGGCCTGGCTCTACCTAGATGTTTCTCCCCACAGCCCTTGCTTGGGCATCTGGAGTCTGCAGATTTGAAGCTGACCCTCGTGCTCCATCCACAAAGCTCGTCCTCTTCTGGCTCACCTGGTCCTGCTGCTCTCAGGGTGATGGGCAGAGCTCCAGAGGCCCCACAGCACAAAGGCCAGGCTGTTTGGGACTCTAATGGTGCCACATGGATTGGTGCCACCGAAGGATGGGCTACAGTAACTTGTTAAAGAGCACTTTGTTTTGTAGTCTAGCCCTGGAATGCCTCAAGGTACCATGGATTATTTTGAGACCCTAGTGGAAATGTTCATTGGCTAGATAAGCATCCATACCCTATCAGGAATGATTCACAAAGGCATCAGCATAGAATTATAGAATCATCTGGATTGAAAAAGATATTTAAGGTCATCAAGTCCACCACTAAGCCATGTTCCCAAGTGCCACATCTATGTCTCTTTTTAATATCTCCAGGGATAGTGACTCCACTGCTTCCCTGGGCAGCCTGTTTCAGTGTTTGACAACCCTTTTGGTGAAAAAAATTTTCCTAATATTCAACCTAAACCTTCCCTGGTGCAACTTAAGACCATTTTCTCTTATCCTATTCAATGTGCACGATTGCACATTTGAGGTTCAGATTCCCTCACTGGTGATCAACTGTTACCCAAAAGGAGCAAACACATGAAACAACCTTAGCTCTCTCGGCATTGCTTCAAAATGAAAGTATGTTCCAAAAAAAAAAAAAAAAAACCACACAAAACAACACACCCCAGAATGTTTTTTTGGCAGAATTCAAGACTATTCTACACAACAGCTGTTGTGGTGCTGCTTTGATCCAGAGAGGAAATCCTTCCTGGTTTCAGCAAGGTGACAGCAGCAGAGAGAAGGTTGTTCTTGTGTCTCCTGGCTGCTGGGTAAGAACAGGCTGCATGCATGGCTGATGGGGCAGCAGCCTGGTCCTGCCAGACTGCCTCCTTAGTGCCCTGTCTCCAGGAGCAGCTGGCATCCTGGGCTTCAGACTTACAAGAAAACCTCTAATTGTAATGGAATGCTTTTCATAAGTCACTAACGACTCTGAACCAGGAGGTGTTACAATCCCTACAATGCAATATCCTCTTAATCATAGCCAGGATTGTTTTGTTACCAAGATAACTTCCTGATATCCATTAAAATGCCTTCGGAGCTCTTTGCTCCACTGGTATCTCATGGCAATGAGCACCACGGATTAATTACACTTTGTGGAAACAGTAACTCCAGTAAAGTTGGTGACGCTCTGGTGGGGATATGTTTGGCTTATTACATCACTGCAAAAATCAAGAGAAATTTCGGGCATTTCGGCGCCTGCCCAGGGCTTGTGACCAGCAATGTGCCTGCATGGAGGAGCTGGGCAAAGAGCACCCAGGCTCTCCTGGGAAGGGAAGGGCTGGGGACCTCGCTGTGCAAAACAGAAATGAGTGGTGTAAAGTACATATTCCCTTAGGCTCGAGGAGAGTGAGAGTTGTGAAGTGGGGCCCAGGGCGGTTCATAGTCCAACTGCTGCTCTTCCTGCTTGTGCTGCAGGTTCCAGGCAAGGTCTGCAGCCATCTCAGCCTCTCTCACTGCCACCATGAGGAGCTTGGGACAAGGCCCATGGAACACATGAACCTTCCCTTCTCCCTGCTTGGCTGCTGGCAAGCCCGGGGAGCAGCTTCCCTTATGACTTATCTTTTTCTAGTCGTGAGCAAAAGACAACTGGAAGCAGTGGGCTTTTTCCCTCTCATGCTCTCTGAAATGGGTGTTGTGATGGAAAACTTATTTTCCGGTTCAGTCCATATAAATAGGTTTGGTGACATTAAAGAAACCCCTAAGGGCGTGGAGAAACAACTGGAATGTGAAAATGGGAGCGATCAGAACAGGGTGACACAGGCAAACAAAAAGCCAGGTCGAAGCTTCTGCTGTTCCTTATGGCTTTGTAGATTTGCCCCCCGTTCTGCCACAGACCTGTGCAAGCCCAAGGAAATCATCTGCTTTGTGTGAGGCCCATGTAAAACAGGAATGATGCTGGTGCTTGGGTGCCCAGACAGGCTGGAGGCATTAATGCACAGTAGTGTGCTGCAGGAACTGGCTCTGAAATGTGGGAGATCAGGAAATGTCAGCAGTTTGGAAAACATCTTCCATAGTTATTTTGGGTGGCAAGGTTGTGCTCCTGTGGACATTCCTCTGAGTGGGATCTAAAGTACATTGACTTTTGTTTGGAATGAGAGGAAAAAGCAAAAGTCCCCATCCTAGCTCATCATGAGCCTGTACACCCCTCAGAATCAGCCAGTGGGTACAGAAGTGCCAGGTGGTTGGAAGATGCACAGCTGTGAACATTCCTGGGTTTCATCTCTTCGTGACCAAGCTGCCTGTGTACTGTATCTAATGGTCTCCAGTTCTCTGAGGCATCTGAGTCTACACTCTGTGGAAAGTGTCCCCCAAAACAATGGCATGGGGACCCACACCCCTGTGGAGCTCTGAAGGACTCAGTGCTGTGTTCTGTGCCCAAGGTACATTAAGCTCTATTGGTATATCCATGTTTATAAATGGCCATTTAACCTGCATTATAAACAAATACAGCCATTGAGGATCTCTTCGTGGATCCTTATTTCTTAAACACCATCCCTCACAGGAGCTGAAAGGTGGCAATTTCTGAGCTAGGTGGCCACACATCAGCAGGGTGGCTCTTTCCAGCCAAGAGCCTCTGAAGCCAAGCACTGCCCCACAGCACTGCCAGGCACGCAGAGCAAACAGCCCAGGGCTCGAGGGGCTGTCACCATCGAGTCTCAGCCACCGAGTCAAGCCGTACCCACTCCACAAATCTCCCTTCACCCTCGGACTGCAGCAGCATCCCCGCTGCGGCTCCCCGTGCTCCCTGACCCCAGCCTGTCCCCCTCCTAGCCTGGGTCACCAGCACAGCCACCCGGGCCATTGCCTCTGGGTTCACAGCTGTACTTGGCTCTCGGTCTGCACAACCATTCACCCCTTCCCAGCAAAGGGAAATTTCCCAAACACGCCTTTGGGGCCAAGGCATTACATGCATGTGAAAGCTCCCCGCCACGGCTCTCTACCAGCTGCTTAGGGGAATCCAGAGAGAGGAAAGAAACACAGCCTCGAGGTGGAGGAATCTGCAAAGCCTCCTGAGAATACCACCACACAGCAGTTCTTTTTTTATCCCAAGTCTTTGCCTTTTCAAACATTTGCTTGGAAAGCCGGATGCCAGCAAATCTCCGAGCCTGCTCCTGCTGCCACGCTCTGAAAGCTCCGCTCGTGGCCGCAGTTCCGAGGGGGGTCCCGGGCAGCCCCACGGCTCCGGACATCCCGAGGGATGGATTCCCAGCGCTGCCTGTCCCGTTCCCGTGCGAGCACAGAGCAACCCCCGTGCTGTAAGGGATTCCCTCCGGCAAACCGCTCAGAATAAAAGGACACATGTTGGAAATGAGGCCTGAAATCCCCACGGGGGTCACTGATCCACGGTCCTCTGTGATTTCTATGCTCTGAGCTGCTCTCCCTGCTCCCCCTTCCCGAGCGGAACAGCAGCCACCTCCCTGCCGTCACCCTGCGAGCGGCTTCCCTCTCTCAACAGCAGAAAAACCGGGATGCAGCTCTGCTTTTTTAGCCCACGGCAGCAAACCCCTCGCTGCTCGCAGTCGGGTGGGTAAAAGTTCACCGTATCTCCGAGCAAACCTCCTCGTGGCGCGGCCGTGGGCAGGAGGAGATCTCCGGCTGCACCCCCAGGCAGGTGTCCTTGTCACCCACGGCCCCAGCCCCTCGCCCCCAGCGCAGCGAGCACAGCCCTACCTCCAGCCCCGGCTCCGAGCGCCGCGGTCCCGCCGCCGAGGAGGGAATGGAGGCTGGATTACCTGGATTACACCCTCCTGTGCCCGCTGTGGCGAGCAGCCAAGCCGGCCAGGAGCCCCGCAGCCACTTTCAGACTCGCAGTTTCCTTCTGCTGGGAGCTGCTAAATGAAGTTGCACTTGTGGGGCCAAGGGGCGTGTTCTCCTCCCCTCGAGTCAGTCCCTGCCGGCTGTAATCCAATGCTCTGCCCGATGATGTCAAGCAGCTCCCGCTCGGCTCCTACCTTACAGTCGGCAGGAGGGATCCGTTTCCTTTTCACAGCGATCTTTGTTTAGCTTCGGCTTGTAACCCCATCCCCCGGCAGCTGCATGTGCCCGAGCATCCTCCCTTCGATGCTCAGCGCTGGCGCTGCTGTGCCGGCCGCTCCCTTCTGTTTGCTGCTCCTCCAGGTTTCCCACCTGTATCCCACCCCAGGGCCTGGCCGGAGACACCATCACACCCCGTGCAGCCTGAGCTATCCCACCAGGTGTAGAACGGTGAAAGTGCCTCCCAAGAAAAACCCAGCTTTGTGCTGTTTGGGAGCACTTCTTGCTCCACTGCCTCCCATGGAGTAAAACCCAGGAGTACTTCAGCTCATGCTCCTGTGTGCCAGCTGTATTTGGGGTGAAGTGCAGAGCTAGCTGGTGACAGCACCTGGATTTAAGGGGGAAGGTGCTAACGCAGTGCCCCGTTTAAAACACAGGCCTTTGTAGCCACCCTGCTGTGTGAAGCACACCCTGGGACCTCTCAGTGAGCTTGAGGTCAGAGGAAGAGGAAATTTTGGATGTTCTTGGTACCACATGGACTGAGGAATGTCCCTCCAGCTGGCATCACCTCCTGGTGTCCCATCAGCCTTGCAGACCCCACCAGGCAGCTGAAACCAAACAATCAAGGTGGTTGCAGCTGTTGTCTGGGTCTGAGCTCCTGCCCGGCCCCACCAGTGCAGAGGGAAGGTGTGAGAGCACACAGGAATGTGCACAGTGCTGCCTGCTCCTGCCTGAACGCTGCCTGGAACAGGCTCATTAGTGCTAATAGCCTTGCTGAGAGAGGGGAAGATTTGCCCCATCCCTGCTGTAAGAGCACTCAGGTCCTCACAACTCAACCAGGGAGCACAAAGGGTGTTTGCCAAGGCATGGATCCAGTCCCCACTCGAGCTAGGCGAGTTTTTGTTTCAGGTTGCATGCAAAGTGAGTGGTGTGAGCCAGGAGCTCACTTTCCCAACCCAGTGTCTCACTGAGCAGCACACAGGCACAGAAGCTGCATCTCTGCATTCCTGCAGCTCTCTCATGACAGATGGGACCCAGAGCCACTCAGCACCAGGTGAAAAGCATCAGTCTCTCCTCCCACCCCAGCACCACCCTGCACACTTGGACCTTTTCCACCTCTGCTGCCATCACCACCTCCAGCCAGAATCTGTGTGTGCCCAAAAACGTGGTGGTTGCTGTGAAAGATACCCACAGGATCAGAGGAAGAGATAAAAACACCAACAACAGCAGCAAGCAGCACAGGAAACACCCTGATGACAATACTGAGGCACAGATGAAAGGGAGTGGACCTCAACAGAGCAAAACACACCTGTGCTCAGTGCATCCCTAAACTGACCCTGTGCAGCCTCCTGACTCAATTCACTTTTAGTTCAAGATCAGCCCCAGGTAGCCCATTGATTTCCTGAGATGCATTACCTGGCAGAACTCATCCCTCTCCAGCCCTTTTGAGTCACACATTGCTGCTGCTCATCCAAAAGTAGCAGTAAGGGATTCACCACCATGCCCTGCCTGTCTTCATGACATGCCAGGGAGGGAGGAGGGCTCTGCTGTGCCAAGGGCCAGCACAGCCTCAGGAGACTGCTGTGCTGGTCTGGACAAGGCTGCAGTTTTGCCTTTACTCCAGCTTACATTTGAAAAGGATCCAGAAGGTTATAGCTTCACACTAACACTTGGACTGCAGGGTTTGGAGGCCAAGTCTGGTAAGGATGCAAGTGCTACACCAGTTAGTTACCCAGGCATTTCCTTGGCAGAATGTGGCCAGTACCATCACAGAACAGACAACAAAGAACAATGGAAACAGCCAAGTCCTTTGGAAAGCCAGGGGCTCAGCGTATGTACTTCTAAATTAGGACATGTCTTGTCTTGCTCAAAGCTCCCAATCCTGTGTGTGGTCCTGGAAACAAGCCCCCCAAAGCATCGACAACAAAGTCCATCCTCTTCTGCACACACTTGTGTGTCCTTACAATGACTTTCTCATCTAAAACCACCCCTACAGGGACTAGTCAAACATTTTCCATCAAAACTCTTTTTAAGTAAAAAAAATGCAGTTTCAGTTTTTCTACAGATTGTATTTTTTTTTTTTTGCAAGCAAGAGAAGGGGTGGCAGTCCCATGATGCCAAAAAGTTTGCCTGAAATCATAACATATTAGGATAAAAATGCATGTCTTTCAATGTATTCTGTATTCCTGTTCTTAAGCAAATGATACAATAATACACCCAAACTTCTCACTGATGCTCATGCTCACCACCTCTTGTCCTGTTGCTTTGTCCACCACAGGACATTCATCCCGAGGTGATGGGCAGATGCTGGAGCTGCCTGGCATGGCTCACCCTGTGTGACGGGTGGTGTCACAGCCTTGAGCTGACTGACTCAGCTGCAGCCACAATCAGCCTTTAGCTCCTACTCCGGCTCCTACCTTACTCACACGTTTGTTTTTGGTGAGGTTGTTGTGTCCATCTGCCTCATACTGTGCTGTCCTGCGTAGTCCAGGATCGATGGTGATGCCATTACCACTCTGGACAACTGGAGGTTTGGCTCTGCTGCCTTTGACCTTGCAGCTGGTCTGCAGTGAACTGTGAATTTTTTAGTTCTGTGCCACTGAGTGGGATGCAGAGAGCAATGCCCCAGGGACAGGATGGCAGCCCAAGCTGTGGGTGCACGGCTCAGGGAAGAGCAACAAGCTGCCCTGCACGTTGACTGCCAACCTTTAGCTGGAAGAGGGACAAAACCAAAGCAGTCTTAGAGGTCATATGTCAAACTGAGGTGAGAATATCCCCAAGGGTGCCGTGCAAAGAAGCCCAGCCCGAAGCAGCCCTGCCGTGCTGGACTGCACGCTGCCTGCTCCGGCAAGGAAAACCAGCAGCACAAAGGACACTCTGGGCAGCTCTGGAGCCCAAGGAGTCAGGCTGTCACTTCAGAAGGATCTGACCTCCCTCTGACCCGAATGTTTTTGCAGCCTAAGCCTCGCTTCCCCGAGAAGCCCGTGCTGCCAGGGCTGGAGCAGAGGTGCGGCAGGCGCTGGTGCAGCACGCAGCCTCCGCACGTCCCCGCTGCATTTCCCAGGCAGTGAGGTCTCCGTGTCACTTAATGTCATCAAGATTGCAAGGAAATGTGCAATGGCACAAGATACGCATGGAAAAAATGGGACAACCTGGGGTTTTTTTTCCCAGACTTCCTCCCATAAAATAAATACTCTAAATAAACTATTTTTGATCCAAAACCCCCCCACAGAACATATTTCACTGATGTGCTGGGCCCCTCAAGGCAAGAGTGGATATCTTAAGCCATCAAATAACAGCTTCACCTGGAGATTCATGAGAAGAGAAACCAACAAAGAAAAGCAGCTTTAGTGACAAGCCACTCTTCTTGCTGTCAAGGGAGGGACGCAGTTTGCTGTTGATTAGGGAAGAGAGTGGGTGTTGGGATGTCTGAATGAATTACCCGGTGTTCAGACCCATTTTGTTTTTATAGAAGTTGCTCATCCAGAAAGGTTCAACAAGTGAAACACAAAAAGGCTTGTAATGAGGCTAAACTCATTAGTGACCCCCCTCCAGGGTCACCCCTATTAATGGGCAGGGTTGAGGAGTTGAGCAGGGCTGTGGGGAGCCCCTCTGGGCACTGGGACAGCGGGGACACGGTTGTGGCTGCTGGCATGGTGGCTCTGTGCGGGGCTGGCATTCCAGCAGGGCAGAGCACACTCAGAAAACTGTTTACTTTGAGCTGAAGCTATTTTTAGCTGCACTAATCTGTGCAGAGATGATAAAGCTTTTCATTTCGAAGTGAGTGGCTGTGCTTTGCTTCTGGGCAATTTCACTCCATGAGCTCATCCCTTCCCCCTTCCCGGCCACTTCTTTCCACTGACCTTATCTCCTCTGCTCTGTGCCAAACACCTCCGAAAGGTTTGTCCCAACTAGATACGTGNATTTTTCCCTAGGGAACCTCTTCAGGTTAGAAAATAAATGACTTTTGTGTTTAATAGTCCCCAAAGCCTAGTTCCACAGCTTTGGTGGAAGCCCATCATAGACACACGCCTTCTCATCTTTCATTTCTGCAAACTCCCTTCTGTCCAAAGGCTCTTGCAAAAGAAGTCCCTTGACAGCAAAAGAAAGAAGTCACTTGACAATTACCTCTTTGCAGCTGCAACAAATACAAGCAGATCTCCAACTCGGATCTCATGGCGAGCCGGAGTCTCCAGGCAGTGACAGACTGCCTACACCACGTTTTTCCTGAGGGGTCCCACAGCCCATTCCAAAGTCCCTCAAAGACCCTCTCTGTAAGAAGCACTTTACCTGCTGCTGAAAGGAGCACGCGTGGCAGCTGGTTCAGGGCACAACGGCTACAAACACACATAAATCCTGTTTGTTCAGGGGTTTGTTTGTCTAAAGGACTCCAGAAGCTTCTCCAGTGTAAACCCACAAAGGTCACACATCCAGCACATGCTTCATCAGAAAATCATCCCTTGTGGTAAAAGCTTTCTTGTCTGGGGCACAGCGTGAATAACGTCTCTGTCGGCTCAGAGCGTGTTCAGAGGGGGGAGGAACATGCAAGTATCAATTAAATAGGTTCATCCTGCTTGCTAGGAAGGGTCAGATATGCAGGAAAAGCTAAAAATGATTGTCAGGATGAGAAGGTGCAGTGGGAGAGGTATGGCTTAAGCTGATCGTGACTGACTGCTCAGGTGTTACTGGCAGGGAAGCAGGAGATGTCCTGAGGTCCACACACAAGCACTTCTTCCCTTTGTCCTTCTGATTCTGACAGAGAATGTAGCTGGAAAAAATCAAGAAGCAGGCTGGGTTGGCAGCTGTGCTTCTGCCTTTTGAAGAGCAAAGGGGTTTGCTCATAAATGAGAAGCAAATAGTCATCTCTGTTAGTGTTTGATACATGCCAGAGCCACCCAGCCAACAGCTGATTGTTCACCAGTGGTTGGCAACCAGACAAGGATTCTTGTTGCCCATGTGCAGCAGACAAGTAAATATTTTGATTATAACTTGTGCTCTCAGCTAAATGGGCTTTTATATGACTTTATTCCACAAACTCTGCAAAGAGGACTCCTGCTCTGGAATAGTGAGGGATCCAAGCGGTGTTATTTATCCTCTGTGTGAGTCAAAGGACTGCAGCCTTCAGGCTTCACCATATACACCCATGCTCTACCTATGGATGGGAAAAAATTCAGCCTAGCCTCTTGTTAAGTTTCCTTGCTTTCCATGTTGGTTGATTAAGGCAGTAGGTGTAACCAGATGCCTTCTTGTGAAGCAGCTGACCACTGCAACTGCCAGGATGAGCCCAGCAAGCCTGCTCCTGTGTCCTGTGCTGTCCCATGCCCTTAGACGTGGTGCCATTTATCTATTTTAGCTCTTCCCAAGGCCACAGACCCTGAGGTCAGGGAGGTGCAGCATCACTGTGACTTTGTCTGAGAGCAGCAGGAATTCAGCGTGCTCCATGAGAAGAGCTCTGTGTTCTGGTCAGAGAACAAAATATTCTGTTTGTGCCAACAGTGTACATGAAATAAAAACAGGGTTTGGCTGGTGACTGGGGAGCATTTCACTCGGGCCCTGCACACAGCTCTCTGTTTTATGTACTGCTGTTTATGTCGTGACTATTCCCTTATTCCAGGATTTCCAGTTTCCAAATTTCCAGGTTCTTCTTACTCTCTTAGTTCACTATATTTGTTTCAGATTCTTACTTTCTCCCAAAGTTGGGCTGAGTTTCCCTGGACAGGTGTAAAATTTTCACTTTTATGCAGGATTATGGCTTTTTGGAGACAGAGTTAAATGTTTTCATACAGACCCCTGTTGCCACTCACTTTTGTGGATGAAATAATTTCTTTTTATGACATCTCTCAAGCAATTTGTCAAACTTGGCCTGACAAAGTATCAAGGGTCTATATTCAGGTCATCCATTGCAAGAATAATCTAGCAATAGCAATAGCATTTAAATAGACATCAGCTTTCTTGAGCTATATGTTCAAACCTTAGCTCCACACCATCCCGAGTCAGATGTTTCACAGGAAGGCCTTGCAGAAGCCCCTTTAATAAAAGCCACCATGCAGGCTGTCTTGGGCCAGAAACTTTCAGTTGTATTTGATGTAAAGTCTGTGTCTGGGGCTGGTTCCCTGACTCTGAGTGAGAAGTAAATGCCAGGCACCACCCAAAGTACCCTTTGCCCAAATCGCTGTGGTGCCCGATGGCTCCTCACTCACACAGCGGTGCTGGCAGTGATGTGACCTGTGTGACCTGTCAGGTATGCAGCAAGCCATCAGTGTGCCAGTTGTGCTGTTTATTTCTGTATGGGCAGATACATTTCTCTGTTTGAGCCCTCTTTGATGTGCTCCCCATCCTGCACGGGCGTGTTCCACGGAGAAGCCGCCACAACACACTGGGCACCTGCACGTGTCCCACACCAGGGACTGATCTCCTGACAAGGGGAATGGGGCACCAAACAGGCATTTGCAGTGCAGAATTGTCACACAAAAGGGCCTCAGCTCTCCATCTCTATGGCAACCAGCAGGAGATCTTGCAGGTCAGACAAGAGGTGTAGCACTACCTGCTTTCCTGCAGGAACGAGAGCTCAAACTGAGTGATCAGGAGGGAAAATCCACTTTATTGTGGCCTTTTAGTTATTATTTGTCTGAGACTCCAGGCACTGTAATTTATCAATAACAATATAATTAAATCTCAGCTGTCTTCAAGGATGAGTTGAACAAGAGCATAGCCAGCTAGGCACCTGGAAGCATCCTTTATGCTCTTCATTGCAGGGGAAGTTCATCCCTATCTCTTCAAGAGCTCCACCAAGCACACCAGTTCTTTCCTGAAGACAAAACATCACCAGCTTTTCAGTATCTAAACCAGTTTGGGAAGTAAGTCTGCTAGATGTTGTGTTACTGGTTAACAAGAAATTGTATGAAACTCAGAACTCGAATTAATAGAATAACAGACCTGCATTTCCCATCTTTATTTGCACAAGAGAAAAAAACAGACTCTTGAATCCACTGGTTTATTAAATAAAATTAAGATGCAAAATTGAAGAAACCTGATAGATTTGATATTGAAATGTTGGATGTTGGAGGGAGAAGTGTGTGATCCCACATGCAAAATAATTACTATTTTAGAGTAAACCACTACATGATAGGGTTCTTTTCCCCAAGAAACAATATGGAGGGGTTTGTGTGCTCTGAATTTCATCCCAACTTGCTGCATGCTGACTTCCTCGTGTAAGCAGGTCATTTTTGGCAAGGCTTGTGGAATATTTACCACTATTTGTTCCACGGTGCTTCAAACTGGGACACCACCACAGTCCAAACAACTGAGCTGTGCCTGCTGGCCATGGATCCAGCCCAGTGAGAGCCAGGAGCTGGCACTATCAGTGGTGGTATCCAAACAAGCCACATTTGGGAAGCAGTTAGGAGTCATCTCTAATCATTCAGCACTTTCCGTTGGGTTCGTTTAGTTCCAAGCTGGTTAATTACAGCCTCATTATTTTTCTTTTTACAATGAAGACAAGCCTGCAAGCCAGGCAGAATAATTTCTTCTGCTACTGTTGCCAAGATATGATAGCACATCTACGCCATAAGGAATTTGTCATGGTATCAGTTTTATTAAGGGTAAATAATGACTCTTCAGTTAAGCAACATCTTCACATCACCTGGTGCCTAACCATAAAGCACTAAGCAAATTTGAAACCCCACAGACAAGTAATTGAGTTGAAATTCCCAGTGCCCAGCATGTTTCTTGTTGACCAGCATGTGTCAGGTTTTCCACGTTATTTTTTTTCACTGAAATTAATACCCAACTACAATCAGACTTTAATTTTAAAACCACAAAAGCTCATCTAAAAATAAGACATCAAAGTTCCCGTGACAGTAAATAGAGGCCAGGACTAAGGGAGTGGTGGTAGATCAGGTATCAGAGTAATTCATCCTGTCTGTCCACCTTCACTGGCTGGAGGGAGAGCTCAGTTCTTGGGACAACTTCTCAGCCAGAACCCACTGTTAGTGTGGCACACACTGAAACACACAGGGGCATTGCTTCGATGGATCTTGCATCAAATTGTTTGAAGACTGTAATGATACAAAATACATGTTTGAAGAAGACAGCTTTGAAAAGAAAATATCCACAAGAATTGTACTGTGGGCCTGTCCAGGCATTGGGTTCTGCACAAGCCCTGGAAAACAAGGTAGGAAATACAGTTATACCAGCACGCTTTTTAATGAAAAATTTTAAGTCGTCCTGTAGAGTCTGAAGAAACTTCTGCCATTATCTCAAAAAATCAACAAATTCAGAGCTGAACTATTATTTTTAACAGGGGGAAATGACTGCTTCTGCCACTGAAGCCCCTGTGTACGTCACGCCGAGCACAGTGACCTGCTTTTGTTTCCTATGGACACGCACAGCTTCGCAGGAACACCACACACTTAACGTGCACTTTAAAACAACTGCGTGCCTTTGCAGCTCAGTCTGCTCAAGTGTGTTCTGCAGCAGGAAGCTGGTTGTAAGATCCCCTGATAAACCAAAACTCAGCCCTCAGTTCTTCCCCTTCCTTCCCTTCCAGGATTAAGATTGTGGCTGTTTCTGCCCCCAGTGCATGCGGATGCTGTGAATGCTGAGCCTTGTCAGCTCTTGCTCTGCACTGCCTTCTGCAAACCACTTGATTTACACCCTCTTGGGCAACAGCCCTATTGAACCCAGAGATGTGACTAGCATGGCATTGTATTATTAGACTTCCCCAGCGCACTTCTTCTTTTAAATCATCTAGGATGGGAAAAACAGATAAAGAAGAATGTCATGACTCATTCCCCAATGCCACGGAGGTTCAGAATGACCAGAAAAGAGTTAACAGCACACCCACCCCCAGTAGTATTTCAAGTTTCTAAATACAGAGCTCCTTTCTGAGCTGGATGCCCATTTTGGTTATCTTAAAAGTATTTCTGGAACTCTTGGCCAACTTTAAACAAACAAACAGGGGGAAATATTTGTGAAGATAACGCAGCTGAGAGTGTTTGGTTACTGGGTCTTTCTAAGTTTAAGGTTTTAGTTTTTAGATTATTTCTTTAAAGCTTGTGAATAGAAGAAAAGAGTGCTCTGGAGATGTTAAATCACACAACCATCCCAGCTATGGCTTTGGAATAACAATCATTCAACTTAGCAAATATCAAACGTGGGAAGGGATTTATCTGACGCATCTATATGATCATGTGAACTCCTTTCTCAAGGAGAAACAGTCTCTGCTGGAGACACAAGAGGAAGGAACTGTTTTGCCTTCTTTAAAAAAGTATAACAACATAAGCAACTGTAACATGCTCAAAGCTTCCTGGCACAAATGCAAAAATGCAACATCTGAAATGTCAGCTGGTATGCTGGGAGGATTTACATGATTTAAGAGATTTATGAGAAAGAACTATTTCACTGGCTTCAGAGCATCTTGGAAAGCAGCAGTGGGGGGGACAATGGAAAAGAAGGGAAAAAAATCTCCACCTAAGAGTAATTATCATGGCCAGTATGATTCTGTATTGCTCTTTTTAGTGTAAGAAAAAAAAAATGGGTCAGGCACTCATTGGATTTTAAGCTGCATTTAAAGATGCATTTAAAGAATGAACAGAGTCTGCCATGACTGGGATATGCTCATTTTCTCATATTACATATTGACTCACATAGCCCTGTGGCTCACCTAAAGCCACACAACTCGTCACTGCTCAAGGCAGGATTAAATCAAGAAATTCCTGGCTTTTCCTCCCACTGTTGTTTCACTAGAAGCTGTTCTGGTGATACACAAATGCTGGCCAGCTGGATTCCAGTGCAGGCTCTCAGGGGAGAGATGGGGTCACAGAGACAGGGGAAATAAATCCTGCCTTAATAAAAAGGTAATATATCAAGCAAGGAGAAGGCATGAAACCATTTGAAACTATAAACACTGCAGCATTTATAAGTGTGCTTTGGCAATGCCCAAGTGGAAGATTGGCTTGCTTTGTGGCCACCCACTCTTGAAGTGGGTACCTAAAAGCATGGTCCTCACTGCCCTGCTCAGCCTGAGGTGCTGCAGCACCAAAGATGAGCCCAGCCCAGCTCTGCCAGGGGAGCAGGGGTTGATGCTGGCCCTGCAGTGCTGGGAGGGGACAAGGTGCCAGCTCCAGCAGTGCCTCTGGCTCCAAGGCTCCTCTGGACAGGTACAAGCAGCTCACATCAGCACAGGGCTGGGGCTGATCCAACGGTGCCAGCCCCGTCTGGGTCAGATCCTGCACCCCTGGGGGCCCTGTCTGAGCATCCTGTGCTGTTTGCAGGGTGCCACATTCACCTATCATGAAACTGTTCACTTCCTCCTCCTTTTTACGAGCCATCTGTTGCTAGTGCCTTCTGTGGTTCATTCACAGATGTCAGTGCAGATCTTTTGTGCAAAATATTCCCTCCAATCTAGCTCTGTTTATGTTTTATTGTTATGGGTTTTTTTTAATATAAGCTTTTATTTAATTTTATTTACATGCTTTTCAATACATTTAAGTTTCAGTGATGCTTCCATAAATAATGAGATGAAACAGCTCAGTAATATCATTCCAGGGTATTAGATTAAGGTGAACATTTTTCTCCATCTGTTTCACCAATAACCTAAACTAATGCAGTTTCCAGACCAGAGCACATGATCTTAAGGGAACTGAAGAGAGTGAAAAGGTCTCCGGTGACATATAAAGATTTAGAGGAGATTGAACAAAGGTGTCCTATAAAATAAATTTCTGGCCAAACAGAACTGGAAAGACACAGAGATTACAATTCCTCCATCATAACAGCAGTGACTCATCCAGTTGCATAGTCACTTGGGGTGAAAAAGAAAACAGTTACTCAATCTCTCAGGGATTTAGACACAGAAGAATATATTATGCAAGTTTTAGCTGCGTTACTAATGGCCTTGAAGCACACAACTCTACTATGACTCTCACTCAGCTCAGCAGATCACAAATAAGATGACTCACGTATCCATGACATGATAGGAGAATAGAGAGCCTAAGAAGTGCAGAGGCAGGTGCTAATACAGTCACAGAGCACGCAGTCAAGGGAAGGAGAGATTTATAAAATCATGAGCGAAGGACTGCAGAGAAATCAGCTTGTGTATTTGGAGACCTGAGGGCATGGACTTGGTTGATTTTTCCTGGTGTCACATCAGGAGGTTGTGAGTGTGAAGCCAGGCTGTGTGCAGAGATGAGCCAGGCCACTGGCACCACTCACCTGTGTGTCCCCAGGGAATGGCAGCAAAGAGCTGGCCTTGGTCTCTGCATGGCAGTGCTGAGCCCCTGTACACAGCACCCTGTGAGATCACACACCAGGGAAAGCCAGCCACAAACTTAACAATATTTATACTTGGCAGGACTTCCTGCCCTGCTGGTACATCGTGATTTTGTAGAAGCTGTTAACTCTGATTGTTTAAAGACTAATTAAACCCGCTGGTAGTGCCAGCCATAGCAGTATTTTGCCCATTATCTCATGACTTACCTCCTCATGGATGATGGCTTTGACAGCTGTTCTCAAAGCACTGGTTAAAATCTGAATGGTTGGGCAGAGATCAACTCAAATTCTGGACTAAACAGATGGAAAAGCAGTTGTCTCAAGAAAACTGCAATTCTTTATGCTCTGAAGCTCAAATCACAGCACAGATGTAAATGCAGCTTAAAACTAAACACTTTACAGAAGTCCAATAATTAGGAGGATTATATTAGAAAGGTGATGCCGATACATCTAAATTTGGAAGTTTATGCAGGTCAGAGCACAGTAAGATGTTTACACCTGCATATGAATCAAGCCAATGCTACTGCAGAAACACAGACAATATCTGATTATAATTTTTTAGTTTTTACAGACAGTTTGGCACAGCCATTCCAATTTGCAGTTCCCATTGCCTGACTGAAAGATTCTGGATGGTCAATGGATTGTTAAATTATAAGGTGTCTGTGTGATCTATTACCTGCAAAAACACAGCCCATGCAAAGCAGGAACCCTCAAATACCCAGGGGAATATCAGGAAGAATTCTGCATTTTTGTTATCACAGAAAGGAGACCCTTGAGAGTAACAAGAATAGCACTAACGCACAAGCTTGAGTGACAATTTTTTATGAGCTCAGTTGCACAAAGGAACTGCAGAGAACTGCTTTCAAATGACTAAATCTGACACATTTCCTTTAAATATTACCTAATTCCAAGGGGTTTATTCTAGGCATTTCAACTCACATATGTATGGGATGTAACGTATAGATACAGAAGGAGTGCACCATTTCATTCTGCTGTCAGAGCTGATTAACAGACCAGAGCAGGGTATTTTTGTACAAACCAGGATAACCTCCTGCCATATCCTGTCTCGTTCCCAGAGCTGACAGTCCCTACCCTGACTTCAGCCTTATCTCCTGTTAAACATGTAGGGGTTTAGGTGATGTGATGCAGAATCAGAGGGGGTTTATGCTGGGAAGTAAAATGAGCACTTGGAAATCTCTTGTTACGTGGACAGTGGAAAGAAAAAGCTTTTTATCTGCATCCCTTGCCTCTGCCCAGCATAACCCGGTGGAGGATTGCCAGTACTTAACAAAACTATTTGTCTCATAAATTTCCTGAGAAGAAAACACTTGCAGGTTCAAGATTTAGATGAGTTTCATCACTGCATTACTAATACACAATATTCCAATATATTTGAATTATTTGCCCAGGATTACTGGGAACACAGAATTTGTGATTGTGCCTTTATTCTGTGTATATTCATTGGAACAAACAGTGAAGGAGCAGGGATATGGCAAAAGCTTTCTTAGAGATCCAGCTGGTGCAACCAGAAGGGTAATAAAAATACATTAGCAATAAAGTAAGGGCTCATCTATTATCTGAAAGAAGCACAGTTTCAATGATTTATGGAATGACCTTTCTCTGAAAGAAGCCTGTATGTCCTCATGAATAAGGCTGATTGCAAGAGATCATACTGTTAACATAGTGTTCATATATTCTGTGTGTTAAAACTGCTGTGGAAAATAAGTGGCAGGTTTACTGGGTGCTCTTTGTCATTTCTTGGCAATTTTAGATGGCAGTAAAGCTGTCATTCTGATTATTAGTGCCTTTCTGTGATGGAAGAAGGTTTTTTGGACAGGGACTGTGTGAAGGGTCTGACAGAGTGTAAAGTGATGTGCAATAGCTGGAACTGCTACAGCCAGAAAATATCCTGTAACCCCAGCTGGTCAGTTCTGCCCCTGCCCTGTGGTGTTTTGCAACACTAATGCCAATTAAAACCAATGCAAACTGCTTTCCCAAACCTCTGTGCAAACTCTTGTCAAAGCTTTGTGCCATTACATCATCACAGCCAACTCTCATCCATTTCATTTGCTCCCAGACTTTTGTGAGGAGGAGTGAAATCACTCAGCTGTCCCCCTCCAACTCCTTCAGGCTGCAACCTGTGCAGTGTGCTGGGAATCCAGACCCAGGGAAGCCCCTGGCAGCTGCAAAGCAACATCTCCTTTCCCCTGGCTCCTCCACCTTCCTCTTCTTCCATGGTAAAGGAGCCCATTTGGAGCTTTTGCAGCTGTGCACCTTCCAAGTGTGAAACTGAGCCTGGCATAAACTGCTGCAGAAGTGTCTCCTCGAGAAACCCCACCTCTGAGAAGCTCCTGAGCTTTCCCACTCCCAGAGCTCCGTTTAACCATACAGGCCAAGATTCATGGCCACCCTTCAGTGCTCAGCAAGTCATAAAGGAAACAAGGGGCAGCAAAGTGGTATTAGGAACAGGTTCTTCATCCAAAGGTTGAAGGACAGGCTCCCCAAGTGTCGCGATCCGTAAGGTGGGATTAGTGATGTGGTTCTTTTATTTGATCTCAGAGTACAAAAGGTAAACAACACCAGGGACTCAACAGAGCAAAAATTCACTTTATTGAATGCTCACCAGCACTAATATGTGATGGAGGGGAAAGAAAAGGTATA
>VWZP01008983.1:765560-777874 GCA_013396995.1 Dicaeum eximium | reverse complement strand
ATAATATAATATTATATTATATAATTCAAAATGCAGTTCTCTATTAGTGATGGAAAGTGGCTGCAATATGAATATGCTTTCAGTAGTACACTATGTAAAATGGACAATAAAACTAAAGTTATTCTGTCTTCAGATCAATGTAGGCATGAGTCTTAAAAATGTGAATAAAAAAGCTCATTCAGCAAACCCTACTAATTATGTCTAGCCTGCATTTGCAAATGGTTTAATTGTAGATTGGTATTACTAAATCTCAAGGATTATTTTGCAGTTTGTGGAATCAACATTAAAAATAGTCTCCATTTAATCTCTTTCAGAAGAGTTGAAGCTAAATGTTACAAGACTAAAATGTAAATAATGAATAAAAGTCTTATAGCCAAATTATTATCTAATGACTGGAATCCAACTTCAGAATCATTACAGAACTTCTTTTTTAGTGTTCATTCACCCCACCATAGATACAACTTCATAAATGTTTTAAAAGGACATTTTAATAAGCATATCTTTGTCAAAGATATGACAAATCTTTGTGAGTTAGGATTTTGAGACTGTAGATTGCCATGTTTAATCTCAGCTAAACATAAGACAGTCTCTCAAAATTCCTAAGAACAAATACATTTTAGTTAGTTTTTTTTTTTTGTAAATAGTTCTGTGGGTGAATTTCCAACCTGTTAATGAACATACCTACCACAGCTCACTGTCTATTGCAATTTCAAATTTCACAACCAAGTAGGCTGGTATTTCTTCAGTCAATAATGCTGAAAGGTACATACTGAAAAAGGAGGAAAACCCTAAAACCATTAAAATATCAAGTATTTTCAAAGTACTTAACTCATGCAGTCTTTGGGAATTACAGAAATCTAAAACTGCAGTACTGATGTTGCTGACAACATGATTTGCAGTAGTGAGCTCTGTCATGTATGGGAAGGCTGAAAGTCGGAGGCAGCCTTGCTGTTCCAATTTCATCTTTCCATAAAGACTGGTCCCTGAGATACTGAGGCATCAGTTTTTCACCTGATGGATTGTTGATGAGGCTTCACAACCAAATCCTCACGGTGTGTGAGTTACAGAGCTGGCTCTAGGCAAGTTGAAGTTAAGCCATTTGTATCCATGTCACTTTGGATGTGTCTTGTTTTGTGAGCAATTAAAAAAAATAGGTCATGTGTTGTACTCTGGAGATATTGCTGTTTGTGATTCTATCAAAATTTAAACATTTTGCATGCCTCAGACCACTTGCAGGGTAAATGGAGTCCCCTGCTGAGTAGCTAATAGGGGAACTCACACATTAAAGAAAAGTGTGTCTAATAGCAGGGGATTACTATAAATCTCCTGGTTTGATGTACACCCTCGCTTAAATGTTATGGGAGTGGCTTTGGTATCCTGCAGCTTCTGCATCCCACTTGTAGCTGCAGCCAGGCATATTTACAAATTCATTGAAGGCAGAAATTTTTGAAGAGGAGTTACCAGCTCTCCTTAGAGATATCAAAAATTAAGCAATTGGTTTACCTTTCTTCTCTCCTTCAAAATGCTACATGTGCTTATTATTTTCTAGTTGAAGTCACAACTCCCGGGGATTTTTGAGTTCTGTGATAGTTTAATATGGACCGCATATATATGTATTCAATTTTAAGTAAAGAAAGTAAATGAAGTAAAACTATTTTTGAAATTAATTTATAAACTGAGTGCATTGTATATAATACTATATTGTGTACTAGATAGTATTGATATGAAACTGACCTCTGAAGTAAGAAAATAGTCCAACCAGAAAATATTTATTTGGTAAATATAATGATTGCATTTGTTTGTGTTATACTCTAGGACACAGTGTCTCCCAGGCACTGTTTGTGATTCACAGACTGCTGATTATTTCTAAAATTATTTCAATTTCTCTGGAAATTTTCTGAAAAACTAGGTTCATCCACGGAACATCACTTGCGCAATTAATGGTTTTCACTAATTTTGTAGTTTCCTGAAACACTAGAAAAGCTTCCTAGATTTTCTTTTCTAGACCAAAGATCTCTTGAGCTTTGTGTTTCCTGAAAGTTCTTGCTTGGGTCTTTCTAAGACAGCTTGGTGTTCCTTAGCTGGGCAGAAGGCATTCAAGCAGGTGCTAAGTGTAATAAGGCTAGATAAGAGACCAATCATGTTTTTAATTGCCTTATTTCTCTCCTGGCTTTGGGAAGTGGATAGTGAATCATGATTATTCTGTTGTTCATACTTTGAGGTACAGACTGGGGAGGTGGCTGGGATTTGTGTATATTACAAGCAACATGTTCTTTTTAATAAGTCTGGCTATTAAAGGTAGTTTTGTGGCTAGCTCAGCTGTCAATCAGCAGACATAGCTTCAGTTCTGTGGAGATCATTTACCCCCTGTGTTATCACAGCAGTGAGGTGAATACTTGCCCTGGTGACCATCATCTCTTTCTAGACTGAATGCTGTTCTTAGGCATTTTGTGTTTCACAGTACACCTCTCCAGAGAAGTGGGAATCTTAAGCTTGAAAGACTCCTGAGGCAAATGCTATTTCAGTCTCATTGAAATCCAGCGAGGCACCAAGCACTGAACAAAAACCCCACAGAAATTACAGAAGAAATAACAGGAGAGACTTGAAATCACCTGAATCAATAGGAGTTCTTACCCTGCCCTGCAGATAGGTGAGTTCTCAAATGTTGCTGCTGCTGTTGCTAATTCTCTTAAATACCTGACCCATGAGACTGACAGTGAACTGATAGGATGTTTCCTGTGTTGCTGCACATGAATAACTCAAAAATATGCAGAAGATATAGGCAAAGTAGGATTACTATTTTCCTGTGAGGAAATTTGAGTCGGTAAGTGTATTGAGGTTTGTGTTGGGTGGACTTTCAGTGACTCAGAATCTTCCTTGATTGTTGAATGCCTTTAAAAGTAGCCCATGTTTCTGCTGGGATCACGCAGAAAACATTAGCCAATGTGAGAAGTGCCACAAACAACTTCAGTGAAAGTGGTTAACTTTATCTCAGATTCATCTGTGAAGTCATCTGGATTTTTATTCAGTGAAACATGCAATGAATGTGTGAGTCCCTATTTTTGTTCTGAAGTATATTTTCTTCATTTTAGCTTATTTTTTACAGTGTAAATTTGTGCATTTAAATTTTTCTTTTGCTTTGAAAACAAGACATGGTTTGTCTCTTTGCATAATAAAATTAAGAATGTTATCTCAAGTCTGCTGAATTAGGGAAAACAACTTGGATACACTGAAACATTTTATAACTTCTGTTTTCTGTAATAGGAATTAAGGCTGATAGGGACAGTAGTCACATACTATTTGTGCTGCTAGCACTACTCTGAAAGAATGATGAGGACTGGAACTTGCAGATTCAGAGAGGGCAAGTATGTTTCCAGTCGAAGAGTTAAGAAAAGAGAAGCAATCATTCAAATTATTATTTAATGATGGACTGAAACTTGCATTTGAGAAGTGACTTCATAACTTACCCCAGATAAAATGAAAAGAGTAATACCTTTTACCTGGAAGACAAAAAAAAATAGTAATATTTTTCTCAACCATCTACTTAAGAAAATTGGGTATAAATTGGCTATTGAAGCAGAGGCACCTAGTGGTGCCTGATTATATTAAGTCTTCTCTCACTTTGTGCTGCAAAACAATCTCATCTTCTCATTAGAATGGCTGGAGACAGCTCTGGGAGTGACTGTAGATTTCTCTTCCAGAGTCTGTAAATGTTTCAGATGCATCTGTCAGGCCATACACCAGTTACACGTTAACATTCGCCAAAAATAATGACACTTCATTGTTACTGAACTAACATAACACAGCTATTCAAACTTGGCCACCTACCTACGCATTCCAATCTACAAAACACTGTGAGGGAAGAAAATTGAAGTGGGATCATCATTTGGCAGATACATATCATAAATTAGCAATCTTCCCAAGGCTTTTCACTGAACTAGCAGTGCAGCTAAATAGCTGTCACTGAGGCACTATGCTCACATTGTAAGGGAATGGAGTAAGAAGAAATCATTAATACAAACATTATTAAACAGTCATTGATTCTTTGGAAGATAAACTGAGAGGGACACAAAAGCATTCTCAGCTGTCTCAAGGCACCAAGGTAAGGAGTATCAATTATTGAAAGCTGCTAGAGTCTCCCAAGTGAAGCATAAGGGGTCACTTATGTCATGACAACCTTTTCCCACCTGTTGAGAAGCTTGGCTGCCTGTGCTCAGGGCAGGACTGTCACCTGGGATCAGGTGCTGTGAACAGACCCGTGGGAGAGAGTCTCACTGGGGACTTGTCTGTTGAGAGACATGTTTACACTCAGGTGTGAGGTTGTAGGTGTGCTGTCCTAGTTCTGAGAAGATCACGTGATCTAATCTCCAGTCTAATGACACTTGGCTACCTGGCTTCACCACACACCTGTTTTGTCACTGCTGATTTTTCTGGCAGTGAATGATTTCTGGCTAATCGAGGTTGCCGTTGCCAAATGTGCTTTGCTCTTTTTGCTCAGGTATTATGGGGAAGCTGTTCCCACTGGTCTTGCTGTCACCCTTTGTGCCTGATTGGAGTTCACCTGCTCCAGGCCACCAGCTGCCCTGGTGACAAGGGGACAGTGTTTGCAGCCCTTGGGTGGTTAGCTGGGGCCACCAACAGAGGCATTTCACACTCAGCTTCCTTAGAGAACTTCAAGGAATGTCAATACTGGTATTTCAAATGGAAGGAAACAGGACACATAGGAACCAGGTTTTCTCTAATTAATAGCACATGACCCATTTATTTTGGTGTGAGAGACTGTAGCCAATTGTAAATACCACTATAAATGTTTTTGGAAATGATGGTCTACTTTTGCAAGCCTCTGCAGATCTTTAAGACCTTCAAGCTTTCCATCTGTTATCCAGAATTAAATACTAATGGATATAATTTTACAGAGTATGCTAAAAAAAAAGTAATGTTGAAATGACCGACATACTTGGTTAGTGTTTTGTAATTAACATTTTTCCCCCTTTTAAACCACTAAAGCACTTTGTGGACTGAGTTACTGTGCCACTACTATCAAATAAGGCAGGAAATATTTTATAATATTTTGATTCCTATTTTTACCCCAATTTACATTATGGCATATTAAAGATTTCCATTGTTCAAATTGGTGAACTGATATTTAAGTGTCTTTACACTTTTGGTTTTCATCATGGATTTGATGTAACTCTAATGTAACTAATTAGTACTGAAGTACAACTTCTCTTTTATCACAGTTTTGCAGATATATTTTTAAAACATTTATTCTGATTACTTGTTTATTATGATATGCTGATTCCAATTAAAATGTTGACTTGTTTTAATAAGAACTCTGACATCTGTTCGTACATCCTTCATGTAAAACGCCTAGCAAGAATTCTGTTAGTCCCATAACATAGTGGTATTGCTATAAATGTCACAAAGGGTTTATGTTTTTACCATTTTAAACAAAGATGCTAATACTTATTCCTCAACAATCTTTTTGAAACCACTATCCTGAGAAGTAAATAATGTTTGAAAGAAGGCAAATTTTTAATGCAGAGCAGCATAGTTATCAATAGCCTACAAAATACACTTTAAAAATCATGCTTTTACAAACATGGCACAGACTTGGCTGTCGCACTGTATGCTCTAAAAGCTGCAGATATATTTTAGAAAACACTGATGAAGCCATTACTGCTTCATGCATTTGTTCATAGTATATATCATTATTCAAGAAATTTAAGAACCATAATGATGGAAAATCACACAGAAAGAAAAGAAACATGGACTTTGTCAGAAACAAGGGCTACATTTTTATTCAAGAGGCCCATAATGATGGAAAATCACAGTGAAAGGCAGAGACGAAACAGAGATCCCATAAAGGACTGACACACCACAGTGGCACAAGTAGTAGAACCGTCATAGCAAGTGGATAAAAATAAAGAAAACAAAATTAACTAGAGAAGAGCTGGATTCAGGGATGAAGCAGAAAACAGAAACAAATCACAGTAAATGCTGAAGATTAATTTCAAAGAATCTGCTGAGAATGAGTGCAGAGACAAGTTCCATCAATATTAATGAAACTGAAATAGAACTCCAAATGACCATGAGTACAAAATGGCACACAAAGCATTTTCTTTTAAATAGGTTGGAGATTAGATCATAAGACATTCCCAAAAATGAACAGAATACACAAAAGATGTTATTATGGGAAAAATGATAAACAATCACAACATAATTAATATTTCTATAGTTCTTTTTTAAGATTTATCAGCACGCGCATTTATTATGAAAGGATGGTTCATAGAAGAGATATTTAGGAAAATAAGCAGAGAAGAGTATTTTCTCATGTCTAATAGTCTACAAATATCTTAAAGGCATCTTGTATAACTTCAAGGTTGTTTCCCGAGTTAAAATATGGCAAATCCCACATTTACAGATGAGAGTACTGCACAGTTGAGAATAGAAAGTTAGGAACAACTTTGTAAGTAAATTATGGGGAAAACATTGGTGTTGAGTGAAGCTTTGCTGAGCTTCTAAGCTTTTCCAAATAGAGAATTACAAAATTACAGAGTAGCTAAGAGGTCCTCTCCTGAACGCACAAGTGAGGCATAATTGCATTGTGACTTCTTCATATAAATAAGAACACTACCATGAAATTAAAGAGAATAATATCTATGTGATCCAAATTTTAAATTGATTTTTATTGGATTTTTGTAATATAATAGCTGAGTTATGAGGAAGAAATTATTGGATTCTTATTATAACCACAAGATGCAGTATCAGCAGTATGCTATTAGTATTTACATGTAAACTGAGGCATTGTGTAGACTAAATCTCCATTGTATTTACAGAGGTCACTGTAATGCTGATGTAGAACAGAAACTGTCACCTCACCTTCCCTAGGGCTGTAGTGGTACCTGTGACAGTGTTTCTGAATTGGACTGAGGTGTACACTCATCTGTTCGTGCTAAACAGTATAGCTTTGTGAGGCAAAACTAGCTGAGTGCAGTTGTAAACTTGTGAAATTTTCCTCTGCAATCCCATCTTGAAGGTGTAGTCTGTGTCCCTGTTACCATTCTCTAGGGCTGATGTGCTTTGGGGCTTTAATGAATAAGCCCAGAGGAGCATGTCCCATCCCCTTTTTGTGTACCAGGCTCCACATCCAGCCATACATGCAATTTTTGTGAGCACTCTGGATAACTTGGTAAAGGTTGCAGATTTTCCAGAGCGTAAAGAATTCTTTGCTATTTTGCAGATAGCATCCTATTTCCCACAAGTAACTCTTTTTCTAGGGCTCTAGAAATGTAGGTGACTATTATTAATCCCTTTTATCTGAACTTTGCAGGTTATAAAATACTTCACAATCTGACATTAAGAGGTAGAATAAATATAATAAGGAAAAAATTTAAAATACTTCCAGAATTGCTGCATGATGTCCTTCAATATTTTGTTTGGTTTTAATTTTACAGTCATTTTGCAAATATGTAGTGTATAAAATGTATCATTATCACCTAACTAAACATACTTTATTAGGTATCTCATTTTGTTCTTCCATCAAAATAGAATTTATCTTATGAGGCTAGAATATAACTGCTCAATCTGCAGTAGATCCAGAATGAGGTTTGTGGTTTTTTTCTTGAGATCATGTTTTGAAGTTCAACTATCCAGATCTCTCTATACATTTTTCTGCTGTGTTCAATAAATGAAATCATTCTATCTATCGTAAGAAGTTACATCACAAACATTTTTGTGCCCTAGAAGAGAAAGATGTCTTTGAAACCTAGCAAGAGGACTTGCATAGACATTTAATTGCACACAGTTGAAAATCTACATTAAATGCCAAAAGTTACGTTATTTTAGCTATTGATGTTGTAACTTCAAACTTGTACCTCAAACAAAATTTAGAGTTTAGAGACATTTTTGGAAAAGTAATTTTATTTTCCCTAAGGTTTCTTTCTTGCCTCACAGGCTGTCTCCTAGGCTGCTGAACATTGCTCAAAGATTGCAAAAAACTGGTTCAAGAAGTCCTTCTGTGGGTTTATTCCTAGTCAGCATTCTTGCAGGGGGGGCTGGTTTTGAATTTTTGTTTGCTTTTATTTTTTGAAGTACACAGGTATAGTCCAAATTCAGAGACAGAAGTCTCTCTACTTATAAATTAGAGGATCTTCTGTCATGTTCAGTAATACCCTTCAAGGCATGAGAAGTATTTAATACTTATGTTCCTTTTTCATAGTTTGTTGTTCAACTATCAAGCAACTTGATTAATACACAGTTAAGTGCTACCATCTACAATGTTAAATAAAGTGAAATCTACATCTTTTTATTAGACCATTATCATTCATTTTCTTTTAACAGTTCTTTCATGTCATATGGTTTATTTGTTGAAAAAAAAAAAGGTCATGCTAGAATGGTCCTAGCCTCTTGGAGGCCTAGAAAAACCCTAGTATTGCTCACCTTATGATCAGTCACAATTTAATTTTTTTTCTCTGTTTTTATTAGTATTAATCATAAACATATTTTTATTTTATAGTAGTACTTTCATTTTGCTAAGATAGTGAAATGTTTAAAGTAGTCCTGTCATTCTTGAACTGAAATTTTATTTATTCACTGGTAATTTGTCTTACTATAGAACCTGTCTCTTTTTGGCTTTCTCTCTTTTTGTGAGCAAATCTCATTCACTATTCTCACTCTGAACATCTCAGTATGCATTATGCTCTTAGTGACATTGTCCATGTTAAAGTTATGAAATTCAGCTGATATTTCCAGAGTTATGATCTAGAAATATTAATAGTATGTGGCAGATCAGACTGTTCTGTACTAGCACTAGATGCTTCTAGACTGACAAAGTCTGGGATGCCACAGAAAGGGGTGAGAGATGCTTTATGCCACCACAGCAGTCCTGACTGTCTTTGGAGCTGCACTAACACTATTAACAATCTGTTGCCATTAAAACAAGGACAGTTATCACAATACAAAAGAATGAAAATGCATAAATATAAAATGCAAAGGGTAGTATGAATATAAGTGTACAAAGAATGGAGTAAGTTTAGATTCTCTATGAAATCAAGCGAATCCACAGCTAGAAGAACAAACACTATTGAACCCTACCAAATATAATGTTTAAAAATATTGTATTCAAGCACAGTTCAACTGTGTGATGACTACCTTTAAACTTCACAGAACTCAATGAGCACCATTTACTTTAGACCATGCCCTTGAGTAGTGTTTCTTTTTAGTACTGAGTGTATTTATTACTGGGAGTCATCTGGCTCCCTTGAAGTGGCAGGAACCTGGGTAATTCCAAGCTGAGGTGTACAAAAGCAGCTGTGTTCTTCTCACCCCCTGGGCTGCACTGAATATTACCTGGTCACAGCAAGGATCAGGGGCTCTGTCTTTATTCTTCCAGCTCTACAAAACCGCTTATTTTTGCAGTTAATGGTGACTTTGCTGTAAATATATGTTCTGGGCAGTAGAAAGCAAAGACTGTTGGTGGCATGAACAACAAACTGTTTGTTTTATTACTGTCCCTTAAACATTGCTTTTAATCAGGTAGACTTGCTCCGGGGCTGTTTGGCTTCTGCACATGATCCAGCTGTACAATAAGCTGCATTTGTGCAGTATTTCAGTGTTGGAGAGTTGACATTGAGATGATTGCTTTCTAGATGTTTGTGGTTTTTTCCCTTAAACTTATAAAACACAGTTTGTATGTAATATGGTCAGGATTATTATGGTTTAAACTACGTATGCCAGTTTAAAATGAGGTTTTCAGCATTATGACAGATTTGGATAGAAAATTCAGCCAAATAAGGCAAACCTTGACTTTAAAAGCAACTTGAAATCAAAAGCATGTAAGATGAAGTGTTACATGGCCATGAGTCAATTTCTAGCTGAAGGAATCAGGTGCTTTGAAGTCCTGTATCTGCATTTAGTGAAGGGGCCGTGCTAACAGTAAGTTACATATAGGAGCTATGGATGGGGAGAGGGGGGAGGGAAGGGGAGAAGCAGGCCATTATCACAGTACGTTAAGTGAAGAGCATAAATTAAAAACTTATATTCAAACTTGCCCATTTTTGTACACACATCGCTGACTTTGGTACCATATGTAGTCACATTGAAGTACAGCAACAAAAGTAGGCAGGATTTTAATTTCTTTTTCTCTTCCAGTTCAGCTGTTTTCCCCAACAGCTAAAATCAAAATTATACCTATAGTAGGCTTTATTATTTGTGTATGTATATATACACAAACACATACAATCCTTTACTTCATGTATCAAACTGCTTATGCCTTACGCCTGTATTGTGCTTACAAACTGGTGAGTTAAATATTTTTATTTTAAGTAGACAAGAAGTTCATCTACTGAGAGCTATTGTGCCTAGATTGGACAATAAAATTGCCCGACAAAATGTTGGGGTTGTGGGAAAATTTAATAAGCAGAAAAGCTCTCCAGAAGTAGTCTTTTGGAAAGTTTGTGGCCTTATTATTAGAGCTAGGCAAATCCATCCTGTACTGTTGCTGTGAAGTAGTCTTGCAAAATGCTACTTTCAGGACAAGTCAAGTGTCTTGAACTTTAGAAAACTATGGAAAGTTTTCTTTACTTTGGGTGGAAAACTATGATGTTTTTATTTTGTTCCTGAAAATGAAACTAAATTTGGTTACTGAAGATTGTAGTTTATGGATGTGAAGGATGCAGAGGCTGTGCTGAATTTATAAATAATTTCTGTTAATTTCAATTTTACAGAATGTTTGGTGTAATAATACATTAGCTTTATTCAACAACTAAGTAACTGTACCTGAATCTGAACTAGATACACTTTTTTCCCTATTATGTGTATAGTGATAGATTTTAATACAGTAGAAAGACCACATAAATATATTACGAGCAAGAACTGTTATTATCACTATACTACTAGAAAAACTCTGAACAGATACAGCATTCTCTTCTGCAATATAATTGTTGGAAAAATCTCATGTCACTGAAATACAAAAGTTGTAACAGACATTTTTATGTATAATTTCAGATTAGACTTAATAAAAGTGTCCTTTATTTTAAAAAATTAAAAATATGTTCACTACTATATTCCTTTTACTGTGACTGAGATGATTTATATCTGATGATACTCTCACCTTGACTCCTTCACTCTGGTGTTTTTCAAGTTTTGAGAATTTTGTCTTATGGACTTAAAATAGGGCATACTGTAAGAATAGTTTTTACTGCCTTCTCTCCTTCAATTTTCTTAGCAGGTAACACTTGATGGTGCCTGTCTTTACTGGTTCAGAGAAGCAGAGTCTGAGTTAAAGAAAATGTCTAATTTTTTTAGAGTCCTGATCTGACTTCTGTAACATTTTCTGCAATTAATTTTTCATAGATTGTAAATATTTCATCTGTTCTTCATAACCTCTCTATTTTATTCCTGGATTATTTTATTAATTTGCTGTGTAAATGGTTATAAATCAATCAAATGTATTTACAAGGGTCTCCTCCTGGCCATACACCTTTTCATCTAGATAAGCATGCACAAAAATCTAGTGGTGTGCCTAAGCCACCAGCATTCCTTTCAATCCAGAAAGCCTATGGCACTTCTCTGGGCTTTGGGTATTTCACCTTTCCAGTGCTTCCTGCTCTGCTGCAGGACTGATGGGTTGGCAAACACAAGACCAGGACCTTAGCCTGGAGAAGGGGAGGCTCAGGGGTGACCTTACCACTCTACAACTCGCTGGAAGGAGGGAGTAGCCAGGTGGGGTCAGCCTCTTCTCCCAGGCACCCAGGGACAGAGTTAGAGGACATGGTCTTCTTCACCTGTGCCGGGGGAGGTTTAGGCTGGACAAGAGAGGAATTTCTTCACAGAAAGGGTGGTCAGATATTGGGATGGGCTGCCCAGGGAGGTGGTGGAGTCACGGTCCCTGGTGGTGTTTAAGGAAAGACTCAACGTGGCACTCAGTGCCATGGTCTAGTTGGCAAGGTGCTGTTTGGTCACAGGTTGCACTCCATGATCTCAGAGGTCTTTTCCAACCTCATCGATTCCGTGATTTCNGGGCCGCGCCGGGCTGGGGCCGCCGCTGCTGGGGCGGAGCGGCCCGGGGGTTCGTCCCTCCCGCCCGGCGCGACCTTTCCCCCGCGGCAGCCCCGCCTCTTCCGCCGGCGCGTCCGCGTGCGAGGGGCCGCTGGCGCTGTTTCTCTGAGGTGGCTCCGCGCCGAGGNGAGGTCTTTTCCAACCTCATCGATTCCGTGATTTCCGCGGGAATTTGCGAGCAGCGTTACTGGATTACGGGTCCTCCGCCGTTCCGCGGTAGCCGCTGCTCTTAGCTGCGGCCGCGCCGGGGGGGC
>VWZP01008983.1:637049-765526 GCA_013396995.1 Dicaeum eximium | reverse complement strand
CGCTGCTGGGGCGGAGCGGCCCGGGGGTTCGTCCCTCCCGCCCGGCGCGACCTTTCCCCCGCGGCAGCCCCGCCTCTTCCGCCGGCGCGTCCGCGTGCGAGGGGCCGCTGGCGCTGTTTCTCTGAGGTGGCTCCGCGCCGAGGTGAGCCGGAGCCTCGGCCACGGCCGGGACCGCCCGGCCGCGATGAGCCCCGCACGGCCCCCGGCCGCAGCCGCGCCCCCGGGCCGCCGCCGCGCGGGTGTCTCTCCTCGGCTTCCTGGAGGCGGAGGCCCCGGCTGGGCCGCTGCGCCGTGCCGGGAGGGGACCGGACGGGACGGGACGGGACGGGGCGTGGAGGGTGCGCGGGGGTGTCGCGGGGAGCTCAGTGTGCCCTCCTCTGTGCTTGCAGATGCCCCCGAAAAAGGGAGGCGACGGGGTTAAGTCGCACCCCATTATCGGAAGGTTCGGGACGTCCCTGAAGATCGGGATCGTCGGGCTGCCGAACGTGGGGTAGGTGTTGGGGGGCGGGCGGGAGGCTCCTCGCTCTCCCTCCGTGTGCCCCTGCGGCGGGCAGGAGCTGAGGCTGGGTGCGTGCAGACAGGTGCGGGTACGAGCTGGGGGACGCGGGTCTGACTGCTCAGTGATGCACTTCCATCTTTAGCTGGAAGTACTTGCGGGTGGAGCGACGCAAAACTGGCAGCGATAGGCAGGTGTGTACGAGTCTGGACAAGATAATAGTGAAGGGTTCAAAGAAAGGAAAAGGCTTAGTAATTGCAGAGTTTTATAAAACCCTATGCCATTTGCATTAACTTACTTCCACTGTTGTGTATGTATAACACCTGTTTTCATGCAAATAGGTACACGTGCACAAGAAATTCCTTTTATGTTTTGGGATGATGTGCATAGGAAGGGGTTAATTATTCCATGTCATTAGCAGTGAAGAGGACTTTATTTTTTGAAATTTCTTTAGAGAAGAAGAAGAAGTCTTCTCTTAGTGAGACAAGCCTAAGTGACAGTTTGGAAGAGATGACAGAATGTTAATAACTGATTTCTGTCATGCTTCTTGTCTGTAGTTGTTATGGCTCCTCACAGGAGCTGTACTTGAGGATGAATTGATTACCTGGAGGATATACACGTGAAACTTTTTGGTATTAATTTGTGTATCCTATTTACTAAGAGAAGGTCTCAGTATTCTTAGTCTTTAAGTCTCTAACAGTTTAGAGGACAAATTTGTGTGCATTGTCTTAGAGCTGGAAGCATTGCTTTCCTATGATTTCATTGTAATTTATTTTATTTTTCAGGGTGTAGCTAAGATGTACTCCATAAAGGAAATAATTAGCTGTAGCATCATACTGCATGTCAGTTGGGATAAATAGCATTTTCAGTTACGTTATAATGCAACTTTCAAAGAAAATTGTTAGTGACTTTTAGACCAATTTGGCTGTATGCAGAACAGCTCTGAAAAACACAACAACCTGAATATTTATTGTAGAAAATTTGGGAGTTAATAAATCAAGAATTCCTCTTTTGGCTTAATAAATGCCAGCTATCAAAGTAATTGTTATGTGGTTTAAGGGAACGTGTTCTCTTTTTTCCCCCGGTAGAGTATTTGTAGACTTGTTTCCACTGATGTTTAACAAGGGTGAAAATAGTTTGGTAAGGTAAACTGTATCTTCATATGCACAAAAGGTTATTTATAATTGATTAACTGATGTGGTTTGCTTTTTTTGCCACTTTTGTTCTCTTTTCATTGTTGACTTTTATTGCTTAGATACTGAAATTGTATTACAATATAAATAAATCTGAAGGAACAATATGCTTGTGGAAAGGGTGAGTCATGACAAAACTAATTTAAAAAAAAGTTCCAAGCATCCCTACCGGTGTCTCACTGTACTTGAAGAAAATGAGAAATAGCTAGTAGGGCTTTGCCTTGCTTTTGACATAATTTTTTTTGCTAACATGTGTGTGCAATATATTTACTTAGGGGAATTTTAAAGGGTAGGGAGGAGAGGTGAACATCACTGGGTTTCAGTGGGGTGTTCCAGATGCATGTGTCTTCTGCTAGAATCAGGGGAATGGTCACTGCTGTTAAAAGTAAATGGGAAACTCAGTATTGCTTTGGGTTAGAATAAGGTGTGGTTTAATCCAGTACTTTCAAATGCTTCTGAATTGAACTACTTTAAGAATGTTTGTGTGTCATTTATAGGAAATCAACGTTTTTCAATGTGTTAACGAAGAGTCAAGCGGCAGCGGAAAACTTTCCTTTCTGTACCATTGATCCAAACGAGAGTCGAGTCCCTGTGCCAGATGACAGATTTGACTTCCTGTGCCAGTATCACAAACCTCCAAGGTAATTCTTAGTATTTTTCTTCAGTTAGGCAGCTGAAATAGTGTTACTGAACCAAAACTTTTATGAAAAGTTTAATGCAACTGTAATATCTAGGAGTTTGTTACTGACATCTGTTTTAGAATGTGAAATGATATGTCTACCTGGATAATACCTTTCCCATGCCCCTGATATGACCTTTATTGTGTAAGAATGGTAAATGTAGGTGCTCCAGTCATTGCTCAGCACCATTTGGTGCTTGGTGTTCCTGTCTTTGAAGGTGGTTGATCCCAGGTGCCTTGGAGGATCTTCCGAAGAGATTTGGAAAAGGAACAGTAGTGGACATACCTAACTTAAGGTTGCTCATTTGAAAGATTTCCACCCCATACTTTGAAACCCTATGCTTGGAAAGATTTCTATACTATACTTTGATTTTCACCCTATACTTTGAATATTGTATGTGCTGTATATAGCTAAACAAATATCTGCAAATATCATTATCCCTGCATCCTTAGTTATTTTGGCAATAAGTTTTGTGGGCAGTCTTTTTTGTCCCTGATTTTCTCTCCTTTTAATAGGCTCTGCTGCTTGTTCTGTGGTATATCTAAGGATATTCCTATACTCCATCTATTCTGATTCTTCCATTATTCTAGAGTGTGTTAGTTTTGTCACATAATTTTCTTTTTGCTATTGACTGTAATCTGCTGTGTATGTTCCATGTGGGAACTTTTTTTTTTTGCCTGAACAGCAAAATTTAAGGGGCTTTCAGAAAACAAAAACTTAAATGGGGACTTGTGACTCATTAATTTTAGTTTGCAGCTACTTGCAGAGGTATCTTGAATCAAGTGAGTGTACATAAATCATAGGGCAAGCTAGCATGCACATGTGTGCTCTTTCCCAACTCTCAGGTCTCAGTTTTAGAGGCAGAGCTCACCCAGAGTTAAAAAGGATTAATTAGTTGCTAATGAAAAATCCATTTTCTGACTTAATTTTCAGGTCTAAGCAAACTGTTTCTGTCTGTAACTATTGTGCGGTTTTTAAATACTGCATTAACATGAAGCTGTTTGCTTAGGTGGATTGTTATAACATGTTATCTTGTTTTTCCTGCTCAAGTCAGTGTTAAGCATGATTGTTACTGCATGGATCTTAGAAACAAAACTGCTGAATTAGAGACAGAGCTTTCAGGCTGTTGGCTGTGCAGAGATAACAGTGTAGCTTTTAAGTTTTGTTGACAGTTTTCTTCTAGCTTGTACTATTGGTGCTGCTTTGGCCATGTCAGTAATCCCTTTTTAGTATCACTTAGCTATGAACAGCTACTCCCAAATTAATAGTTGAAGTGACAAAGAGATTATTACCCTTCCCTCACCCTGCCTTTGGCCATCTATCTTTACAGGGAGTGCTAAGATGGTAAATACTTGTATGTGTGTTCTCTGACTAGCACATCCTCCTTCCCTCACTCCCCCCACATTGCTCTAAAACATTAATTAAAATAGTATATTTTCTGAACCTTTATTCAGTAAATATACTGAGTTTGATAATAAGCTGGATAATCAGCTTTCATTTAAATGGTCTTTTGACTTTCTACTGACATTTATTACTTAAAGTTAATGGATGTGGGCATTAGTGGATAGTTATAGCTCCTGAGTTCACTTATGTTGCTTATATGATTTTTGTATTTCACTCTAACAGCAATAAGGCAGAGATAATTAATGATAGTCCACTAGGACACTAGACTGAGGTAACTTACTGGGCTGTTTGTGCTTGTCTGCCTGAGACTAACTCAGGAAAAGAAGGCTGTAGTCACAAAGATAGGCTACTGAATTGTAATTTCAGTGTCTTAATTTCTCTGTATAGTCTTGATTTTGTTCTTCATCTTTATGTAATATGTTCTCTGGTAATTTTCTACTTGTTTGGATTAGTAGATGTAATCCATCTGTGCACACAGAATGTTTATAAACAGTGAATTCTCTTTAAATTGGACTCTTGTCTAGCCTCAAGATTTTGTCTTTCAAAATCTAAAGCATTTGGGTTTTTATTTCCCATATGCTACACTTAGTCTTCACAGAACTGCAGTCATTGTTGGGAGATGGGGAAAAGAAAAAAGGGGTGACTTGGTCTTAACTGAAATAATGTGTGACAGGACAAAGTGATGTTGCCTTGGTGCCTGCTGAGAGCCAGGAGAGGGAGGGACAGGGCTGGGCTGGCACTTGCTGTCTGTCCCACTGAGCTGGGACAGCTCTGCTGCTGTGAGACTGACCCTACTGCCAGGGGCATTGCTGGTTTGGGTTTGTGGCTGTTCTGCCATCGGAGGAAGAGTTGGGACCTTCAGGTGCTGTTTGTTGCTGGAAGATCCATTCCTCTCTCCAAAAGAGGAGAGCCTCAGCTTGGTTGGGACTGCTGTGCTGTTACTTGTTAGCCCCTGTTGAAAGCTGAGTGGTATTAATTGGAAATGTAAATGTTTGTAAATGAAATCACATAGGCAAAGATTTAGAGACTATTATCTACAGGTAAATCTGTACTTAACACTGGCAGACCTTGTAACCTGTGCTTTTTTTTCTTTCTGCAGCAGTGGGATGTGTGTGACTGTTGACAATAAATAAGTTGAATGATATAGACTGTACACAGAAGGTGGGCTCTAAGAACTTAAAGTAAAAGCTTGCTATGTTGCTGCCAAATGATATAGATGGTTTCTTTGAGCTTTAGTGTTACTACTGCTTGTTTTTTGGTGTGAATGAAACTGTGGATACTAAAAAAAAAGGAAATCATAATATATTAAACACAATTCTGAATGCTTGTTTTAAAATATGTTTGTATTATATTACTAACTTAATGTATATATTTAAACTACTTGTTTGTTATAAATTTCATACAATATTCAGTGAAAACTCATTTGTTATATTGTGCCCACATGTAGCTTTCTCAGAAAGATGGTTGATTTTTTAAATTTGTTGTCCTCCTACCCCTGTTACCACAGTACAGATAGTTTCAAGCGAGGTTTTGCAGACTAATGATTGGATTAGTTCCAGTTTAGTAACTGGAAAGAGTATTTTCTGTATACTGATTCACTTCAGCAGGAACTAAAGCAGAAAGGTGTATTTCCCCCCACCTATCCATGAATACTAAGCAGGTGGCAGAGGATGAGGTCTGCTAATTCTGTAATGGAAAAGAGATGTTTTTGGTCTCAACAAGTAGCTCCTGACATGAAAATTATGACATGGAAGCCAGAAAGAGTTGCTCTGTTAACTGCTATTAATGTTTTATGGGACACTGTGTGTTTAGGAGTGCTGGGTATCACACAAAAAAGGAACTGTGCGTATAGTGCATCTGAAGAAATTTTAGTAACTTAATAAAAGATTTAATGAAGCTATTTTCTTGTGTATTTTTGTTCTAAATTTAATTAAAGAGCTGCTTAAACACCTTAAACTTAGAACTATTTTTTTTAGTGTAAGTATGTCAGACTCATGTAATTTGAATAGGGATTTGTGTCCTAACTCACAGGTAGCTTGAAAGCCTCTGGGTGTATGCACCACCACTCCTAGCCCATTGGTCCCCCAGCCTATTACCACAGTTGTAGTGTGCTGTGCCTGACCAGGAGATGTGCCTCAGGTGACACTGGAGGAAACTGCAATTTCCTCTTTATTTCATTTATTTTGTGCTGCAATAATGTCCTCACTGCAATTATTTGCATTTTTTCTGCTTTAAGTTATATGACTAACTAAAAGAAGTACTCCGGAAGAAGCCCTGTAAGCCTAAGGTGATTAACCTACAGCCTAATTGTAAGTAATTACACCCAGTAACTGCATTGGCTGATAGGAATCAGCCTGTCTGAAAATATTAATAAAAAGGTGATTTTGAAGTCTTATGTTTCTGCTTTTTCCCTTGCTTAAAATTAAATGAGATTATAAGCAGGAGTGAGTTGAGAGAAGGGATGGATCAAGCTACTTAAGATGTCAGTATTGGTTTCATTCCTTGTTTGCACCTGGGAGTTGCCTCGCACACGTGTTCACAAACACAAAGCTTATTGCAACCCCAAACTTTTCCACCTAGACTATTTCTAATCTATCTTGGATGTCCTTTTCAAACTTAAATTTTAAAGCAATTTTGGTTATCTCAAAGGAGGATAATATCTAAATTGCAACTACCCCTCTTCAACTCTAGCACTGTCCATTATACTTCAGGATCTGTCTTTTTTTGTCAGCAGATTGCTTTGATTTGTTTTGTTGCGTTGCAGATTGATAAAATTCATTCACTGAAGGTGGTACATTAACACAAACTCAATGCTAATGTTTTTTGAAGTGAATTAAAAAATCCCTGCTCAAGGATTAAACCTGTGTGGTTAAAATACAGACATACTCCTGGATTTGGTGTTCTGTTTCATATTATAAATCCTTGGGACATGCTTTATGGTAGATTGGTGTAGCACTGATTTGTACAAATGATAAATTGATGCCACCTGTTCCTGATGATCATTTGAGGCTCAGTGACATTATGCTAATGCTGACTAATAAATATAAAGAAATGGAAATGAATTTGTTTAGAGGAGAAGAAAAAAGCAAAACGCAGTTAAGTCTTCAATAAACCATATTCAAGATATATGGTACTTTCCCCTCATTCTGTGCGGTGTTCTCTGTTTATTTAGTTTCATAATGTTGACTCTTTGTCCTTCGGAGTACAGGCAAGTGTGACTAGCTTGTGCTTTTGTCTGCTTTTCTGTGTATTTCTCTTTCTAGCATGAAACAGAGATTTAGAGCCAGCAAGGTGTCTACCAGTGAGAATAGTTTTAATTTGCTTGGAATGTGAGCTTTGTGGTACCCGAAGTGAAGGTGAAAAAGCACCCTGGAAACCCACACACTTCAAAGGTCTCTTGCTTGTCTTACTCAGCTGTGAAAGAAATGTGCTGGGGTTTTCTTTCCATTGTGTAGCAAATGAGGTTGATTCTGGTGATAGAGTGGCCATCTGCATATGAAGGTATCTGTCTTGCTCTAATGTGCATCTTTGTAGTGAAAGTGTGAATTGTTCTGATGGCTGGCCAAGAGGTTAATCCTCCCAGAAAGGTGAGAGAGAGCATAGAGCATTTCTTACACCACCTTTGTTTTCCTTAAAACACAGTTTAAAATGACAATGGAGAAGTGCTTTTAAGAGTGGCATTTTCCTGTCTTGCTGCTGAGTGAGTAGTTATGTGTCAAAAAGCAAGGGCTGGGAAGTTGCTGCAGTTTCTTCTGAAGTCTGTTAGTTCTGTTTGTATCAGGCAAAAGGAGTTAATGGGTTAATGCATTACTATTTACTGGCTTCTGTCTTCAGAATGTGAATTACTCTTGGTAGTGTCTTAAATAAGGATTTGTTCTGAGTTTGTGTACTGGTAGTTGAAAAAATAGTGGGACAAAAATGTGAAATTTGCAGAATTGGTTTGCTTCAGAGTGTACTTATATTCCTGTTCTTTTGACTGCATTCCACAGCATTAACTTGCAGCACACAATATCTGTCTTCCCAAGTATGGGCCCTTCTTTTCATGGGCCTAGTGAAGTTTAAAGTCACTTTTTTGTTACCTGAATTTAAGTAACTGTATTGTGTTACGTAATTGCTTCTTTCTAAGTACCTCGCAAAGATATTAATTACATGTGACATTTCATTAAGTTCCTAATGTATTATACCTGACAGGTTTAGTGACACTTTGAACTTCACCTTGGTAGACAAAAAGATTTTGTCCAGATCTTGTGTTGTGAAATTATTTTACTTGAAAGAAATAATTTTTCTTTGCAAGTGGTAGAGCAAGATTGAAAACAAAACCTTTAGGTCACCACTCGTCCAGAAGTAATTGATGTTCCATACTCAAACATACTCTAGTGAATTATCTCTCCCCAAATTAGAGAGTAAATTTGAAGTGAGGAAGCAGATCTGCAGTCAGATGGAAGTGGGGTAGCACCAAAGGAAAAAAACTTAGAAATGTGTTTTGTTCTAGCTAAGTCACTTGCTCAGAGCAGAGACAATGATCCATAGATTTCTGTAACTACATTTCTTTCTGTCTGGGCTATAGCTGCCATACCAGGCACTGTGATGAAAAAGGTGATCTTCCCGCTGGTGGAGTTTCCTGCTGTTACAGATGTAACATCAGTCATGTTGTCAAATATTCAGTATTTGAAAAAAAGTATTTATCAGTTAATAAAAATAAAGCTCAGTTTGGGCTGGGGACAAGAAAGATTTCAGAAGTGTAATACTGCCTAGAAGATTACTGGTTAGGTCATCCCTAACCCTCATTCCCACCTTTGTGGTTGTTCCTGACCGTGGGCACTACTGCAAAGGTAGGTATTTGGAAAAGGCACCTTAAGGTAGAGCACAGAGTTTATGTCTTTGGATTTGAATCTCGTGTTGAAGAGCACCCACCATACAGCAGGATGCCCTCTGCTCTCCAGATCAGCTCTTCTCCTCACGGCAGCTTCAGGGCAGTCACACCCCTCTCCCTGGGGTGCCTTTGGGTGTTTGCTGCTGTGCTTACTGCCAGTAAAACAGTCAGCTGCTCTATTAGTCCTAGCATAGTGCAAGGGAGTATGATGGTGATTAAATGTTTGATGGGAATGAACTACACTTCCACCTGTTTATTTTGGAGCCATCAAGCTGGAGATCTTGAGATTGTGGTGTGCAGTTTCTGATCTTTTGCAGGTGAGGGATTAGCAGCATTTCAGTGTGGTTCTGTCTCTGCCACTGTTCATGATGATGATATTTGCATAGAGCATATGAAGGTGCTTATGACAAAGCAACACCTTATGACAAAGTTTTAGTGGTTTCTTGGGGTTTTTTCTTGACTCACTTGGATTTTGGGAAGTAATTTGGTTTAGAGTGTACATGAAAAGTTTAATGCCCATTAAGTTATTTGTTCATTTTTTAACAAGTTGAGAATTTGTGGAGGATGGAAGGTTTGCAGTTTATAAATTTCCGATAATTTCAAAAGCTTTTTTCTGGTTTTTGTCAGCTAATTTGAACTAAATGACTATTCTGTTATTGCTGTATAAAATGTCATGGAAATATGTCTGCTTAACCCTTTGCTGTTCACTATGGTGGAAGACATCACAGCTGATTATATTATAATACCATCTTATCTGCTTTTTTCCCCATTTGTTTGCATAACCCTGCTCACTGCTAATTTTAATCAGCACTGTATTTTAAAAAAAAGTGCTCTTCTGAGAAATTTGCATAACCTGCTGAACTAAATGGTAACCTTGGAGGTGTGCAATAGCAGAGTGCAATGGCCTTTTGTGTCTTACCCCTTTGGTCCTTTGCAAATTGTGCATTACACATGACATGTTTATGCCTAAGTCTTCCAGGCCTGCTTGATTACTGTGTAGTTGTCTGTATGATTCCACACTTCAAAACTAGTTTACGTAATTTTACATGAATATTTACAGAGAACTTAGAGAATGGATGTTTTACATGGGATGAGGGGAATTTTGTCTTATGCGTTCCCTACTGTGATGTTTAACTTGTTCCAGAAAAGAAGTGTCGGATTTTCATGTTCTGAATTTATTTCTGTGCTAATGTGCTTTAGTAATGAAACTTCTAACTTTTATATTTCAGCAAAATTCCAGCATTTCTGAATGTGGTGGATATTGCTGGCCTTGTGAAAGGAGCCCACACTGGACAAGGCTTAGGAAATTCCTTCTTGTCTCACATTAACGCCTGTGATGGGATCTTTCATCTGATGCGTATGTAAACTTAGTTATCTGTTTTCTCTAGCTTAAGGACAGCATTGTTGTACTGTAATTAATAACTGTGGAGCAAATATCCATTACAATTTAACTTCTGCCATTCAATTCAAAGCCATCAGGTCTTGGCTTTTTCCAGCCAAGACAATCTTCATCTTCTGCTATCCAACAGGTACGCCTTTCTTCATTAGCCTTGTACTGAAGACTTCTACTGGGTTTTTGGAAATCTGCAGTAATGATGTGTCATTTTCTTTTGCCAGCAGTGCAGGGCAGTTTATTTGTCTAATTTCATGAAGAAGGAGGAATTGAATGTGTTAATAAAAGACAGAAATAGAAGTAGAAATCTGCTGCTTTTGTAAATCCTTAAACTTTGCAGATCCTGAGAGGATGAAGTTTCTTTGTTGCCTTTTACCAGGGTTTGGTCCAAGTTCCTGATGAACTATGTGTCTTTGGGAACCATTGCCCTAAAACCAACTGTCAGTTTTCAGCCTGGTGGATGGACACTGAACACTGAATCGCTGCAGTCACAGTAGAAAGTGACTTAAGAAGAATCCAGACAGGCTGCTCCTGTTTAGGGTCAATAGGCAGGGGACTGGAGGGTGAGACTTGTATGCCAGTAAGCTGGAAAGGAGGTGGTGTTGAAGATGAAGAGAAGATAAGAATGATAAAATGTTGGTAAGAAAAGCTGTACCAGGAAGTGATCTGGAGATTGTGTGTTTTCAAAGTATGAAAAATTTAGTGTTTGTTTTCATTTTGATTTGATCTGGAACACATTTTCACCTTTGAGCACTGAAAGTGTTGCTCCCTGTCTTTATGCTGTTGTGATATGCACGACTACTGCCTGTGGTAATGGCCAGCATGGGAAGCAGAGCCCTTCAGAGAATTGATCTTTTTCTTTTTTATGGATGCCAGGTAGGAAGTCAGAAACAGGTCATTGTGGATTTGTGCTATAGGCTTCAAGCTCTGCATGCCTGACTATGTTGGAGAAAGGCTGGTTAGGCTTTGACTTAGCTGGGTTCAGTTGGTCATTTTGCAGAAAGCTGTTTGAGAATTAACCAAGTTGTTTTAATTAAGGTAACAACAGGTAAGAAAGTGGCTTAATAGGAATAGAGTTGAGTATGGTGACACAAACTTTGGGTAGCTCAGCAAAGGTATTTTATACTTCTAAGTTAGAGGGTTTCATCCTGTTTTCTTTATTTATTGAGGATGTGTTAAACTGCATTTTCTTTAGGACAGAAGGTTTATTTGTCCTTTTTTTTAGCTGCCATAACAGAATACACTGTTGTTACCTCTTTGTGTTCTGGGTTGTTTTTTGGAGAAGGCTGTTGCCTATCAGTTGATCCACCACAAGGTACACAGGTGAGCTCTTACATAGCATCAAACTGAGGAGAAATTCTATCTGTTTCCACCTGGCTAATTCTCTACTTTCTTTACTTCATTTAAAAAGAGACAATACCCCCATCTTGAAATGGCTGTGGATTTTCAGCCTTCAAATTTCCATATCCTTGTTAGACTATTACTTTTCATGAGATATATGGTTTTCATTAAATCAATAAAAACATTGTTTATGTGTCTATGGTATATTTAATATATGCAAAGAAACAAGCAACACATGTCAACCACACATGGTAGGATAACAGGACAAGTAAAAGGAGAGGTAAGTTTGTGTTGAGCACCACTGTATTTTTATACATGACGAGTGACAGTATGAAGTAGATTCTCTTAGCTCAGCAAACAAGGCAATTAAGTTTTCCCTTTAAGAATAGAGCAATCCATTCTTGGGTTTTGATGCTTTCTGTAGATACTTTTTTTTCTGTGAAAGTGCACAAACTGAAAATGCTTTACTGATATTTATACTAAAGCAGTTGGTCTCCATACACTTAAAAAGAAAAATTTCAGATGTTATCCCAGTTTCTTAGGGGTATTATTTACTTTTAGTCACACCCAGTTATGAAAACCTGAGACAGATATACTTGCTTACTTACTGGCTGAGTGAATGGGGCATTTAATTTTGAAATGGTTGTCTGTCCTGGATGGTGGTGCTTGCAGTCCCATGGTAACCTGACACATGCTTTAAGGTACTTACAGCTTTGTTCATCTTCCAAGTTTCACAGTTCAATTGGAAACATTTCTGACAGTTCTGTTCTCCATGTTTCAGGTGTACTGCAGTGTTAACTGAGGCAGCAGTGTTTTTTGTGGTGACGGAAGGCCGGCTGTTTGAAGGTTATCATAGTGTTTCTTCCCCAGTTTAATGGCTTTAACCACCTTTCAACTTTTATGACAGATCAGTCACAAGTACTTGTAGAAAATTACTTTCTTTGTATGGTGAACTATAAATGGCAATTTTGTTACAAGTGTAAATTTACAAATTATGCTTAAGCAATTCTTCAGTGAGGAAAATGGTAGATACCAGTATTTAGTCCCTGCTGTATCTCTGTCAAGTTTTTGAATGTACTGGATGTTAAATAGCCAGGGCTCTTCATGTTTTTGAATTTCTCTTCCCACTGATATTCTGCAGTCCTACTTTTCCAGAAAATATGTTCCACATTTTTCTCTTATTTTTAGTTTCTTTAATGAAATCCAGTCTTTCTCTTCAAAGACACAGAAACTGGGAGGAAGCTTGTCTGTAAAAGTACTTTGCTATCAAATGCTCCTTTTCAATTAATAAAAAAAATTAGGGTTGGATGCCTAATGTCTAGAGTAGGGCAGGTAACATTTGGTTTTATGGAAGAACCTGAGGGCTCAGCTGTGCCATCCCCTGGTGTGCCAGTCGTGCAGAGGACCCCGTGAGCTGCCTGCAGTGACTTGGTGCTGGGGGAGTGCAGGCACCTAGGGCTGGGAAGCTCCTGCTTGGCTCCCCTGGAAGTGCTCTGACTTCACAGCAGAGGAGCTCCAGCTGCCTTTTAGCAGCAGGATGGGGAGTTTGGTAACTGATAATCCGTGAAATCTTGTTCTTTGTGATAGGAGTGAAAGAACTATGGAGCTAGGTAAACATCCCCTGCGGTCTTACGGAAGTGACTGGTGAGACCAAGTCGATTGGGTTCCTAGAAAGCTTTAATTGCTTTTACTCCAGTTTTATGTTTGTTGAAACTGGAAGTGTTTAGTCCACCCCCTGGTTCTGCCTCCTTTGGGGTTTTAGGTAACTTCTAAAGCTGTTTGTCGTTACTTAAAGCTTCGATAGCTATGAATTGTGTCAGTTGAGCGTAGTTTATTCTTACTTGAAAAAAGCACTAATCAAAACTGAGCTTGACAGTATTTTTGCTGAATTTTGCTCGGCATTTAAAATCAAGTTGATTTAACTTTATTTTTTTACCATCATGAAGGTTAATGGTAACTTTTAGTAATACTGCCAGTGTTTCGCTTGGCCCACAAAAATCAAAGTGGTGATAAAGTTATTTAACTGAATAAGACATCCTCTTTTTTCACTTATTTTTTTTACTTCCTATAAAAATGTGTCTATTTTCTACATAAAGATGCTAATCACCTGTAGCTTTTATATACTTGAGGCATGATGCTTTTTTCCCCCATGTTCTCTAACAAGAAGCCATACCTGCTGATTGCTGCTCCTGGAATCCAACTGCTACTGAGAGGAGGCATGTGAGGATATCACTTGGCCACACTCCACTGCACTAACATTTCAGTGAACAAAGTATGACTTCCATCTCATCCTTTCAGCATGTGTGTTCTGTGCTTTGGGAATCACAGTGGCTCCGTTTGTGCAGCTGTAGCTTGGCTCTGTCACTTTTAATATCTGAAGCTGTTTTTTCGTCTTTATACTGTGTCAAAATTCACCTTGAAATGATGTAAACATATCTGTCTTAAAAACAGTTGTATTGTCTTTGACATATTTTGGTTTGATTTTTTGAAGATGCTTTGGTTTTGTTTCATATTACTAAGTGCAATTGACACCTGTTAAACAAGCATTGCTTGTTTACAAATACAAACCTTTCACTGCTAAGCTACCAAAGTTTAAAAATAGTCTGCACATATCAAACTTGTTAGTGTCATACAATCAAGATGTATTGATGTATGCTATTGAGTAGATGATAGTTCCTATTGAAATTTTCCCTTCTTATTTATTGTTAGAGCAACTAAATTAACTGAATTAAATGAAATTACCTGAATTAAATTAACTGAAGCAACTGAATTAAAGTTTAATAAAATATTTGCAATCGCTCATATTTCAGCTAAACTTTCAGTTGGCTTTCAGTAAGTTCTCCATATGAAATCCAGAAAGTGTGAAAGCTTTCAAATTAAAGGCAGTTGTGTTTGTGTGTTAATCTAGTGTTTGTGGGTTTTTTATTTGTAGATTTGTTTGTTTGGGATTTTTTTTTAGTTAAATATTGTACAGCGTTTTGATTTTGGGAAAAGACTTCACATAGAAGATGTTTCTGAGTTAGGAAAATGGCATTCCTCTACTCCTTTTAGCAAAATCATCACCAAAAGGGAAATTATATTTGCAAGACTGGTTTTGCATTGCGTATTGCAATTTCAGAATGTCAGGTCACAGAAAAAAAGGCAAACTGGCAGTAATTGTCTTAGGCCATGTGTTACCTGTCTTTGAATTTTACCTGTCCACATTCTGATACTACACCCATTGCCTTGGAAGGGAAGGCAGGCTATTAATATTTATGGAGATACATACAAATTTGCTTAGCATTAGTTTTTCCTCATTAAAAAAAAAGCTTTTGTTGCAGGAGAGGAGGATTTTTCAGAGGTTGCTTAGCTGTGTTTTACTTTGGAGCTTTTATTGGTGTAGCTCTCTTCCCTGCAGCAGCCGGTTTGTACCTGCAGGCAGAAGGAGAATGCACATGTAGTGAATGATCCCTGGCTGGATCTCACCAGGCCTTTGCAACCCTCTCAGTGCTGTACCACATTCTGTGGCAATGAGCAAGACTGGGGACAGTCCCTTGTCAACGCAGGTGAAGTTCAGCTCTGAGGCAAACAAGGTTCCAGAGAGGAATTCCATTCCATACAAATCTTCATTCCCCTTTAGGTAATGTGGAGTAAAAGGAAGCACGTTTGAATAAACTTTCATTCAGATGCAGTATTCAGTTTGAGGCAATAAGACCCCACAAAATTCCTGATAAAGAAGAGATTTGAAGAGACAATGAGTTATGGAAGACTTATTCCCAAGAAGTACTGCCCTGACACAAAATTTCTTACAGGGAAACACATGGAGTTGTCATTAGTGTCATGTACTAGCTTTAAGCCATCTTGGAAAGCTAGTGCTGTCTAATGCTGTTGGATTTTTATTGCTGGATCCAAGGATGGGAGCACAGCAGACTTTTTGCTCAGAAATAATGTTGGTAGAGAGAAGAAATGTTTGTACACACATCTGCTCAAAGAAGCTTCTTGAGAAATAACCATGTAGGATTGGAGTGTTTGTGTTGCACCCAGCAGCAGAGGCAGTGAATGTAAATGAAATTGAAGTAGATTAGAAGCCAGAGCAGGCATCACAGTGGCTGTTGTCTTTTGTATGTACCTTCTCTTCAGTAAAACAACATGGAATGAGACTTAGGATGAAGGCTGATGCTTAAAAGCTATTGTGTGTAGAAGGATCTGAAGAGGAGAAAAGAGCCTTGTGTGTGTTTTGGATACTAGTACCTTGTTGTCCAAAATGTTGCTAGTGGAATTTAAATGACCAGAATGGGATTCTTGTGAATCTTCTCTCATGCAGTTTCAATTACTACTACTTTGAAACCTACACCTGCAGGGAGGGAGACATTTTGTACACCAGCGTCCTGTTGGATAGATCAGTGCCAGTGCAGGATCAACTTGCTTAGTTTAACTGGCAGTGGAAAACTTTTAACTAATCAGGTTTTTCACTTAGGTAAGAAGATAATTACAGGAAGGAAGGGCAATAACCTATTAGGCTGAAAAATTGCAGAACACAGCAAAATTTGTCGTTGTCTGTGAACATAGTGTGTTTGAGATGCAGGAAATCACATCATAAAATCACCCTAATCTCCTGTTACATTGCTGATGTTTCCTTTCTTTTGGTGTGCGTACATGAACAAAATTGTTGGGTTTGTACCCCAAAGCTGTTTGCAGTATTCTGTTTGCAGCTTTGTCTCCAGCAGAGGAGGAGTGAATTTGTTTTCCTGGGTGTGTGGGTACAGACTGTGGAACAGATGCTGGAAAATTGTCATCACTTAGTGAGTTAGCCTTTGTCTTTATTGAAGAGTAAATTACATTGCCAGACTAAGTGAAACTGATATATGAGCTTTAATCCGTGGTCCTGTAAGGCCAGGTAGTTATAGTTTAAAGCACAGATAAACTCAGGTAAGTGTTAAAATAGGTTTCATTTAAAAATTTCTCACAAGTAGTTGTTCTGAGAGCTGAATAAGCCTCCCCAAATATGTGGATATTAGGAGCAAAAATTTATGTGTATCATATTGATCCATGATAATTAAATAAATGTTAGAATTAAATAGATAGAGCTATGAATGTTCAAACATTATGTTATTAATCAAGCAGTCCAAAATTTGTTTTTTGTTGAGGTTGCCTCTTGATGTCACAAATTGAATTTTGATTGTATAGTACCTAGGAGGTTTCAGTCTCAAATATTGTAAAGTCTGTAATTTTATTTAATTACTTATTCTCATTGAGAAGGGAAATTACTGTTCTTGCATTCTTGTCTAGCCTTTTATCATAGTTGGATAATGCTAGATTTGTTAGTATCACGCTGATTGAAGTGACAGTGGATTTTGGAACCCACTTTGTCATTCATCTTTAGCATAATATCCTATGCCTCTTTATGTCCAGTTTCTTTTTTGTATCAGAACAGATGAAAACATAAAATTTCCTGTCTAAAGGCCACCACCCTTGCTAGAGTAGCAGCATCTAATACCATTCTATTTATAGATGGAACTTGTTAAGTTTCCTCAGCAGGGACTTAAAGCTATGACCTCGTAGGCCAGAAACAGGAGAGCTACCTACTGAGCTACAAGGGCAATCTCTCAATTCTAAAGAATACATAGAAAATTTCTAATATACTGTACTGTGAGTCATAAAGTACTTGACCAGTAAACCCTCCCTCCCCTGAGAATAAAGACCAGGCAGGCTATCTTTACTGAGTCATTGCTATTATTTGACCTACAACTACTTTTATTATAGTTCTGTGTGTGTGATTTGGCAGTGTGTAATTGTTATTTAGGCAATGCAGATGAGTTTTCCTCTGTAATACTTCAAAGAAATCATCAATGTGTGATAGAGTTGGGGTGTTCAGGTGACTGTTTGTGAAATACATGTTTAGCAGTTTGAGTGGGTGTCTTTGTTGATGATATAGAGTATCCTGACTTCTTAAAAACAATGATATTTAATAATTTATTAATAATTTTTATTTGCTGTTTCATGGACTTTCTTGAAAGCTTGAAGGGAAAAGTACTGCACATGGATTTGGTTTTTTTCTAATATGAAATGTGAAAGCCTGTTTCCCTTTGGTCAGAGGAAGGCTACCTCAGAAAGGGTGAAGTAACAGTTCTTTGCAAAAAGATGAGTGGCTGAGTGTTTTCACTTTAATTAGCTGCATGATTGTATCAGAAAGGTGAGTAGTCTGTGAACTGAGAATATTGTAGCATCCCTTTCAGAAAGTTGCTTTTGAGAAAGTGTTGGTTTGTTTTTTTTTTTAATGCAGAGTTTTAAGGAAAACTTTAAATTAGAGAGGTTCTTGGAGCACTTCTGTTTCTCAGTTGAATCGTAGATGGCAATGCTTCCTAACACAGCTGAGGGCATGGGCTGCCCTGCCTTTGTGAATGGCAGTAGGAGTTGGCTGTTGCTGCTCAGGGGCTCTTCATCACTGTCCCTTCCTCGCTTTGGAGTGGAATATGCAAGTGACTCAATACCAGATGAGCTGAGGTGATAATTTCCGAGGCTTGTGTGACTTCAGTATAAAACAGACAAGGAGCAGTTTACATATCTGATTGCTGTGTACTGAGCAGTGGAGTAACTGCTGCAAATGAAGGCCAGGAGGAACCTGGCTTTGGGTTTCTTATTCTGGTGGAAGTTACTTATCCTAGACAAACTAAACAAGGCTTCTGGGTTAGTTAAGATATTCTTGTTGTGTCAAGCAGATTTGTCTGAGATCCTTGGGTTGTCCAGTTCAGAGTTCCTTTGTCTTTACCTAGGAGAGTTTATGAGACTGTTTAATAAACTGACAGAAAAAGCCCGGGTTCAGTTTCCTTTCAGAATTGCTATTTTTTGGAGCTGCCTGGTTTCTAAAACAGCCAAATTCCCACTTTTAGAAAAATAGGTGTTTGTCCCTTTCCAAATCATACGTTGTGCCAGACTTGTAAACTGGATGGGAAGGTCTTCTAAGAGCTGAAGCAGCTCCATGCTCTGACACCTTTTCTCATGGATGTGCTGCCACTTTCTTCTGTGCTGTTGGAACTGAGCGTAGTAAAAGAGGTTTGGGGTTTTAAACATAGTCTTCTTGCTGTGTTATTTTAAAAATAGGTCATTTCTCTAATCAGATTTAATATGTAATACAGCAAATAGTAATGCTGGTCTAACTGAGGGAGCATTAAGCTGAGATTGGTAAGATGAAAAATGTTTGTAAAAAGGCTGCCATAGGAAATATGCCAGTTACATACTTTTTTTTTTCTTTCCCTTTTTTTTCTTCTAAGTTTACAAGACTTAGGGATATTTTCTTTCAAACCTTGCATGTTGTCCACTGGAGTCTGAAGAAATTTGACTTTCTTATGACTGTTATTCATGCTGCAATGTTTTTGAGATGCAGGGTTTGGTTGCAGATGTGCCTTTGTGCTGTTGCAATGCAGAAGTATTGATGTGGAAATCTGCTGACTTCTTTTGGTGAGCCTTCAACAAAGATAGTTGGTATGTTTTCAATATGCTTTCCAGACTTTCTCTTCTGTTCTGATGAAGTCCAGCTTCACTTTGGCTGAAAATGAAGTTTTGCTTTTCTACTTGGGTTTACAAGGAGTTACGTATTAGTCAGTTATCAATGGCATCTCAGCAGAAATTCTTATGGCCTGTTTTTTTTTTCTGTTTAGAACTTGTCACTCTTGTATTTGCGCCACTCAGTGTCTCCCAGCTATTTTTTAGTGTATTTCAAGATGAGTATTTATCCTGGTATCTTCTGCAAAAAACAGAATTAGCAGTGGGCTGGATTTTAAAGGCTGGATGTTTATGAGCAGTAGTTGCAAGAGCTGCTTTGGAAACTGTTGCTTTAGTTTTGATGCCAGGGGGTCTCCAGTCTCAAACAACACCCAGGAGCCTCTGTGCCTGGAGGCATTTAACAAAATATCAAGCCAAACATTTATTTGTTTTTGCAAAATACCTCAGAAATGCTACTTTTGGTTCCTATTTTAGGTTTTGCAGTTAAAGTAAAGCTTCATCTGTTGTTGATAAAATAGCAAGAACATTCTTCAGAACATCAGTGTTTAGATATGTAATTAAGTTTCTGTGTATTCAAGTAATACATGATTAATTTGTTTTCTTTTAAAGTTAGTTTGGTAGACTTTGTTTACAAAATAAAACAACATCCCTTCTTCCTTCTCTCTACCTTCTTCATTTCCCCCTCCATCATATAGGTTTTTCTCCTGATATGGATGATGGCAGAAGCTTTTGTACCTCAAACTCACTTTACTAAAGTGAGTTTTAAAAGTTCAAATATGTTTGAGCATACGTTTTCATTTCAGTACTAGCCTAGATAGCTGTTACTGAGATGACAGTTTCTTGACACTTACTTGCATATTTTTATGCACCCAGCCTTGGTAATTTGATGTGAAAATTAATATCTCAAAGCTAACTAGCAGTAGGAATGGGAAGTTGAGTGTGTGAAAGAGTTGCACGCTCTTTCATGGGGGGGAAATGTAGAAGTACAGGAATGTATGCTACCTGAGATGGATTGCTTGCTTTCAGACAAAATATGTAAAGAAGCAGAGGGAATCCAAAAGTTTAAGATTCTGGGTTGGGTTCTCTGAAATGTCAAAAAGCAGAAAAATTAATCCAGTGAGCATCACCATAGAAATTGTGTTTGTGTAGTGTACAAGATAAGAAATATTGATGTAATATTTTTAATTTGTTAGGGATGGCATGGTGAAACTGCCATGCAGAGGAAAAGGTCTAATATGTTGTATGTGAGCTTAATCTATCCAAACCAGCAAACACTGAAATGTTTTAATCATAAGCAGATGATTATTTCATAGTTTAATTACAAGGCAGAATATAAAGATTGTTTTGGTATTCCTACTGCATCTTTGTCTTCTCAATTTGCCTTCCAGTTTTTAAAAAAATGTAACAAAATCAGTGGATACTGCTCTAAGTTATTTTATTTTAGTTTTGTTTTTTTTTTATCTGAATTATCTCTCTGTTTATGGTGTCTTTTATTTTGCTTTGAAGTTCTATGCACTTAAATGCAAATGAAGCATGTTCCTTAATTCTGTGCAGTGTAGCTGCTTTAATTACCTTTTTTAAAATAACTCTCTTTGTGTGTAAAGAAAACAAAACTGTTCATTGGACTGTGCAGTATTTAGAAAAAAACCCACATTGTTTCTGTAATACCACTCTTGGCCCAAAACTACATTAAGCAACAACTGAAATGCATCCCTTTCAGTTGATTTTAAGTCTTGAAAATACACTTGGAGAAATTTCCTTCCAAGGGAAAGGTACCACAACATTCAGCTGTTGTTTGAGAGAGATATAGAAAAAACAGTCAGGCAAGAAAATAGATTTTTTTTGGTCTTAAACGGATTTTAATTTATATATCACAAGCTACTGTTTAAATATTGAGTGCTTTGTGCAATTACAAAACGTTGTGAGTGTAGGCAGAGCTCATGTCTGTGGGATCCAGAACCTTACCTCAGTTTCTGCTTTTAGCAAAAGAATCATTTTCCCTGAGACATGGTTCATCTTTTTGGATAGTATGTGGAGCTTTTATTTGTAGAGATTGTTTAGTCATTATGATAAAACTTTTTATAAAAATTTTGATAATGAAGAGTTAAAAAGCTCTTAGTGTTTTCTTTTTATAAGCCACCTGTTGCCTTAGATGCATAAGTATATGAATTCGAACAAAGTGCTCATCACTTGTCAGCCATCAGTGGCAGCATAAAAATTACTTGTGGTGCTTGCTTTGCAAGAAGTTCTTTTGTGTTTGTGACATCAGCTTTGTTTTATACAATTAAAGTATTACACGCTAGAATAATCTAAATTGCAACCACTAAATGGTGATGTAGTTCTTTTTTCATAGAGCTGAATTTGTTTACTGGTTGTATACAGCTATTGACTACTGTTTAACATGACATGTCCCTTTTGCCTAGAACAATCTTTGGAAAAGGTGGTTTTTTGTTTCCTCTTCTTGTCTCCCACCCCCTCCATTCCTCCTCCCTTCATCATTATGAAGAGCTTTTCTCGCACTTTTTTTAACAAGTAGATAAAAATACACGTTGGACTTCAGGCCTTTTTTTTTTTTAAACTAGCAGATTAATGACACATGATGATATTGGAACAGAGAAAAAACCTTGCAGTGAAGTGATCTGGACTGCAGGAGATGCTTTGTTCCATATGAATAAGTTTTGACATGAACAGATTAGTTTTTGTTTGCATGATTTAAAATAAAACCCACAAGCAAACTACATTTTTCTGGTTCTAACCCTGCTGTACTAATGACTATACAGATACCTACTGAATGGTTTTTTCTATTGGAAATACCTAATCTGTGACGTTCTGTTCCTCTATTTTTGCTGTATTTTTATTTACATATCTTCCCATTTCAAAGTGAATGGGAAGAATTTGCATGTGACTTGGCCATGAATTCTTAAAGTTGTTCTCCTTCTATTAGAACAGATATTCAGTGCTATTGGTGGAAAATCTGCTGTCTCCTTCTCAAATTACATTGTATTGAATAAAACGTGGTTTTTGTGGAAAAGTGAACCAAGTGGGTGAAATTAGTATAGTTTTTTGTATGCTGGCTGAGTATGCAGTAGGCCTGTCTTGCTCCCCATAACCTTAGGAAAGGCACAACATCTCTTAGAATTTCTGTATACTTGAAGTCAGGTGAGGCATAGTATACCTTAGGTGAGGTATAGTATATCTCCCCATTTGAAGAAATGAGGCTATAACTAAGCTACGTTCTTGCTGATTTTTGTACTCAATTGCTCTATTTTTGGAAGGAATACATGAGTACTGTGTAATTCCATATTTGTGTGCAGGACTTACAGAGTCTCCTCAATCTGTGATAAAATCTCCGTGGCTGCTTACTAGTGCTGGAGCATTAAGGCTCCCTTCAGCAGTCACCCCCTCCTCCTTGGGCCTGAAGCCTGGAGACAGGAGCATATAAATTCAACTTTCCTATTCTTGCACACTGGTCTGCTAACTTGCCCTTCTGAGGAATAATCCAAGTTAGAGATTTAGATAGAAATAAAGTTAAAAGTAGCTTACAGTCAGATAATGACTGCAGCACAGTTCCAGCAATAATCCTGTGGGGATGGGATATGAAAAGAACATAAATGCAAGCTAAAGACCATGGAAAACAGTATTAAAAATACAGCTCTCATTTAGTCTCTTCCCATACTGTGGCTTTGATAAGAGTATTATTTTTTTTAACTGATAAGCCATTAACAGTGTTCACTTTATTTAGATACTTCCATTTTATTATTCCAGCATAATTCTAAGCTGCTAACTGGCTAATTATTAATTCATGCTCTCATCCTTTCTTTTCCTGTTGTAATTTTTCCTAAAATGTGTATGTAAGCAAGTAGGGAGAGAGAATAAAAGTGACCTTTTAAAGTACTTCTGTATTTTTTCCAAGGGTGCAGTTCTTCTGTTTAGTCATACTGTATGATTCAAATTCCATGAATTGCAGTCAAGTTCTGCTGATTGTGAGTAAAGGTGGCTTGGTCTGAACCTTAACTAATCAGTATATTTTTGTAGAAAACAAAAATAAATATCTTCCTCTCTTCTATATTGATTACTTTTGCAGACTCACGTTAAGGTGATTGTGCCATTTAGAGTGAATAATTTACTGTATGAGTTAATTGATTATTTACAAATCCACATTCTTCTTGTGAGGAGATAGATTGTTTCCTTCTAGTTGCTTTATCCCACACAGATAAAACAAGTCATGTTTGTTTAAATTGAATTTTTCCCCTCTCTGTATGGATTCACTGTGAGTGTTTTTGAGTATTAATGGATGCAGTTGGACTCTTAAGTAAATAATTGGGCAGGGGGGTGTCATTGTGTGTATATATTTTCCTTATGGAGAAGTATTTCAGTGTCATTGTTGACTTGCTTTAGCTATTGTTGGAGCTGGGAAGTGCAGTGTGAATAGGCCTAGCAGAGCAAAGGTACTGCCAGCTCAATTGGCTGCTCAGCTCTTCAGTTGTCTTGCTCACTTAACATCAGCAGGGTTTCAGTTACTAAGAGAAGATAAAACCGTTCAGAATTATTTAATAATTTGCTTTTAATGAAGTCCGCTATTTTTTTAAAAAGTGTTAGATGTTATTAAACTTTCATTTTCTTCCTGTATGGTCCTAATGTTGCCACGCTAAGGTATTCTGACAACCTCATTTGAGCCTTTTTGTTGAATAATGCCACGGACTAGACACTTCTAAAGGTAATTTAAAGGTAAAGGTAATCATAATCCTGATTCCCCTAACCAGCCACCATTTTGGGCAAGAATTTTGCAGTTTTTCCTACTCTTGCTGCAGATGGAAAGGTGGAGCTTGCTGGTCAGTGAATGAGGAGAACCAGTTGAGCCCAGGAGAGCGGTGTATCCCAGTGGTGTGTGGGTGTGTCCCGTGTGCTTCCCACACCGGTGCCAGGGTGTGCCGGGATTCCTGAGCAGGGCCAGGAGCTGATGGCCCCAGGCTCTTCCTTCCCGTGTGCCCTGCGCTGGGCCCTCGCTGTGCAGGCTGGCTGACATCCCTGTTCCTGTGTCCTCGTGTTGTGCACACGTGGGGCCATGCTGGGGAGAGGGATTCTCTCTCTCACATGGGATTCTCAGAGGACTGATGCTGGGAAGGCTGCAGGGCTGCCGGGCACTGCCTGCCTGGAAGGTGCCCTCAGCTGCCACGGTATGGATAGCTTGGTGCAGAGCATTTCCAGCTTGTGTTCTGCAGTCGTAGAAGGAGTCCCTTCATCTGGTTCCCATAAGCAACATCCAAATTCCCTCCCTGGTGGAGAGAAATGCTGCTTTTGTCAGCTAAAAACATCAAGTTAAGCTTTTCTCTCATCTCTTTCTGTTTATGGATTTTTTTTTCTAGAATGCCTCTGCACGTTTGCTGATTTGAGGTTTTTTTTTCCTTCCCACTTTTGTTTTCTTGCTGTGTAACAGCAGGGTGATGTTGGTTAACAGGATTTTGTACACCAGTGGTGCTATTTACTAGAATGTTGTTAATTTACTGTATTAGAGCAGTGAAAATATGAGAAACAATAATTTGTTCACAGTCTCAGAGAACTGAAAGCTTTTTGACTGGAAAGATATCTCTGGGACCACTGCAGCTATAGGAAAATGGTTTTAAGTTGAAACCTCAAATTTGCTGAAATTTGATAAGTTAATACAAAGCAATTTCAAATCTCAGCCATTAAAATCACTGTGAAGTTACTTTTTTTTCTGTGTTAAACTTTGCCTTGGAGAACAAATAACGTTCTTTGTTTCAGAACATCTGTAATTACGTGGAGGTGCATTAATTCTGTATTATACAAGCACTGTATAGAAATATTTCCATGTAACTAGGCTGAAATATTCAGCATTTTTCAGAAGAAAGAACCGTTTGGAAATGTTTGGTAAGGGAAAATACTGCTTGTATTTAAATGTAGTTTGAATTTTTGATGCAGTTGGAATTCATAAATCAGTATCATATGCCACCAGTTTTCATGTCTTGGTGGAGTGAGTGGATGGGTGAGCTGGGCTCCGGGCTGGCCGCGCGGGGGAGAAGGGCAGAGGGAGCTGCATCCGAGAGCAGGGCTGTGTTCTGTGGAATGCAGACAGGCTCTAACTGCCTCTCTTAAGAGGGAGGGATATGGTAATATTATCAGCAATGTTGTACTGAAAATGGAAAACAAGTAACTGAAAGCACATTGTAAAGAAACAGATGATTTAAATGATTCGGAGAACATTTCTAATGTTAGTAATCAGCAAACCACAGAGAAATTTGCTTGTGATCAGAGTTCTGAATTTTCACCAAAATGGAAAGTCTAGTCAAGGGTAATCCATCTTCTGTTCACTTAACATGTTTTTTCTTAGCTATATTGCCTACCAGTTTATTTAGAGAAAAAGATTTTATATGCGTATGTACTATTAAATAAATGTCAGAATAGAAACTGAACAGCTTTGTAGCTTTTTGGAAGTTTCCTTCTTCTGCAGTAGAATATCATAAAATTTAGAAAATTTTTATAGACACAAATTGTTTGAGAAATAAGCATTCAGTTAACGCTGGCTAGCTGAAAAACAAAATGCATAGTGTTTTCATAGCATTGCAACAGCTATGCTTTCTTCAAACTTTTTTTCTTTTGAGAAATGTGTCTAGAAGATTTGTTGTGTGTTTCTTCTAAACTTTTTGAAGCTTAAGCATGATATTTTCAAAAGATCTGAAGTAAGGTTTTCTTGCCATATCAAAAGGAAATAGTAGCTCTTTCATTCTGTGTTATGTGATATAGCTGGGTTTTTATTTTAATCCCTGATCTAATTTAGGTTAGAACATTACATTACGTAAAAAGTACATACAGTATTCTCTATCAAGGTTATTACAAAAAGATAAAAAATTACACAGTGAATTGTATTTTTATAAGAAACTCATTCAGAATCATAAGGTTACTTTAAAATAGGATGTAACTCTTAATGAATCTTCTGTCAGATTCTCCTCCTTGGAGTAGTAGGGGTGTGAAGTCCACTAGAACAGTTCTGGCCCCTGGCTTGCTCCTGTCAGCTCTGTCCTGTGGGCAAAGGGTGAGCAGGCTGTAAGCTGAGTGAAGCTGCATGAAGGGATGGTGGTGCTTGACTTGCTGGTCTGGGGGGCATCTATAGCAGTAGTGCTAGAGGCATTGATGTAAATGTTTGAGTATTGCATATGCCTTTTGCATATCCTTTGAAATTTGGGGAGTTTTGTTATCATCCATGTATTGTGAAGAAGTTTAAGTATTGTGGCTCAGCGTCTTCTGAGAGTCTCCTAGTTTTAGGAACCCTAAAATAATTCTGTCCTTTTTTTATAGTAATGATAGCCTCTTCAGGATAGATGTGATCCAAGACAAATGCTAGTGATAGCTTTTGGGGAAAAATTGCAAGGGACTTTCCTACAATAATTGGACAAAAGTTTTTTTATAGACTTAATGGCTTCTGATGGACAAAGACTTACTTCAGAGCACTTCAAAAATTGCCAGAAGCATGATGGCCAGTACGATCCTTTTCTTTTGAAGAGTTTCTTTGAGTGTTTTGAGATGGAGAGAATCCTCATTCTGTCTAAGAATGATTTTTAGGTTTATTTTATCAGGAAAATAAGATCAGGGTCAAACCAAACCTTGAGCAAATGATGTTTTGTTCTGGAATTAGCACTCAGCATTGTCTATTTGAGTGTTTTCAGAAAGTGTCTCACTGCCCATGAGTTTGACAGTTTGTATCACGGCCTATTGAAGAAGTTGTGCTAGCAGTGATGTTTAAAAAGGCAGGGGCCATGTGAAGGATAATAACATTTAGTATTTATTTTTCTTTCTGGAATGTTTGAATTTAAGATACTTTTTTTATCAGAGAGGAAATGTTTCAAGGCACATGATTCCTCATGCTCAAAGGTAGTTTGAGGTAGCCTGCTTGATACAGGCTTTCTTTGCTGCATGATACAGATGTTCGTACTGACATGCATGTGTAGAAAATTTTGAAAATTTGTAAGCACATCTGTTGGATTTCAAAATGTAAAAGAAACCCGTCAAGGGTGTGCATAGAATTGCCAGCTTATAGTGACTAGGAAAGAAGGCAATACTGCTGAGAAAGGCAGTCAGCCATCCGTTTGGTCTTGGCCACAATTTTGCCTGTGTCTGGATGTGAGCACAAAATCAGCTGTGGTTAGTCTGGTGCCAGACTTTATGGAAGGCCTGATTTTATTTACTACTAACCAGCTACTGCTTGGTAGCTGTAATTCTTGTGTTTGCCCATGTAGTCATCATGAAACTGTGCAGAAAGAATACACCTGCATATGCACTCTGTTTGGAAAGCTTAGAAAATGTGGCGGGTGACACAAAATAATGCCTGACATTGAAAAATTCTGTTAAGTGATAAAAATATATCAAACAGATAAGAATATATGGAAGCTGGTAAATAATAGTGTGATACAAATAATGGGGAAAAATATCAGAGTATATTTTCATATCAAAGTGTTGGTCTCCACAGAGACTGCTTGCTAGAGCTGATTGTGCACTCAGTTTTACATAATAAGCATTTTTAGGTATTACTTTTAATACCGACAGATAGAAAATATAACATAGGATGTAAGAAGTAGAAGATGGGTTTGAAAGTAGCAGGTAGAGGTAAAATACTGTCACTGTTTTAAAGTGATAATTTAATAGCAAAGCAGGAAATAACTATCAAAGTCTGCTGCTGTACTGGCATTGCACACCAGTGTGTTCAGAAGAGCACAGAGGTGTCTGGCAGCCATCCCCAAACTCCAGCCCAGGATGCCTGTCATTGTCACAGCCTGAGATAGCCTTTGCTGCTTCTCCCTAGCTGCAGTTCAGGTGCTGTGGTGGTGCCAAAATATTTCCTATGGCCATGAAAGTAGTGAGACTGTATTATTTCTTCTACTCTGCATGAATAGGGATAATGTAGAGGTTGGGCATGTTTGTGGATGGTGAGCTGTCCTGAGGGATGCAGCGCTTTATGGGAATGGTCCTTGCCCTACATGAACCATGTGGTGCAAGGGTAGTCCCTAAATGGCTTACCTAATCATGCAGAACCTGCGCTGACATTTTTAATTCATGAATTAAAAATAGTTCAACTTCAAATTCCCAAGTTGAAGTTTACAGGGTTTTAAACAAAAAGGTTCATAACAAACTCTTTCTCATGCTACAGTATTTTATATAATCTTTGTCTTTTTCTAGCATTAAGAAAAGTGTTTCTGTAATGTTAATTAGCTAGTAACTGCTGTTTTCAGTGTGCTTTAATTACTGTATGTTGCTTGATTATATGTTATGAAATAAACTTAAGGTTATTCTAGATTGTTAAACAGTGAGCTAATATATAACTACTGTGCTTAAGATGAGGATTTTCAGATCTGGTGGTGGGAATATTGGGAAGAGGAAAAGCTGGAAGTGCAGCTCTCATTCTCAGAAACATATGAAGACAACTTTAAGAATTGCCTCCTAGATTTTGAAATTAATATTTATGAGAAAAATCTGGTAAAATACCATGAAAATACTTTAAAATGTGCATAATCATAGAAAAGATTGTAAAAATGTAATTCTAAGATGATTTGCATGTGTTACTAATAAGTATCCTTTGCTGACAATCTAATTGTACAATGCAAGATACTTCTAATTTACTATTACTAAAGAATTTTAAAAAAATGCTTCTGTTCAAATTACATTTAGCAATAGCTACATTGCAAAATTACATGTATGTAATTCTGTCTACACATGTAGGTTTTGTTGCAGGGACAGTTGTACTTTTTAATTAACCAGATGTTTAGTTAACTTGGTGGTCACGAACAGTTTTGTTTTCTATTTCAGCTGGACCAAATGCTGAATGAAAGGTTGTACATGGTGGTTACGTTATGTGTGGTAAACACAAAAAGAAGTAAGCTAAGCATTATAGATGACTTAAAATATCTGATAACAAAGATATTTGATTGCCTTCCACATTGAAATAAAAGACCTTGCAAATTTTCTTGAGCAAAAATTATGAGTATTGTAAAATGTGTCCTGTAACTGCTTTGTCTCTTTAAAAAGATATTTGCAGTAGTAACTGATATAGCAATGGAAACCACTAAGAATTTTAATATTGTTCATATGTAATTGCTGTAATCTCTGGTCTTTGCAGGAGATGGTACTTAACATACTCAAGGTTTTTTCCCATGGTGTTTCTTTCTCAGATTGCTGGAATAAAGTCTGTGTTTATTTCAGTCGATTGTACATAGAAAGAAACAGTTTACATTTTTAGTTGATGCATATCATTTTTATTTGCTTTACTCTATCTAGCTTCATCCTTAGTTAAATTTTTTTGCTATGTTCACATACTTCCCCTCAGATGTTCAAGTAGTACAGTGTAAGCAGCTGTGTAGCTCTGATCACGGGCTACTGTGCAAACAGTGAAAAATATATGAAGATAAATCCTCTATTGTGCCAATTTATTCCCCCAAAGATTTTCATCATCATTTCTTTTACAGTAAGTTTTCAAAATTACTTCACCAATATATTAACTCTCAGTAAGCTATCACTCAATAAATCATATATTTAAGATCTTTTAGTTTTATGGGTTATTTTAATATGTTTCTAATTTTTAAAGAGTTTTTCTTTGAAGTAGTGTAAGAGTGTGGTTCAGCAGTGCCGATACCTAGGAGAATAAGGTCAGTGAAGGGGGAGGGTGTTGTTCTTTTCTCTGTAGGCTAATAAAATGTGGCATTTTAAGTGCTGTAGAGAGGGTCTCAATTGTGGCCACTCTCTCAGTTAAGTAACTACTTAGGGACTCTGAATATGCATTTTTTAAATTCAAAGAAAGTAAAACAATTACGTATTCCTTCCTCTACGAATGTTATAAAATATAGCATGTATGTTAATTTCCCTTATTTCACTATTCTTCGTGGATACTGGGGCCTGGGTGCAGGTGGGGGCCTTCTCTTGTTCCTTTTAAGTTTCATGCATTTTACAGCTGTTGTTAAATATCAGCATCTCACTGCCAAGTCACTAAATGGTGATTCTTGAAATTTTTTTAAAAAGTAAACGTATTGCTCATTCTGTAAAAATCCATTAGTGGCATTTTTGACATATGAAAAGTTTGAAGTCTTCTGGATTCTTTAGTCACCAGATATTGATATTAATAACATAGTAGTGTATAGCAGTGCGTAGGTGAGATTTTAAAACATTTCAATTAAGCTTGTGTTTAAGGTTGATAAATATGAATAAATCCGCCTGGGGTTTTACGTGAAAATAATTTCAAATTTAGAGCTCTTGTGGCCCGATGGGATTATTTCAGTGGTTGACTGAAACATTCAGGAGAAGGGAAACATTTCTGTAACTCCAAACAGAAGGAATTGAGCAAGGAATTGGAAACAGAAAAAGGAAAAAATCCTCAACTTTAAATGTCCCTCTGATTATGATTATCATGAAACTGAGCTTTGCTTCAGGATTTTAGTCAATGCTGTTTTTCATAATTTAATGGGTATTTATTTTCTGAGTAGTAAATGATTTGTATTTCTTAGAAGATGCCTATAACAAACTGGATCTATCAATAAGTAACTCATTTGCAGGATTATTGTACTTAATCATGAGAAGTTTAATTGCAGTTTGCTTCTATCATTTTCCTTGACAGCTGTTGAAAAAAATTAATGTGGTAGATTTGGATTTATACTGACTTCCAAGGAGGAGATATTTGTTCAAAAGCAGTCAGGGAGTGCAAAGATCCATGCCAATATTCAGAATTCGTATTTCCCTTGAATGGAAGGTTGTGATAAAATGGTACATGGTGTGTTTTCATTGCCTGTTGAAAGACTTTCATGCAGTTAAAATAAGCATTTTGATGGTGGTTGAATTAAGAGTTTTTGTCAGTCTCTTCTCATCATGGATGATTAGACTAAAACGTCTGCTTGTCTTGACTTGAGATCACCACAGCTTCAGATAACATGCTTTGTGATTGAAGGTCGAAATATTTTGAATTCTAATAGGCTGCCAGATGAATTGCTTGAAATAGACTGTAAAATTTCAAGGCTTCCTTTTCCATCTGCTGTGAAAAGAACCATTGGGAATGGTTGAGCTTGATGATCATAGAATTACGGGATGGTGATTCTAAAACCCTCAAAGGGAAGTTGCTATGGAGATCTAGTTCCAAACTGTGAAATGATTCACCTCTGAAAGGCTTCAGGGTCTGAGAAGCTGAACACATCATTGTTCAGGTGGTCATTGGTTAGGAAATTGCTGGTGCCTGTGTAATCAGCACTCCTGTGGTAGTTAACGATCTAAAAAGGTTTGTTCTGAATGATGTGGGACAACAGCAATGTGCATAAGATGGCTTCTCTCAATCATAGTTTGCTCAGCCTGGTGCTTGTAAAAATATAGTGAGCTAAATGGCAGGGAGACAAACTGCTTCATTGAGGAGGTCTTTTAAAAACAAAATTCTTTTCTGTGATGGATTTGACATCTAAAGTAAAAGAAGAGCAACTGTTTCAGCTTAAAAAGCTGTGGTTAGATGTTGCAAAAATATCATATATTTATTTTGCAAGTAGCAGAACAGTGGGGCTGCATATTTGTATTTGCTTGCAGGCTAAAGGAGTAATACCATTGGAAATAAAGATTTCTATCCAGTCATACCTTGGGAATGTAATGAAGTAGCCTTGATATATTCATATTACTCCTCTTCATCCCCCCTCCCCTGTATTAGGGCCTAAAAGTCACTCTGCTCTGGAAGTCATGAAAAAAACACCCTGTATACCCAGGATTCGGGTTAATCAAGGTGAATGTTTTCTTTCTTAGTTTCTAATTTGTTTGTGTGTTTTGAGGATAAGAAAAGGGAATAACCACCCAGTTTTTGCATAGATGCATAAAACAATGCATTTTGTCAACTGTTGCTAAAATTTGCCAGCAGATTCTTAGATTGCTTGAAAACTCCAACATACACACAAGTATTTAAAGTACTTTTTCAAGGAAGTAAGAAGTCATTTGCACAGTTCACAAGTAGTTAGTGACTACACCTGTCTACCTAATTCAACATAAAACATTTTCTTGACCATATGATCAAGAAGTCTGAGTTACTATTCCTTGTATACTCAGTATCACCCTTTCACAATCTCTTAACACAATCTCCTAATGGTTTGCAGTAAAGAAGATGCCAGTGGCTACTAGATGGTGCCAGATAGTTACAGAACACGATTGATATGTTCCACAATATCATTGCCATTTAAGTAAAATGTTGCTAGGGAAAAAAGTGAATGTCTGAGGGCTAGGGATTACTGAAATAATGTACAGAATGAGTTCTTTACTCCCCATGTGATGGGCCAGCCAATCTACAGCAAGCAATTTATTAATTTTTTGTTGGGATGTGGTTTTTTTGATAATTATAAAGGAAGTGACTTAACATCCAAAATAAAATATTAGTATCAAGTTTTATGTGGTCAGCTGTTATATGAAGATTTGAACATTGAACAGGAATTGCTGCAAATGCTCTTTATCAAGTTTAGCATCTCAGATAAGATGCAAATTATATGTTACCTTGTGTTTTAGTGTTTCAGATTCTGTTCTAAAAAGATCATTTGATATTTCTTGTAATTGCAATCCTGTACCATTATGTGAGGTCCTAACAACTGTGACATCTCTTAATTTGTAGAGAAGTAAATATGTGAAAAATATTGTGTGAAAAATAATAAGCTCTTAACCTAATGATGCAGCTAAAGCTAATTATATATTTTAAAATTATTGTTATTAATTTTTATTACTAGAAACCCATAGGCAGCACTCTTCTTAAATTTGAATTTATTTGCAGAGGATAAATCTGGATTAATAGTATTGCTTCTTTTGCATTAAATCTGTTTTACATTATGAATGTGGGTCAGAATGTCTAGAGGGAAGGCTTTATGATGAGGCACATGTTTGTGAGGTAAATTTACTGAGAGGCATTTTGCTTTTGTTTTTAAAGCCATTTTATTCACTTAGCAGCACTGCACTTCATTACAAACTTATATAGGACATATGCGTACCTAATGATGCTGATAAAACAATATTTGCTGATCTAAGTCTTTATTAACTCTCATTTTTGTCATACATCAGCTGGTCTTCCTTAAGTATATTTACTCCTCCACACCTCTGTTGTGCAACAGATCCTCAAAGGAGAAACATTGAGATAATGGAGCATAAGGTTCTTTGTTCACATGTGATGGACTGAGTTTACACCTCCTTATAAGTACTCTTCCAAATACTACCTTATTCTTCTGGTAAACAATGACTGCTCTGTAAAAATAGCTTTCTTTCCCCTCCCCAGTCAAATTCTATAATCCATTTTTATAGCATTTTTCTAAGGCACTGCAAGGATTTTTGACAGTTTTGTAGGGCTGTTGTTTTATCATAACGAAAACGTCATTTTAACTTTTGGAATCTTCTTGGATAACTAATTTCTTGTAGCTGAAAACTTCTGAGTTTTTTTTCTTGGTATTTATGTATCAAGTTATTGCTTTAAATGCTTTTGAAGAGAAGTTGCTGTATTGAAATAATGTTACCCTCTTTGTTGTGGGTTTCAGGAGGGTTGTAGTTTTGCATTCTGTGCTGAACTGAACTGCTCCTTCTCTGTTCATTATTTTGCAAAGACCAATAACCTTCCAGGTTGTGAAGAATGTGGAACAGGGAGCTGAGCTATCTCTGCTCAGGAGTCCGAGAGGGCTCAGCAGAGTTTAGTGGCTTGGACTTTGTTGTAGCATTAGGAATTCAGAGTGCTCCAGTAGGAGCATGGTCATGGTAGCTACTAAGTAGTGCTATTCCAGACCCAGTAAAAACTTCAGAGCTCAAGTGGGTTTTTTATATTACTGCACCTTTGACATAATCGATCTGTGACCCAGATAGATAAGTGTCCATAAATAATTAAGATGTTTCCTATATATCTGGTCATTCAAGGCCAGGTAGAACTGCCTTGTGGGTTTCTGCTGATGGCTGCTAGTTGCAATTCATGATCTGTAGGTATATTGTTTTAAAAACATTGTTATTGCTAGCAATTATATTTTGTTAAGGCAACCCTCAGAGGTTCCAGGTATGACTGACACCATAGAGCTTGACACTGAGTATTCCTAAAGAGAAGACCAGAATGACTGACCTTCAAAAAAAAGGGTAAAACGCATCATGGAGATAGGGTGTTTCTGGAAGCAGTATGGGTGCACAGAATGTACATATGGGCATATTTCTACTTTCCAAATGGTTTCTGCTTAGGAACCGTGTTTTGGTACAGTGTAGATTCCATCAGATTGCAAATAGATGAATTTCAGTCTACTTTTCAGTAGGAAAATTGTCTAGATGTATGGTACACAGAGCCATGTTAGAAGTTATCCACTGATATTTGTGGCCAGACCTTCCTCTGTGCTGCATGCTTTATGCAGGCAGTGCTGCTGCAGAGCACTCACCAGGGAGGGGAATTCTGTGGAGAATCCCCCTTGTTCCTGTTTGCTTCTCTTTTCATGACTTAAACTCACAACAGAAGGTTTTCAGTCATTAGAAAAGAAAGTAACATAAAATAGAACGGGACTGAGCTCAGGGTGACAAGAGCGCTTGTCTCTGAAGCAAGCATATGCTTTCTTCAGGTATTTAGGCTTTTGACCAGCCTAAGTTCCTAATATGCCCCTTCTTCCAGTTAACACAGTTGTGGTTTGTAAAAATCTGAGCAAAGAGGATAGTTTTCCTTAAGGAATTTTAAACAATTTTTGTGACATGCCAGCCATCTCGAAAAGTTTTACATTGAGTGCGGCCCTTCCCAAGGAGTCTTCTGATAGTGCATCTGTGTGAATTACCAGGTAATGTGTGTTGCAAGAAAGGAAATGAACCAGTATGTCCCAATTGTGTCCCAAATATTTGGTGGGAAGTGCAGTGACAGTATTTAAAATACATAATCAAGGGCAGTCAGAGCAGGCCCTTGCGAAACAGGGACAAAGGGCTCAAAGATTTATTACTTCAGCTGCCAAATAATGTCCTTTACTCAGTACTCAGTATGTCCAACTTGATCACAAATCTCAGCAGGTAGAAGGTTTTGCCTGTGGAGTGATGACTACAGCCCAGTGGTGCCAGGATGAAAGGGCAGGGGCAAGTAAACACATTTTACATCTGAAATAAATCACTAATATTTGTCAGACACTCAAGAGTAGGAGCTCTGGAACAGGATTTTACAGATAAGCTCATTGGAGTGACTATCTTGGTAACAACTTTTCTGTGATAAAATTGCTTCCATCAGGAACTGGATTGTGGTTTCTTCTGCCAACTCTCATGTCCTGAAGTGAATTGCTTTGCCTCAGTATTTCCTGGGGAGATTATAATTTTTATCTCTGACCTTGTGCGGAACTCGCTTGACGAGTACTTTTATGCAAATGTAAATTCTTTGTATGCTTAAGAAGTTGATACTGCAGTCATTTAGAATCCTGTATTGCTTCTCCACGCTCTCATTGTGTGTCTGCTGGTGCAGAAATAGACGTGCCCTTTTTTGTCAAATACTCCCAATAGATTTGATATTGAAAGGGCTGCCATTCAGCTGCTGCTTCAGACTTTTGGGGAGCCGTTTGCTCTCTCCTGACCGGTGTGGTATTAGGGCTCAGCAGGATAAATGTAGCTGCTTGTCTTTTATATAGGTAAGTAATGAATTAGGTCCTAATACTGCACCAGTCAAGAAAGCCCAAAGCAGCTGTTTTTACCGTCCTGTGTCTGTATAGCCATATGGTACACATAAACTGTAATGTTGTGTTCAAAGTCATTAATGCTGCAATATTCTGAACTGGTTTTTTGTTGCTAAAAATCAGCTAAACTTGAGAATAAAAACAAGTGTTTTTAATGGAAATTAAAACCTTTTCTTATAGTTTTACGATGCAGGTAAAACAAAATAATTATTGCCAGAGTGACTGCTTGCATTTAAAATAAATTTATACATATTATTTTAAAAAAATCTAGTTAACTTTAAAATATGTAAGTTTTCTTGTCATTTAGGGTTCTGTGAAGCTGATCATCAAGAGGGTTGCAAATCATTGGCGGTTTCTATTTTCAGAGTTCCACATCCCAGAGTAATTTGCTTTAATTTCACCCAATTTAACCTATACTTCACACCATCACCATTCAGCTTTAATAGCTATGTTCTATGCATAAGAAAAGCAGATAAATGTCCACAATTAGACTGCGAGTGATTACAACTACTTAGGGCTTTATGAAGACAAAACTTAAGGGGCTGTAGCACAAAACAAAGCCACAAAAGATGTCTGAAAAAATTCTTTCTTCAGAAGTCAAGGTTTACTACAGCGTTTTATTTAATGTTTTTTTGTACTTGATTTTGCTTATGTTGAAGATGTAGGCAGGTGCATCTTCTTCAACTGAAAATTACTCTGCTTAAAGAATATTAGGTTTGTGTTACAGGTGATTAATTTCACTTGAAATTAGCTTGCAAGGGAAAACATGCTAAACCTACTTTATTTTTGGTTCTTTGTTAACGTGTGCTTTGTTTAAGAAGCTGTAAAACGTTGATTCTGATGGTATTATTTTGTCCTTCTAATCATAAATATGCATAGTAAAATGTACTATCATCAGAGTTTAGTACATTCTGTAACGTTAAATATACCTGTACCTCAGTCAGAAATAGCAGTATCTTTTACTGTTTAAATCTTTGGAATACTGATGATAGCATGTCAAGCAAGTCTAAGTATAGATATGATTTATAATTTTTTTTTGGCACTTCTAGTCTTTTTTTTTTAGTAGCTCAAAGAAATACCCTACTTCTAGCTCCCCACTGAGGTTACTGTATTTTAGTTTGTTTTGTTCTCTCCCCCATTCCCACCAGTAAGTGGCCAGATAGATATTATTGCTCGTTTATCTCAGGGCTTATAACAGGGTGTGTGTGTGTGTGTGTACCGTGATGTGACGTGCTCGTCTGTGCCGAGCAGCTCTTTTTGATAGCAGTCATTGAATGTATGTGGGAGAGGAGGTGCAAGTACCAATTATTCTCTAGGTCTGGTTTCTGGTGGTGTTATTAAACATTCCCTTATAGTTTATTCACAAAAAATGCTGGTCATTACCCTAAATACCAATGGGAGTTTCAGCTTGTGATGCAGTTCAGATTCTGATCAAATTGTAAATATCCCCCTTAATTACAGCATAACATGTACCAATACACTGCTTACCTTTAGTAAATGAATGCAAGATGCCAGAATGCCATTATGTGAAGCTTAGTGTTAGCCAAATGTTTGGTTACATTTTACTTTAAGGGTAAGGATAATTAGAGAAATGAAGTGACTGGTATATAAAAGATAAATTAATCTTGAAGCTAATAATTAATTTCCATAATTGCAATTAGGAGCAGAATAAGGTAAGTTTAGAAGTAGTATTTTAATTTGGATTTTAGCATCTCAGTGGCAGCTTGGAGCAGCTAGAAACAATAAGGTTCAGGCTATAGGCAGCTTCTTCGTTTTTATGTCGAACTAGTTTTATATGCTATATCATAAAACTTTCAGTCCAATCAGCAACTACATTTAAATACTGCAAATTGTGGCAGCAAAACAATAATTCTGCTGATTAGCCCCTTTCCATTTCTTGTAAGTGAACTGTTTATGCTGTTGAGTACCTTTTGAAAAAAGAAAAAGCCAAAACAGCCTTGATTAGTCAAGGAGTAATTGGATGACTTGATTTTAGCAAGAGAATGAATTGGTTGATGATAGCCTGTAACTAAGTGTAGTGGTTCTGTTCAGATGAATACATAACATACAGTCATCAGATCTTGACAGGTATAACATAAGCAATGCAAAAATTTCTGGAGGCTGAGAGGTAAATTTTGTCAAAGGAATTTTGAAGCTGATTTTTGAAAGAAATGGGAAGAAATGTGCATGCTATTAGATGATACCATTTAAAAGTGACATTCGTTACGGCTGTCCTGTATACATATTTGTGCTCTTATTTTTGCTTGTCAAGAAGAAATCTAGACTGTGTGTCCTGGCTGCCATCAAGACTTTACAAATTGACAGCTCCTGCACTTCCACAGGAAAAAAACAGAGTTGAGTTGCACACCTTCTCCATTGATTTGTTCTGTTTTCTGCATTTTTTAAGCCAATAATTTGAAAGAAACGTGCAGAACCAACTATTGCTGCATTATATCTTTAATGCCACTTTAAAAATTATTTTTGGCCCTCCACAGTTAGACCCAAACAGCCCAGACAAAGTGCTCAGCTAAAGATAAACCCTTCCCCAAAACTGAAGAATATTTCAAGTTCGAACCTAAGGGCAATGGAAGAGGGGAGCTGGGTGTGGCAGTGATAATTTCCAAGCTCCATACTTCACCTTATATCATTATTTTGGGGCTGCTAGCTAGCAAAAATGAATCCTGCTCCAGTATTATGCTTTACCATTTTCCTGTCTAAATACTTGTTTTAATAACAGTATCTGGATACTGCTAAAATGTTATGGGAATTTACCACAGCAGATGTTTACTTGCAGTGAGCCTGATGTTTCTAACTCTGTAATCCTGGTTCTTGTACACTAAAGGAAGTGACAGGGTTTTTTAAAGGTAGAGTGCAAATCCATCAGGATGTTATGGGAGATTATTTGAGAAGAGGCTTATATATATAGGATACTTAAAATAAAAAACACGGATTTTGTTCAACTTACTTTTGACAAACTTCTGAGAAAATTATAGTTTACCTCTGCTAGGACACATGAGAGAGACACCAGAGAAGTATGCCATAGTTCCCTGCAGTAGAAAGGGGGCAGTTTTGGAGCATAGGCAGTATAACTCAAGGAAGCAGTCAAAAGGAAGGTGGTGTGGTTTGGGGTAATGTTTGAGAAATGCTGAGGTCTTATGTTTTAAAAGCAAATGCATTGGTGAAGACATGGGAAGTACAATGGATTTTCATTATATTCATTGGGGAGGGTAATTGTCCATAGGTCAGACTGTCTTGAGAACACAGTGCTGTGACTAATCTTGGAGATGTTAATTGTAAATATGCTTTTTAATTAGTATTATTTTAAAACAAATAACTTAGTTAGATCAATTTGTTGTTTGTTGAAATATAAAAATATCACAACAGCTTTTTTTAAAGATGAATTTTTTAGCACAACTTTGAAAAAATTGATTTCTTAATGAAAACTTTGGATGCTAGAACACAGAGCTCAGCTGCCAGTATCCTGGCAGGTGTGAGTGTACTACAGAGAATATTGTGTGAACAAGTTGCTAACCTTGTAAACGTCCCTCCTGTTTACAGAAATTGAGGCCTCATTATGTCAGTAAAAAGACAGGCATGGTTTGTTTGAGGTTCACCAAATTTAGACACACCTCACTGTCAGTGTGGCTTTACCTCTGACACGTGACCATGTTTGCAGTCTCTGCTATTCTACTGCTATCCCATTCTAGTACTTTGCTTCTCACCTGGATGCCCTGTTAATATAATTTTGGGGAACCTTTGCTCCCTCGTTTTTCTACTGAGCTCTCTCAACTATATTTAGTTTGAGATCAAAATAAGACTACCAAATGTGTGTTTTTCTTTTTCCCTGTTATTTTTCTCATAGATTCTGTTGTAATGAGAGACCAGTATCAGACAAGCCAATCTGAGGATTTCTTTGTCAATGTTTGTTTTTCGTTTTTCTTCTTCAATGTCCATTAACTAACTGATACTGTGGGGTTTTTGCCTGATACTCAAGAGTCTTACCTGTTCCTTCAGAAAAACAAAATTCTCATTTGTTTGCGGTCATCTTATATCTCAAGACTCACCTCCCATTTTCCCTGCTTCTTCCAATTGAGCAATTTTCAGTTTCATCAAGCTGCTTTTCTACATAGTGCACGATATCAGCTACTAGTGTAGTGCTGCTCAGCCTTCATAGCCCATGTGCCCCCTGTGCATCGTGTTCGTTGTACAGCTGTTGCATTATCTTTGGCTTTAATTGGACAGTGGTGGGATTCTTAGTACCCCATTTGTGGTACTTTAAAATAAAGCCTTTGGGTTTTCTGTTTTGCTGCTATGTATGCTGCAGGGAAGGTGGGGCTATCATATCATCTTCCCTAACAAAAGAGAGGTAAAGGCCTTGCTTGACAGAGGGATTTCACACAAAGGCAGAAAGACAAAGTAATAAATAGCAATATGCTGTTAACAATCTGTTTCAGGTAAGATTTGTAGATTGAGATTATAGTTCTTACTTTCATCATTGAAAGTTGTAAATAATATGCACATTTTCTTTGTGTCTTATTTATAAACTCAGTTTTACAACTCCATTTTTGCCTACTACTTTGCATTTTTATATAGGCAGTTTTTAAAAACTGGGGAAAACATTTTTCTAGTAGTTTAACTGCTAGTTTCTCACAGCTGTACTTTTTCCAAGAGATCTCATCTCTTGCCCAAAGCCTAATTCCTAAGGTTACCACCAGTTCTGGCTTGCTATGTCTGAATGCAGCTCTGCAGACTGGAATTGAATTCCCTACAGTGCTCAGTGTGATTTGTACCAGACCATCACTACAAAGCAGGCTGGAGGCTGGCATAGTAGATTGTTCAAGATACATCCCACATGGATATTGAGACAAAATTAAAACTAAGGCTCTTTCATCATAGTGGTGTCACTCAGCCTTTTTTCCCTTCTTCTTGAGTATTGCCCTGTCGTGTCTCTAGCTAGGCTGTTGGTCAGAGTGTGAGCTGGTTTAGGTTGATGACTGAAGTTGACATTGAGAAACTCTGATCAAGAGATTCACAAAAAAAGCTAAGTGCCTGTTGCCTTGAAGAATCTCTCATTTATCGCAGGATGTGAACATTACTGCCAGTTTTGGTCCTTTTTTAAATCTCTAAGATTAAAAAATCTTAAAGCCACTTTCTTATGGACTGTGTCTGTCTAGATATGAATTCCTCTAAATGTAGAATTAGAAATTGAAACTTGAAATCCATGGCTTTAATGGAATATACAATTAATGTTAATTCATTCCATGAGAAGAGTCAAGTAACCCAGTGAGGAGGAAAGAAGGCTAAATTTTTGTCTCTAGTGGGAAATCATCAGCTCAGTAAGAGGGGCTTTTTACCCAAGCAAGCAACAGCCTGTGCCAGACACAGATCTCCTGTCACCGTGTTTCCTGAATGAACTGCAGGACAGCTGCTGACACAGGCATGACGGAGGGAGACTTGAAGAAAACTCTGGCAGAACATTGAAGAGTCCATGGGTGAAAGCCTTTAGTGGGCAGAGGTGAAATTAGAGAGTCAATTTTTATAGGGGTGGAAATACACTGAATCAATTGGGTTTGAATGAATAAAGAATGATTTTTTTTCTTTTGTGAAAAGGAATGGGAAGATACGAAGAAATGAAGCTGTTGTTGAAGAAAACAGAAAAGTATAAGAAATATAGAAAAAAGAAATATATAAGCTGGTTTTTGTTGTTGCTAATTCACCTTACATTTGCTTTTTCAGAAAAGCTTCATTCTTCCTTAAGACCAAAACAAGTTGTTTACTTTTTATTTTTGTATTCTAAATGCAAGATCTTCATGGTTATTCAGCTTTTCTCCTGACTTAGCAGTGTGGGGATTTTTGTTGGTTTTAAGCCCATGGACACCAGATGCAGAATGATGTGAGACTATATTATTTACATGGTAATGGAGGCTTTTTCTCTTGATCCGAGAAAGAAAGTTAAACTTATAGCTGAATGAATGCTACATATCTTGTTGAGAAGGCTGAGGCAAGTAGACTTTTTGTTGCTCTGCGTGGTGGCATCTTCCTACTTCTACCCTTTTTATTCAATATTTTCATTGTAAATTAGAACAGAGCTGTTAAACTGTTTTCTAGTATTTGCTCATCTGAACAGCCTGTATCTCATTTGGTCAGCTGTGCAAGTAAGGATTTGTGGAAGACAAGGGCTATGGTATCTCTTCCTTGATTGCCTGGCATTGGTATAGATTAGTGTGGAGTGTTTCCATTTAACAGAGCAGCTTGTTCTCCCATCATGGCCGGCATCAGGATCTATTGCTGAGATAATTCAGCTTGTACTCAGGGAGTCAGTTCACTGATCAGCTTTGGAAAGAAACAGTTAATGAGAGAGGAGGGAATTTCTGGTAACCATTATTTGAAAAACTATTCATAAGTTTATGTAAAAATAACTTTGATATTTGACTATGAACAACATTTTAAACCTGTGTTTCATGTTAGAGCTTTGTTGCTAAAATCTTGGTTTTCAGTAAGTTAAAAGAAAATATGAAGTTTAAGATGTTCATGATGACAAAGAACCCCACTTTCTATATATGTTAAAGAATTGTTTGTTGTTTACCCTGTTTCCTATATTTTTCACTTTAAGAAATGTCTTGGATTTTTTTCCCATGTAAGGAATCAGTTCATTTTAATTTTCGTGATGTTCAAATAACATTTCTTTTCATGGTTGATTTCTCATGCATATCTTTAATGTTTTAGGTTAGGCATTCAAATACTCTGAAAATTGATCCAGGAAGAAGTAATAAACCCTTTTTAACTGTTAATATTTTTATTTTTAAAACATGTATTGTTTTTAAGGAGGGAGCAGGATTCTTTTTTAAGTGATGCTGCTTATCTGATAATTTCAATCCTAGTTGAATTATGTTGCCAGATTGTCATCAGAAGGGCATGAAGTCAGCACACATGCGTCAGTAATATCTGGTTGTTTTAACCTTATGTTTCCAGTTGGCAATTTGAAATTATGGCTTCAACTGCACTTTAAATATGTGATAATAGCATGTGTTTCTAATAAGGGCCAGCACCATTTTGTTCAGATACTGTGAATGGTTGTCACTCATATATGACAAATGCACCTTCATCTGCTTCTTTGATGGCCCCCTAAAAACCATACCCTCAAATCAGGCCGATGAAATTAGCTGCTGTGTAAATTGTGTGTCTGAGTGGTTCATTATCTAATCACCGTCAGAACCACAGTGATAAAGTAGATTGAAACAGGGATGAGGTCTGCCAGATGATTTCAGGCCTTTTTTTCTAAGCCCTGTTTCCCTTGGAAACACTAAGAGTCATTCAGAACTTCAGAATTCTTTGTCTAGAACTTCTTCATTTCTTAATGTGTAAAATTGGGCAGCCAGTGAGGTCTGCCAAGGTGATTTGAAAGGTTTTCTTTCCAGGATTCTTGTAAACCATTGCTATGTGTATTAAAATGTTCCATGATGTTCAGTTTAAGCTACTGTGTTTGCTACTTCTAGGTTAGATATTGTTAAACACACCAGCTGTTTTCAGGAATCTGCTCCAGCCTATCCCTTTGTAGGAGAAACTCTTAAATGCTCTGTCCTGTCCTGAAATGGCAAAGTGCTGTGCTTTGTATATACAGAGAGGGAGCTTTGGTTTCTGGAGCTGATATGTAAATTAACACACTAAACCAGTGTGATACAAAACATTGCACAGGACACTTGTACATGGGCGGGATGACCGTGTGGCTTTTCAATTTCAAAATTTTTTGACTCATTATAGTATGTTCTTGAATAGATATGTCTTGTCTTTTTAACTTAATAGGTAATTTAAGTGTTCTTTTGTTTTAGGAGCATTTGAAGATGATGATATCACCCATGTTGAAGGAAGTGTAGATCCTGTTCGTGACATCGAAATTATACATGAAGAACTTAGACTTAAGGATGAGGAGCTAATCATGCAGAGCATAGATAAGCTTGAAAAAGTAGCTGTAAGAGGAGGAGACAAGAAATTAAAACCTGAATATGTAAGTATTTGACCTATAAAAGTAAATCATTAAGTCCTCTCAGCATTGAATTGAAATATTTGCATTGTTGGGTTTTCTTATTGATCCTGCATGTGTAATAAAAAACACTACTACTATTTTTATATGTATTTTAAAGTAATTATTATTGTGAGTTGAAAAAATACTAGAATGACTGGCTGTGCTGTCAGTGTAAGATTTCACAGATGTAGCTAATTGTAACTTTTGAAATTTAACTGTTATTTTCTTGCTGACACAGCTTTGTAGGAGAATTGCAAATCCTTTGTCAAACTTACATCAATGTCTAAGTTGTAATTCAAAGTCACTTCTGACTTATTCCTGCTTATTCCTCCTACTATGATGTTGATATTAGTATTCCTGTAGCCAGCAAGTGAATGTGTTTTTTTGGTGTGATTGCACTTTGTGTCTTTTAGTGAATGTTAAATAAAGACTGCTAGTTGAAATTAAGTTTAGAATGTTGTTGTGGAAAGCTGCTTAAATGAGCTCAATTATCACAGGGTAGTAATGGTGGTTTTTTGTAAATTAGTAATGTATAATAATTCTCAACTCCAAAGTATATTTTTTGAAAATTGTTGTTTTATTGCCACTTGTCTTTTGAGTCCCCTACATTTTGCCAGTAGTCTAGTTACTAATTTTTCTTTGTAATTAATATTTGATAAATATTTCAGGTGGTATATAAAATGCATTCTCTGATTATTACAACGGTTTATCAGTGTGGAAATAGATTATTTATGTCTAGCAAGTAAGTTAAAAAGTTTTGTTTTCTCAGATGGAGCTTTTGATAGCAAGCAGTAAGAAAAACATTGTTATATTGGTGCTGCCAGGTTAATTTATCAATATTGAAGTGCAATGAAATTTGTTGACCTGCATAGTGTTTGCAAACAGATAGGAGCTGAAACTGAACATCCCTCTCCAAAATATTCAGCTCCATGATGCAGTGTTAAAAAGCACTTCTGTGGTAGCTTCTGTTGGTGAAGAACTACTCTTCATCTGGCATGAAAAGTATTTTATTTCTTGATTTGTCCAGGCCAGAAAAAATAGCTATTGTTGGATGATTTAAAGGCTTTATGTAAGCCCAGAGAGAGAGAACCTTCATTTAAGGTCTTATCTGTCGTGTGAACCCAGCCCTGGGTACATGTGGGCAGCGATTTTTATCTTTTACAAAAGGTTTCACATGCTTAGACGAACAGTGCAGTTTATGCCTACAGTTTCAAATAGCATCCACACAGTATTTCACCTTTTAATTCATGTTAAATAAAGGGGCAAGCTAAAATCCTGTCCATAGCGAATTCAAAGTTCATCCTAAAGCTGAATTTTACATTGGTATGACATGATGAAAATGAGGAGTGCTGTGATGCTGTTCTGCCCCAGCCTTGAGCTCTTCTCACTCACTTTGTTGTGTGGCTGTCTTTGGAAACAGCTTTGCTCAGCTCCTTGTGATGGAACGTTCCTATCTAGTTTTTGAGTGTACCTCTCTGGATGCTTTGAGGATTTTATATCACAATGTATGGTCTTCATGTGTGAAGGAAGAAGTTGGCACTTTTGTGATTACAAAGAATCATAACTGAATTGTGTTTTAAATAGAATTTGCAATAGTGATCGTGTAACTTAATGGGTGGTAAGTACAGTTATGATTGTATGGCAAGAGTTGCTCTTAGTAATTTTTTAACTACAGGAAGTTGGTATGTCTTTGAGAACAGAAAATGTCAGATTATTCTCAAATTAAGGAAGACACTAAATAAAAACCTCAAATCTAGAAATGCAATTTAAATTAATTAAAGAAAATTTTCAAATCTTTATTATTAATCTTTGTTTACCCAGCTTCAATTTCTCATCCATTTCTTTGCCTCTTCCTTCAGTCTCCTTTCTATTACTTCATCGGTAGTTCACCTGTCAAAATGCCTGTCACCTTGTATTTGTAATGTACACTTCCTGTCATTTGTTGTGTTTCCTTAATCCTGTTTTTATGAACACATGCACAGAAAACATCAGGTTCTTGACGTCATGTTGCTGTTCCCAATAATAGCTGTTACACATGACCAGTCTCAGCTGAGTTTGTCAACAATTGGGGTTTCAAAGGCGTGAAATTCCTTTGTTTTGTGAGAAGGGGTGGCTGAACAGAGTGGGGAGGCACAAATTAATGCTTCCCTTGAGACAAAGGCTGCACATAGGAACTACAGTCACTAGGGAATCTCTTCAAGGAAGTGGTGTGGGGCATAATGCCTGTGAATCTTGCTGATCTTGGACCTTGTCTTGTCTTCCCTGTGACTTGTATGCTTGAATTGTAATGTATCTCCACTAGATTTTGTAAAATGGACTTCTTTAATGGTGAAGGCCTGTGAAAGGTCCTTTCTTCTCCTGGTAAATCAATTCTTAGGTCCAGTTATGCAGCTTCTAGAAACAGCTTTGTGTAGCTGTAAGACTGTAACAGCAGCTCTTGGGCATTTCCAGCCAATACTGAGCTTTAGCTGTTCATCCACTGGGTTGTGAGGCACTCCTGTACAGTTTGCACTGCCTCTTTTCCTTTCATGTTTTGTGTTGCAGAGAAGGCTTGTGGTTGCATTCTATGTAATATACTATAGTACAGTATGGCAGGATTGACTGTGCAGTAAATGATTTACAGGTCTGGGAGAGAAACCATGTGGGATTAGTGAAAAAAGAAGTTAAAGATTATTCCTCCTTCCTAAAGTGATAGCCAAATGTTAGGACTATATTTTGGCTGTTTGATCAGTCTGCACTTCCTAAATCCATAGCATTCTGCATTTGGCTTTTCTGTCACAGAGAGAGTTCTCTGTCCAGCACAATTAATAATGTTTCCATGCAGCTTGCAGCTACAGTTCAAGGCTTGCTTTTTCCAGGGAAAAAAAATCACAAAGAGACAGTATGGCCTGAAATGAATACTTTTTTTCCAAACAGGTTGTCTTCAAAAAAAACCAGAGGATGGAACAGGACTGGGAAAGAACTTCTTAGGATTTGCCTTTTAAAATTATTTGCCAATATCATACACAGCCATTGCTAATATTCTGTTCTTAGCAGTATTCTTCTTCTGTAGCAGAGATGTGGAACAAACAGCTCTTGTCTGTGCACTGAGTGTTCCCAGTCATTTTTCCTTTCAGGAAAACCAGAAGGTTAAGAAGGAAAAAACTTGGTATTCATAAATTGTTTTAGTTTTGTTTTTAAGCACAATGTTAAAATTTTAGTGTCCCTCTTTTTTTATTGTTTTCTTTTCCCCCATTCCTTTTGGAACAATTCAAGGTGAAGATGCTTGAGAATGTCTTAAGAGTTTCAACTGGTTGAGAGTTATAGAAGTCATTTGTCTCATTTTTATAAGTATGAATTGTCTGCTTTAGAAGATTGACTTTATTAATAAGCCACCACAATTGTAACTTGGTAGTCTGAAATCTCCAAAAGGTTTAGGAAAAAAAAAAAATTGACAGTGTATATCAGTTGACAGTACTTAAATCTGAGATTTGCACTTGATTGCCTGCCTTTTGCATGGTGTTATAACTTGTTAATTATCATTTTTCTAATCCCACATTGCCTACAGGTGGTAAATTCACCTTTGTGCAGTGACCTGGCTTGGCAGTTGAATAGTGTTAACTGTTTTTCCTGTCTCTCAGAGAATTGATTTCTCAATCCCCTGTCAGCAGAAATAAAATAGCTAACTATTGTTAAGGAGCTGTCAATGAAATTATTTTCAAGTTCTACTTAGAAATTAGTAGCACAAGATCACCGACATGTAATGTTGGCATAAGCTTGGGATAGCTTCCTTTACACAAAGATTGTCTATTTTGCCAGTATTCCCGTTGCCTTCTTAGAAATGACTGTCTACTAAGGGTACTAGTCTTTCAGACTTGATATACCTTTAAATATTATTTTGGCTCAACCTTCTAAGGGGATATTGCAGAATAAAAATACTCCTGTTATTTGCATGTATTAAAACAGTGCAAATATAATTTCAGAAAGCAATCAGAGTACTTTTGATTTTATATTTTAAATCTGTCTGGTGCTGGTATATGAGATTGATATTCAGTTAAACTTTATTATTAGCTTATTATTCATCTGTCATTTTGGATAGCAGGGGATTTCAAAGTAAAATTCAAATATGTATGACTTTATAAATCAGAATGTACAAATGATAAAATTAATTTTAAAAAATATTTTTTAATTGGTGGGATTTTTCAGTCCTGGGGACAAGTCTTTAAGTTAATACCATCTAATACAGTTAAATGAACATTATTGCAGGATTCTCTTCCAGTGTCCTTCCAGCCTGATTCAGTTCTAGTCCTTAGAAATTGATAGCTCTGCAACAGATAGATATTCCTTGAGCTCTTTGTAGGTGCCCAAAATCTTGAATTCCAGCACACAGGATTTCTCACATTAACGGTATTGAGATCTACGTATCTGACTACAAGGGTGTTGTGTATAGTTGAGTTCATGCAGATTATTGATGGTAGTGATACAAAGACACAATCTTTAGGTCAGAATCAATGTGCACAGTGTTTGAACTTGCAATTTTCAGTTGAAAGGTGGCTCCTACAATAGATCAGGTTCAGCATTCACTGGATTTGAACTTCCAGTCTTCGGTTGAATGGGATGCATTCACAATTCTCCATTGTAAAGTCTGTCATTTTAAAAATAAGATTAGTTTGTCAAATCAAGCACATTTTTTAGCAGGAAAAGCAATTGCAGTTATGAAAAGAGACTCCTTTTCAGTGTAATGGTACCAGAACCATCTAGTGCATATTTAACTTAAAATAAAGGCATCAAGCTTTGCTCTGTTACTGTGCTGGGCAATGACCTAATAATGAATCCTTACACTCTGCCTATGGTCATTGTGAGCATATATGTACTATGAAGAGTAAAGCAAAATCTTCCTGATGGTGGTTTAAGTAGCTTTAATCCCTTCCATTCTCTTCCCTTACATTTAATGTCTTGATCCTGTACTGAGAATATAGTAACTCTTTGAAAGATGTTCTTTTGTTCATCATTTGTTGTTAAAATGACCAATATGGTATGGGAGATACTTCACATACTGCAAGCAGCTGGTAGATTCAGTTTGTTCTTATTACCAGTATATACTGGATGAAAATCTTTCCTTCCTGCAATATTCTGATGAATGGGATGGTGCCAAGCAGAATCTGCTGACCTCTTGCTGCAAGCGCTTGCCAGAGTTCTCACGGATGGATGAACTCTTATTTCCTCTAACTGATGATGTCAGTTGGGAATGTTCACCTTTCTTTCATTCCAAGTTGAAGATAAATACAGTGACGAATTGTATACCTTTTTTTTTTGCCAGTTTCTTTGCTCTCCTTGTGTGAGGAGAGTTTGAGAGGCCAGTTTGTTCTACAGGAGAGGGAAAGAAAGGAGCAGTGTACACATACACTGTTGACATACTCTGCTGATGGCTTTTACAGTTGCTAACTTAAATCATAGCGAATCGAGAAAATATTTATATTCTTAATGCATATAATTATGCCTAAAATCTTGAGTGGACCATTTACTGTGCTTAATGTGGTATTTAGAGGAAATTAAAGTTCATTCTGGAGAACATTTTGAATGTAGCATGGCAGATGTTTGTGAATTGATTGGTAGTAAAGCCTGACTTAAAAGTACATAATGTGTAAACACACGTTTGGATTTTTTTTTGTATTATCAGTAGACAAAGAGAAGTCAGTGCTTAAATACTTTCTGTCAAGGCTGATCTTTCCTGTGTAGATTTGACAAGTAGCTTAAAGTAATTAATTTTGTAAATCATGCCTCTCTTGGTAGGGCTAGATCCAAGCCATTTTAAATTGTATGTGCCTATGCCAAAACAACACTATATAAAAATAGCTGCATTCTGAAAAAGACACCTTTTTCGTTTGGCTTAATTCACACAGATCTACAACAAATGCATTAATGCATGGATTTATTTGGAAATTTTTATGGATTGGCTAATGCAATAAGTTTAGTGAAACTCTGCAAAATATATTTCATTTTACTTTTCAGTGCAATTTCCCTGTTCTCAATTTCTGAACTGCTGGAAAAAATCACTTGTAGATAGACTGCTTTCTGTATTGCTTGCTTTTTTCTTTGAGAAGTGACACATGACTGAGTTGTTTCATGTATAATGCTGTAGAGCCCACAAGGATGACCCACACAGGAGAATTTAGGGATTATTAACATGAATTGCATTGCTTGGAATACCTGTAGGATATTTTGGGTGAAAGTGCTTGTTGTGGTTCATAAACATTATTGGCATCTAGTTCTAAGTAAATCTTATGTCATGTACAGCTTGTACTGGCTCTGTGAGAAGGTATTAAATAGAAGAAAGGATAATACACTTGTCCTAAATCCATTACTTGTCCCATTGTATTTTATTAAAGTCAGTGAGCAAGGGAATTGTAAGAGATTAGACATTGTTTTGTACCACAGAGGGAGCTCATTGTCACTCCATTTGGTGCAGTACCTGGCTTGTTCTCTTTCCTGCACCCAGCTGCTACAGCTTATTTAAGCACTTTACCACAATGAAAAAACATGATATAGCCTTTTTTTAAAACTGCAAAATTTGTCTTAATTGTCCTTTAAAATACCATTGTTTTTAAACAGTGTTTTTAGAATCAATTCTTGCCATGTCATTTCAGCCTCAATCTTCCAAATCATCAGAAAAACCTCCAGGAAGAGCAGACAGCTGAGGCTATACTCAATAGAAGTGGAAAGATTTCCAAGGAAAGCCTTGAATAGAAGGACTGTGGGCTTGGTGCACTCCATCCACCTTGTGTTAACAAGGAAAATTGTGTGTACTCAATAAATTACTCTTGGTGCAGCACAGTTAAACTAGCTATGAGTACCTCAAATAGCATTGTTCTCTATCTGTGTCTGAAGAACCATTTTGAAATTTTGAAGGCCAGAGGGAATAATAATTATCTGGTTTGATCCCTCGCATATCCCAACTTGATTCTTACAGCTGTGGTTAAAATGGAATGTATCTCTTACAGGAAAAATTAACCTTTCTTGAAATATTTTCTGGCTAGAGTTAAATTACTTTAACTTGTATTAGCTATGCCAGTAATTAATTATCTTTACTGTTTAGAAATAAGACGCAGTTTTAGTCTGTATTGTCAAGCTTTAGTAGTCATTTGATTGCTCTATGCTAGTGTGAAAAACCCTGTATATGTGAGATTTTTGTTATATATATATCTATAATGCAATAAGAATAAAAGCATAGAATTTAAGAACACCAAATCTTCATGCATAAGCACTTTGTCAAAACCTCTCTTTTTTTCTCCAGTTTTTCATTATTTCAGCAGAGATAAGTGTAAGATTGTTCCTGTTGGACATTAGGCTATTTATATACTCCAGGATTGCATTAGTCTTCTAGTTACAGTACAGTTCATTTGCTTGTGACCCTCCAGGCTTCTCAGTTACTCTTGCAAGAGGGAAGTCCTCTGCTGGTAAATTCTGTGTCCACCTTCCTTTGTCCCCTGCCTAGCAGTGTGTGAACTTCAGTGTCTGGTACTGAAAAGCATCGTTTGCTTTCACTTACGCTGTGGGGCAGTTCTGGTCCTACAGAGGTTCCCATTATTAGTAGGTTACTGGTCTCAAAATGTGTGTCATTAACATGGCCTTCTTTGGCTGTTGAAAGATGGTAACCAGTGAAAGGCAAGGAGTTTGTTTGGAGGGCCATCAGAAACACACGTTGGGGTTTTTATTTACAGTTGTGTTCTGAGACCTACTGGGTAGGTGGTGTTGACTCCATTTAGTATATGCAGTGATTTATTCAAGAAATACCTTCTGCCACTGAGCCAGATTCTTTAGGGGACTCAGAATATGTTATTTATACACTACCACCTTCATTACTGGTATGCAATGGTGTTGGACTTTGGAATGAAGTGAATGGAGCTAACTAAGAGCTACAGACGTTTTAGGTACTCCTTGTAGCTTTTCCAAGCAGCAGAGCAGTGTAAATGATAGGATTTTAGACAATTGAAACATTTTAATAAAAAGTATTTAAGTGCTTTTGAAGCTTTTACATGGAGATGGTAAATTTTTTACATCTTGGAAGTTTTGAAGGGAATGAATAAGGTGCTGAAAACCACTCCATATTTCCCTTGGTGGGGGGAAAAGCCCTACTGTACTCACCGTTGCCCTGTAGTAGTGGAGACTGCCTGCACTGCCTGCAGGATCACAGAGAATTCGCTTGCACTTTGAAGTGTGAAGTGATAATCCTCACAACTGCTTATTTCTTTATTAAATTTGCGGAAGTTAATTACATGCCCTGATAATTTACAACAAAAAAATCACAATTCTCTGATGCCAAGTAGGCAAGTGAGATTTCCAAGCTTCAGTTTAGTCCCTCATGCTGTAAGAAGAATTTGGCATTGACACACATTATTACTATCATTCATCCAGAAAGTCTATTAATGTATGCACATTTTTCTGCACAGTAGTGTCTCATGAGTAGGTATTGGTAAATCTGCTATATGCAATTTACATGTATTTCATTATTTTATACTGCTGGACTTAATGTCCTGCTATTTGTAGGTTGACTACTATTTGTGGTCTTTGGAAAATGAGTGCAGGACATAATTAAAATCACTGTATTTCATATGGCTAAATATAGAGAGTATTGATATGTGCTAAATATATTGCCATGCATATAGTCGGAAGTTAACTGATTTTTAAAACAGTGATACTTGATATTCATTAAGTTTGCTGTATTTCATGTGCCTTGAGAACTGTAAGCAAATTGGAATTCAGAGGGATTTTTGGTGGCTTTCAGAATGGCTCTTGTTATAATGTTGCTAGCTAGAAAACAAGAGTACCCCTCTCATCAAAGAAGGCAACGTGGATCATTCTGCTGGTTACAGATTGACCTCAAAGTGTACAATTGGGGAGGCCAGATCTAATAAAACACAACAGATCATTGCTCTGTATTCTGTTAGGAAAAATCTCAGAGTTAACTGGAGTAGTGATTAAATGTGTTTAAAAGACTGGTACAGTGATAGAGAAGAAGAAAAGATCATGTTATGCTCTTTTACCAGTCCTAAATATAAGCAAATAATTTAAAATGGTGCTGCATGAGAAATAACCCAAAAATACGCTATTTATATGTTTGTTTAGAGTATTGGGGCAGCTGAGTTACAAAGAAATACATGAAAACATGTGCCTTTCTTCATATTGTCACTTGTGTTTTACAATTTCTTGTTAGGGAGTTAAGTCCCATTTCAGTGGAGCACCACCACTGATGCAGGGGAAGTTCACCTGACCCATTGTTAAGTTTCTGGACTGTCTGCCTTACATTCTGCATGGTGTGACTGCTGCCCATATTGTCCATCATCAACTTCTTTGTGTCTCACTGCTTCATACAAAAATCCTGCATTTGCTTACAACTTTCCATCCTTTTATCTACAGAAAGTTTTCCAATACTTTGCTGACTTCCCTATAAAAGCAAAATAAAACTGTAAGTAGAGGGTTGTTAGTTGTCCCCAGCATACTCAGCTGTAGATCTGCCTTACCTGTGGAAATTGTCCATGTAATCACTCTTTTAGAACAAGAGCTGCAAACAGCATTAAATCAGGAGTATAAACAGGAACTTAATAAAATTAGGTCAGTGCCAAAATGGATTTAGACTGTGTGTCACTGTAGGTAGCAAATGAATGTGGAAGAGAGGTTTTGATTGGCAGCTCTTTGCAGTGCTTAAATAGGCGTTAGAAAGGCCAAACTTTATTTGCTGTGTTGATGCTTGAAATTTTCCGGAGGTTCCGTGTTATGTAGCTCCCCTTACAATGTGATTGCAAAACATTTAATTTCTGCTTAAGCAGAAACTTAAAAGTTTGGCTCTGGTGACTTCTGCTATGGTGGTTTTTTTCTGTCAATTTTTTATTGACTCCAATTTATATGTAGCAATGCATTGCTATTATAGGAGGAAATGTAATGCTGAAAGTCATGTGGTAGGTGCCTACAGAACTAGTTCAAAACCCAAAATAGTGTGTAACCAGAATTCCTTCACTGCTGAACAGGAATCTTGGTGATTGTGTTGATTTTTATATATATCTATTTAAAGAGAAGCTGAGGATAAAGATCTTAAGTGAAAAGTACTTACTGGTAGAATTGCTTCCCTTATCTTGTTTATACTGATTAATTAAAAAATAAAAAGCACATAGGGTTAAAGATAAGATGGTACCAGTGTTTTCTTCTTTATGTGTAATCTTGTTGCATGTCTCTACATAAGCTGTTCTGGCCACTCATCATAGTAACCAGCTGGGCCATTTCACCTGCTGGAGCCATTAAAGAGGACTCTCTCCCCCTAGATTAATCCCCTCCGACATTAGTTTTTTGCTCTGACAACTGGAGCAGGCATTCAGAATTTGCAGGTGGCCAGTGTGACGCACATAATTGCCTACAATTTTAGGCAATGAATAAAAATGGTCTACATTACTTGTCAAAGGTTGTATATGCAGTGCCAAGTGAGATCTATGGGAAGCCTTTTAGGGTTTAAAGAACAGTTAATAGCAAAGCTGCACAGTGCTTTTTTAATCATAATGCATTTGTAATATAGCACTTTGATCTTCTCCTTGTAGGAAATGGTGTTATATTAGCCACTTTTAAACATTTATGAGTGAAATTCAGTTATAGGAGAGTAAAAGTGATTATTCTTAGGCAGAACATGTTAGATTTCATTAAAAGTTTTAGCTTGCCCCTTCCTTGTTAAAATCTGTGGGGAGTCCTGTTCCTGGAGGGTTTCAAATCAGGATCTGAAGATTTAGAAGAGCTTTTTTTTTTTCCCCCTCCACTAAAGCTACTGCAAGACTAGAAAAGACGGTAGTAAATACTGATGTTATTTGTGGTTGTTTATAAATGTACTTCAACCGCATAGCATTAAGTGCAAAAAATGTTGTGTGCTCAACAGTTCAGGGAATGCTTCCTTGTATTTTAAAGATCTTAATGCTCAGTTGCATCAATTACAACTTAAAAAAATGCATTATTTAAAGCATGATCATAAATTATCTACAACAAAAAATAGGCAACTCTAAAATGTACTACTCCTAGAAGAGCAGAGTTTGACCTTTCAGACCCAAGAGCCTTTTATTAACACCTGCCTGTAAGGAAAACCGTGCCACACGCAGCTTTCGGATTCACGACCACAAAACTGATGAGGAAAGGCTTGAAGGGTTCAGTTTGTGTCACTTGCTGTTTGCCGTTTCCATTTCACAGATGATTAATCTTTCTGTGAAGAAAGGCCAGAGAAACAAAGCACATTGGGCTCTTCCTGCAGTTACTCCTTCTGAATGCACACTAGCTTGCTAACTAAAAGGCCTTTAGATTTCCTGCCGAGAGAGATGTTCTGAAAGTGAATGCAGCTGGTTGGAGGTCACCAGTGCAAGGCTCTTGCCATTGTGTAATGGAGGCTTTGGCAGGTTTCATTTTGGGGGGGGAGGGAGAAGGTGTTGGCGAAAAATTAATGCGGAATAAAAAGGGCTTCGGCCGTTTGAATTAATTTCTTGAGGGTGGATCATCAATAATAGGCTCCATTTCTTTTGCTCACAATTTAAAAAAAAAAGAAAAAAATTGCTGTGTTTTGTCCCACCCATTCCCTTTTCTTAATGGCATGTTTATATTGTACGTGGTCTCTCCCGCTGGATGCTGAAATGTTGTGTCTTTCTGAGTTCGAAAAGCAATCTAAAATGTACTGATTCTTACATATATTTTATGAGCTCTGCTGATGTTCTTGGTGACAAGAGATGATACTTGAGTATTGTGTATTTAACTTCCTAATTGTGGGATTTGGATGACTTTAATAATCCATATTGCTCTTTAGTGACTTTCAAAGCAGCAATTTCTGTTTTTCTGGGAGAGTAAAAATTTGTTTCTAAAAGGTATTATCTAATTTTTCATTTGTGTGTATGTTTTGAATCTTAATGGATACATGCCTTGTTTATGGAAGAGAATAGTCTTGATATCCAGCTGAGTTTTTGACTTTGGGTTTTTTTTTGATCTTGCGTAGGACGTAATGTGCAAAATCAAGACATGGGTAATAGATGAAAAGAAAGCTGTCCGCTTCTATCATGATTGGAATGACAAAGAGGTAGGCAATAAATATTACTCCATGAATTGACTTCTAATTTTTCTACCTGTTACTGGTTCTTTTTAAAGTTGTTGGTTGTTTGGGTTTGGTTTTGTTTTTTGTGGTTTTTTTTTAGATTTCATATTCGTAGTGTATTGAATGTTAAATTTATTAGCTGAATCTATGCTTATCTGTGATTTATGTGTTGAATTCTGTAGCCTTCTCAGACATGCCATGAGGAAAATGATCATAAAATTATTTCAAGTTGATACAAACTATTTTTAAAATTCTCCCCCTCTATTCTCTATTCCAGATTGATGTTTTGAACAAACATTTGTTTTTTACTTCAAAACCGATGATCTACTTGGTTAATCTCTCTGAAAAAGACTACATTAGAAAGAAAAACAAGTGGTGAGTGTGTACAGGTTAAATGTCTAAATTTATATTTCTGTTTCACATTTTTCAATGGTCAGTAATTCCTTGCACATTTAGATCACCAAGAATATTAGTTAAAATAGCTATGTGAACTAATCTTGCACTTCTGTTACTTGTTATGCTCCCACTGACATGCTGCTTGAGTACAATGCACATGGTGAAATCTTGCCTGAAACTGCAGAAAGGAATATGCTTTCCATCCTTACGGTTTAGCATGAATCCATTAACTTTGAAGAAAATAGATTTGATTTGGAAGTACTAATTTAAATAAGCATATGGCTTTATCATGTTCTATAAAGCTGGTTGTCTGAACAAGATCTTTCTCATTCCAAAGGAATTAATTGAATGCCAGAAGACTTAAGCTATGTGAGTTGCACGGAAGTCTTTCAAACAAAATTGCACATTTTAACATTCCTCTTCTGTTTGCAGTTGGGTGCTTGGCTTTCTTGCCACTTCTTGTGCCTTGCTTGTGGTTTACAGACCTCTTTTGATGGGCTTTAATGCCATGCATAGCTCAGGTTTTAGTCAGGTATTTCTGGCATCAATATTGTGACTCAGGTACATAATGTTTACAAAATCAGTCTATCAGACATCCAGTGAACTGGATGAAGATCTGGTCCTAACATGGTAGACATGTGGTGGGAATCCACTGTTGAGGAGTACAGCATTTAGCATGTCATTGGAAGCTCTAGATGGCATAAATATTGCTCTGTGGAGGAGGGAACAGATTGGGTACTTAGCATATGATGAAGGAAAATCAATAGCAGTGTGTTTAGTTTAAAAAACCCAACCAAACAGCAAATATTTCTTACAATTCAGAATTTTAAACACTGTACTTGTGAGATACTTTGAAGATGTATAAATGTATGTTTGTGAACAGATATATGCATGTAACTCATCCAAACAAATCAGAAGTATCTAAAGCGGAATATCTGAATTCTCCTAAAGTACACCCTCTGTTTCTCCCTGTACTTCATTAAGTACTTAGATGCACATGGTTTCAATTTTCCATTAAAAATTCTCATTTCCATATGATATCAAAGAGTGAGAAGGCTTTAAACTGAAAAATAAACATTCATAGACTGGAAGCCAAAACAATAATTAATGTCAGATGGTTAACTCCAATAAATCATTAGAATAAATTCTGTGAAATTACTGCAACTAAAACTGTCCTTTTGATACTCCCAAGACATTTTGTGTTGATACTAAAGAACAAAATTTTACGTATTTTGGTAGCAAACCCTCTCAGTCCCAAACACAGACTTCAGAATAGATTTGACAAGCAATATAATAAGGTAAGCTCTTCATATTAGGCCAAATTTTATAATTTTAAAGTAATTTTTTCCTCTAAATATGTTTTGGGTATGACAATTTAAATATAAGAAGTTGTTCTACCCAAGGAAGTATTTAAAATCAGAGTAGTCGTATTTGTTCTGTTACTGTAAGGTGATACTTTTTTCAAAGTAAAAATGCTGTGGTTTCTTAAGGTTTTGCTTTAACAGTACAGACAGGGAAGTTTATGTGAAAATGGATGAGTCGGTTTCCGTGTCCAAAAAAGGATCCTCACACCTGTATTTGGATGATTGCAGGTAGAGCTCACTGGCTCTAATTGTACAGTAAATACCATTTCCCAGACCCTAATGGTAGCCAGACTACTTAGGTGACGCCAGTCTGTGATTTAGCTGTCGCCAGTCACCCCATGTTTTTTGTGAGACTAGTTGTGATGATGACATAGTTAAACCCAATTGAAAGCAAATCTCTGGATAAATTGCAATTTTTAATTTGTAAAAAATCAGATGTTTGAGTTGAGGAGTCATATAATGAAACAGTTTAACGGTTTCTATTACAATTAATGATTTAGTTTTTAAAAAGTATACCCAGATCTCATGGATGTGAGTGTAATTGTAGCTGAAAGATCAAAGCCTGGGTATCTGAGTGATGTTCCAGAAGAGAATTTACCACATAGCCATTTTCAGTACAGTTTCTGCCTCCTGCTGTTCCTATTTTCCCTCAAGCTAGCCATTGACTACCCCCTGTGCATCCCTGCTCGTAAAAAATGATTGAGGAAGTATTTGTCATGTATTTATGAGTGGGAAACATTGTGTGATAGGGAAAGGCATCTACTAGAACCAGAAAGATTGCCATTTCCTTTCCTTCAGCTACTCTGCCACAGCTTTAAATCCTCTGTTTATGCAACACAGTTTTTATATTTAAGAGCAGAATAAATGTTTTCTATGAAGGATGCTAACGGTAGGCTTCTGTCATTTATGTGGTGCAAGCAGATGTAAATGATTAGAATATATTTTACTGTTAGATGCCACTTTGTGATTTTTGTTATTATTTTGAGGGATAGGTATTCATATTTGAAATACAAGCCACATTTAGTTGTAGTTGTTCTTCTCAAAAAAGTTTGTTTCTGAGCTTAATTCATAATATTACTATAACAAAAGTAAGGTTAATGCAGGAAGTGCTCAGCCATAAAATGTTTTCATCAGACTTTTGCAACTATAAAAGTGTTTAAAACAGCAAAGGAGAGGAGAAGCTTTTTGGTTTTGGGTGAAGAGGAAAACTAAAATTGTCTTTGTTTTACTTGGCCACTCTTTCAGAATTAATGAACATTTTAATTGTTAGTTAAAACACACTTATATTTAAGTGCCAATGTGTCATTTTTCAATCCAAGAAAAGAATAAAACACTGTGAAAGATAGGACTATTGTGTGTTTGAGTAGGTGTATTGACCTTTTGAAAGATGTAAAAACTGGAATGGCTCCAAGCAGTTACTTGCTGGTTTTAACAATGTTGAATTAGTCATTCAGTTGATTTATGATTAAGACCTAGCCCCTGAAGAGAAGCTGACATGGCAGCTGTGTTAGTCGCCCTTGTGTTATGATCAGATGACAGTAATCTTGATTTTTATGGGGGAATCCACTGAAACCATTCTTAATACGTACTGTAAGCTGTGCTCTAAATGAATATTTAAACTCTTATAATAATTCCTCATTTTTTTCTTTCATTTGAATCTAGTACCTTAACCATGATATACTGTATTTGAGTTTTACCATGAAAATATTCAAAACAGTAATAATAATAATTATCAGTTAAAGCTGCATTCTGATTCCCAGGATGTCACATAAATCCAGGATATCAGATTTATCAGCCCTTCATCTAATTTAAGCTTTACATTTTAGTCTTGCTAAAGAGGATGCGTCTAGTGGCTCGTAGAAAGGATTCCAATTATGAAATATATTGAGCTAGTTAATGAGCGAATGGAGTGGACCATGCTTAGCATCATGTTTGGTCTGGTATTTTGGACTTACCTGCAGCAAGCACTGGAAATACTGTATATGTTAAAGCCACATCTTTTGATTCAACTTCCCAGGTCCAATAAAGTGAATTTCATCCTATGCCTAGACTGTAATTCAAAAAGCCAGTTATAATGCTGAAGATTTTCTAGTGCCTCTAGCATTGTAACTAAGTTGTCCGAGACTTAATTATGGATTTCTGAACATTCTTTTCTCTACTATAATTCAGACTTATTAAATATCCAAATGTATGTTAACATTATTTTAAGGGATTGTTTCTCAAAAGGTTATGGTAGGCCTTCTGTTAAAAATGTTGATCAGTGTTGATAGGATAGGGGACTTAATATTTTGCTCCTGTCTATTTAGAAAAGTGACATATAAATCATAATAAATAAAATTTTGCCCATTAATTTCCATAGCATTTTTAGTGTTCTTAAGCTAGAAGAGGTATAATTAGGTCAGATGAAAGGTCCATCTTTCCTGGTATCATGTTTCTGACAGGCTACTAACAGATGTCCAGGGAAGATTATAGGAACAGATTAAGCAAACAGAGTATATGCATCCAGCATCTTGCAATCTGTTATTGTAGAACTGACTAAGCCAGATATGATATACTTGTGCTTAATACTTTTTGACTGATTTTTATTCTGTAAATTTACCCACTGACCTTTTGAACTCAAGTATACTTTTTGGTATCCCAATATCCTGGAACAGGGACTTCCACAGCTTAACTATGTGCTATATGTAGAAGTACTTCCTTATGCTTGTTTTGGATCTGCCACATCATAATTTCATTTGATGCTCCTTAGATCTTGTATTATGAGAGAGAATAATCCTTTTCTATTCATCTTTTTCATATTGCTTCAGATGTTCTGAATATCTTAAAAAAATGGAGGGGGTAGGGAAATCTGACATAAAGAAAGAAATATCAAGGGTCAAGTAAAAGGAACACTCCATAGGTTTGAGTATGAATTAATCTGTTTCACTCAGTCTTTCACTTTTAAACTAGTTAGGAAACAAAGCTATAAATGGAATTACTTATTACCATTTATGGTAATAAATGGAGACTTGGAGTTCTTGGTTGTATTTCTGCAGGTGTGGATGTTGAGGCAGTTACATTTTATTCCAATAAATGTATTTGAGAAATTATTTGAAGGAATATTAAAATCAGAAGTTGTAATGCCAAGATGGTGTTGAGATGTTTTCTTGACAGAGCTGGTTAATGATTTTAAGGTTGTCTTCTATGCTGACAAATTTGGAAAATAGTATTTTTTAAAATATATTACAGTCCTTGTTCCTGCCTTACAACTGAAATGCTTTAAAAAAATATTAGGAGATGATTTATGTTATGGGTATAAGTAAATTTTGGCACACAAGATGAGAAGTCAGATATTCACAGCTACCCAGACCTAGAAGTTAGGCATCCTGCTATGTCTTTACTGCCTGCCTGAGAGTATCTTAGAGCTCAGGCTGTCGAAACTAGAGAATTACATATGTTTTTCATAGAGCACTTACCTAGTATAGTAGGGGATAGTGCATGTTATTTGCTTAATAGACAGTTATTCTTTATTGTTTCTTATACAAATTAATTAATGAATACAAATTAATTATTCATCCATCAACCAAATGGCAGTCTGTTTTCTTTCCAACACTGTGTCCTGACATTGCTAATTGACTTCTTGCAGTCTTCTGTTTTACTGGTTCTAGTGACTTCATGTAGTTGTTCTGTTTATCTCATACTTTTTGCCCCACCATTTTCCTACCTGATGTATTCTCCATGGGTCTTTGCCAAATTCCCTCTGCTTTGATTTCATCCCATTCTTGCTGGCTTAGTTCCAGTCCAGTCCTTTGGCCTTTGGAAGATTTCTTTCACCAGACTTCCTGCGTTGCTTTACTTTCTTTTGCCTGCCCCTCTCGAGTCCCCTGTCTGCTTGCATGTGAGTGTATATTGTTTGGGTAATAGCAGGTGTTGGGAACATGTCTTTAAGCATGGAAAGATGGGTCCCATTCTCAGCTTCAGTGTGTAATCTTAGCCCAGGCACAAAAGCACTTTCCTGGAGTCTAACTTCACTCCAGTGTTCACCTTTTACCCATGTGTGATGGTTTGTCTCTCTAGCAAGTTGCTCTGTGCCAAATGTCTTGGTTCCTATGTTTTAGAACAGTAAAATTTTTCAAATAAGTTGTTTCTGTATGTTTTGAAAATGGCAATGTTTTATGGTGATACTTTTATTTTTCAAAAATTCTGGTCCCCCTGATTACAACATGGCACTACTAAATAGCTAAAGTGTCGGTTGCAAAGTCAGGAAATAAAACCTCAGTAGTTTACTTAGAATATGTTGACTCTTGAACTAGTAAAGAGAGGAGTGGTCTTAGTAGAGGGAAACCTTCTGGATTTTGGGGAGGCCTGTCCTGGGCAGATAAAGGTGCCATCACACTATGCTTAGAACTCAAAGGCTACAGACTGTAGGGAGCAGGGAACTTAAGGACAGTCTCTCCAGTGTTCTGAGTGACACGTGACAGCCCAGCATCCCAGAGCACCAAAACCAGCCCAGCACAGCAGCCATGACCCACCAGACTTCTCATGCTCTGAGCATTCATGGCAGCTACAAGCAACTTCTCAGCTTCATTGCTGTGTGTATGATTCCCTGTCTTAGCAGCTGCATGCCATCCAAACCTCCCATTGAACAGTTCAGCATTGCTTCCCGTCTTCTCTTCCTTGTCTTCTTCCCTGTGCAGATGCTCTTCTCTGTGTTTCTAATTTTTTGTTTTGGCTGTCATCACTAGTTTTTGTTTATAGCCAGTTCTGTGGCTTCAGTTGTAATGACTGCAGCTCTGGGTGTTTGGATGCCCTACCAGTTTTATAGTTGGCTTGTGTAGTCGTATGAATTGCTATCTGCTAATGATGCTTCTTCTAATCTGCCATGGCAGTTGAGGAATCAAGTAATTTGTATGATATTTTATTTAAACTCTTGGACTTCCATAGGCAAAATCTAAAGCAGCACAAAATCTAGTACTAACTTGCAACAAGCCAAAACTTAACTGCTTGGAAAGTTTCCAAACCTGTGCAGGGTAGAAAAGAGCTTCTGTATTAGTATATACTGTCTGAACACTTTAGAAGCTTTGTTTCTCCCTGATCTTCATTGAAATTGGGACTTTGAATAAATATTTTTGTCTCGTTAATAAACACATAATGCTTAAGATACAAAACACTATGGGGGAGAAGAGTGTTGCACTAGATTCCAAATCAATTAATTACATAACTTGGATTAATTCAGTTTATAAATAACATGAGCAGCAGAGATAGGGACCTCCTCAAAAAAAGTTATGAGGTGACATTCTCAAAGACAGTGATGTAAACTTTGTTGTTCATTGCAATGGGATATTTCTGACTCTGGATGCATAATGAGGTACAAAATGCTTCTTAAGCTTATGTCTTGTTTAAAACCAGAGAAAGTTTAAACTGCTCAGAAGCAAACTTGAGATACAGAGATGTCTTTTGAGTATAAATTTTGTTACTGTGTAGTGGTAATTGTTCTTCCTTCTTCCCAGTATGCTGTGTAAAGAGCTTCAGTTTTCTGCTGCTTACTTTCCACTGTGGAGAAACTTGTGCTTCATGCCTCAGTTTTCTTCACGATTTCCCTAAAAGTCTAGGTGCTGGTGAAATAGTAGACAACATTTTTTGGGAAATGTTGTCTACTTTAAAATCAAGTTACCCAATGAAAATACCAATGTTGTCTAATAATTGCATTTTTTTTTTCTGGAATGTTATCAGTGATTTATCTCCTGAATGTCTGCAAGACACTGTTCTGTCAGTCCTCTTTTTCAAAGGCCATCCAAATATGCTCAGTCATTTAAGTGTTAGTTGTATGTAACCATGGTCCTCACTGAGCAATGCTTCCCTCGTATTTAACAATGTATAGTTTAATATAGATTTTCTGTATTAGTTTTACTAATGACTAAATGAGTTTGGGGATTTTCAGTAGCTTGGTACCTTTTTAAATACACTTTAAGTGAGATTTTTAGCTTCAGCTTGCTTTTTGTGTCCTAAGTTTTTAGGTTCAGACTAGCTTATATTTAGGAGAATGGGCCTTTCTATTTCTTAATACTCTAGGACAGTGATGTCCTAAACACTGAAATGGAAAAAGTGAAGGTGAAACTGTGCTTTACTCACTTGTCTTTGTTACAGAATGGAAGAAAGCAGGAAGGTAAGCAGCTTAAGAAACCACCTTTCATACTGAGGGCCAGATTCTGCGATTTACAGTATGTTTCAGTCCATGGTTGTTAGTCCTGAGCATCATCAACACAACCTCATCACCAGGTCCTCAGAATGTTTGGAGGAGAATAGGGTAGTAACCACAATATCAGTGCTGTCATCTCTCTATTGTATCATTATCTCTGATGCAGATTTCAAATCCTACTTTTAGTGGTAAATAGTTCAGTAGTGAATTTCACTCTTAATTATTTTAGAATAAAGCAGTTTGACTGTGCATGTAAGCCTGTAGATACTCATGTCAAAATCTCTTTCACATTTGAAGATTCTCATGAGAAACATCATTAGTAATGGAAAAGTAGAACAGACTTTGTTTCTTTTTGGTTTGTTGAGTGTTAGAAGCACAGTCACCTTCACTGATTTTTGGCTATAATAGCGATGAAGGAATGAGAATAAAGTAAGGTGAAATAGTTTCCTCAATTAAATTTCTCGGGGATTGGGATTATGCTGTGATTGCAAATGAGTGTCTAAATTTTCTTGGAGACTGAGCTTTGTTCTGCTGCATTTTTCTGTTTATTGTCGACTTAGAAAAATACTTTGTGATGCGAATTGCAAAGGTCTGGTTACACTACTCTCCTTGTAGTTAAAATGCTATCTCCTAATATGCTCTAGTTCATCAAGTTACCTTTTTCTGCATGTGAGGGGAATTTTGGCAGAGAAGGAAGTGTAAAGACTGATCAACATATGCCATGGTTTCTCTCATGAGCTCATTAAGGTCCCGTTAATGAGCAGGTCTTACCCTAGAAAGTAGGATTTGGGTTTTTTTAGTAGAGGGAGTTTTTGTTTACAAATAAACAAATAGAGATTTTTGCAAGAGATTGTTATTCTTGTTAACAGTTGTTTATCCTTAAGTTACTGAATATTAAGTTACTTATTTCTTTTTCGTATTAATTTGTTAAGCCCTGTGCCTTTCTGAATGAATGAGCATTGTTAGCCTGTCTTTGTCAACTGGACAACATAGAAGTTGTGCATGGCCCTTAAAGCAAATAAATTTCTCATTCAAATCAAGGGGGAGATAGGTACCATGAGGTTGTGTCCCAGTCTGTTGGGTCACTGTTCCTGTATCTGATAGGGCATTTGAAAACCAGCAGTTGTTTTTGTGAGGGTCTATTGAGGATCAGAAGATGGAGAGGAAGCTGTTGAATTGATTTGGAGGTGGGTGGTGGTGGTCTCACCCGGTGTGATGGAAGTAGCTCCTCCTCTGTGTGAGGATCTGATACCTCCTTGCTGCCTGTAACTGGTGGGTTTTGAGAGAAAAACTATCATGTTAGGCACCTCAACAGCTGTAATAACTGGCAGATGACCTTTGATTTTAGAATTTTTTTAAAGCAAAAAGTACTTTGATAATATTGTCTTTTGTTAGGAAATAGCAAGACAATGCACTGGTATTGCTTTGGTACTTTGGATTGGGAACTTCAATCATTATTGCTCTAATACCCCCTCTTGAACAATGTCCCAGTTGATAGGTATCTTTCTGTTCATGGCCTGTTACTCAGTGTTGCAGTGTTTGATTTGCAGACCAGTATCTGTGTACCCGTCCAAAGTTCTGCTTGTTGCATTCATTTCTTGAAACATTTCATGCTGTCACTTGTGTTAATATCTTTAAGTTCCCATAGTTGAAGCTAATTTTATTTCACCTACCATTATTTCTCTCGTGCATGGTATTTGAGATACCTGTAGGGTCTGGGAAAAGTACTCATCTTGAAATTGTTGTTCGTGAATGGTCTGCAACATCTCCTTCTCTGAGGGGAATACGTTCTGTAACATTGTTCTGTTTTCTATAAATAGGGACTACATGGAAACATCAGGCAGTCAAACATTTATTATAAAAGGAAAAATAATATTTGAGGAAGATGATTCTTTTTTAGAATTGGAAATGTCGGTTCTGTGGCTTTGGCAGCCTTTTTTAAGGTTTCCTTTTTCTAAGTGACTTCTTTGTTTCACAATTGACAGATGCATTTGTCATTGATGTTATTTTGAAAATCCTATGCATTTTTAAAAAAATATTTTTCCTTTTAATTTTATGGTTATTTACAGCTCATTCTTTTGTATTAAGTATATGGAAATATGTTTTCATTTAACTGCTTGTTTTTCCCAAGAAACATATCTTACCTTCTAAAGTTTTGGCATAATACTTTATTTTCACAGCTAGAGTTTCTTCTAATGACTGATATGGATGAATAATGTTCAGATGTTGGTAGTCACTAGTCTTACAGTGGATGGAACCATGTAGCTTTGTCTGGAAACCAGGAATGGATGTGTGTTCATGTTTAAATGGGAGGGGAAAGTTTGTACATTATATATGTTTAATTGAAGAACTGTCAGATGAGGCATTGGGTATGAGTATCCTATTATCCTTTATTACCAATGCTTGAGCTTAATTAATGTTAATTTTAAGGGAAGTTGAATAGAATATAAGTCCAAATAATGTTTGGGACTTACTCTGCTCTGCTATTAGTTTCTAAAGCCTGAAGAAATGTTTAGAACATAAATATTTGAAAGAGACTTAAGTGTATGTGCTGGTTTTGTACTTCATTGGCTTTAATCAGATTCATTGTATGTTGAGTCTTCCTCTTGTTCTCATGCATTGGCACAGTAGTACATTCCTGAAGCAAAAATGGATTTAAGTCCAAATGGCTTTTATTAAAGAAAAAAAAAAGAAAATAAAATCTTACACCTAATACGTTGAAAACCTGCACAATGTTGCCGATCTAAAACATGTGATGGTACTTCCAGCTTATGTTTTATTTCAGAGGCTCATTAAATGCATACCTGTTTTTTATTTGATAAAATCTTTATGTCCCAGGATATTCAGATTAATGAAGTGTGCATGCATGTGCATGTGTGTTCAGTTTCCCGTAGGATTTTCAAAAATTATTATTAGTAGTATTATTTAAAAATAACTTTATGGAGGGTAAATGTTTGTCTTTGGCTCCCTCTATCTGCCTGTCTCTACTTGTCTTTGTGAATTAACATTTTTTTCATAACTAGGTCCATCATATAGATTAGAATCAGCAGATAAGATGTCTACAAGTATTTCATATAGGCATTTGGTAAAATAAATAAATAAGTAGAAGTATGGTAAAGAGACATGGAGGACTAATAAGAAATTTAGTTTTCAAGCTTAAAGGCAAGGTTAATGTCTTTGTGCTCAGACAGTATCATGTTTCCATGCCATTCAGAGTCTAATTTTTGTGCTAGACTTTTCATAAAGATACAGGTATATGATCAAAGTACAGTAAATAGAAACATGGGTTGAGCTGCCTGTCTTGCAGTAGTGTGTAGTGGCTGATAGCCTTTTGTTTCTGGTCTCTAGTTATGTTAGTACCCTATTGACATAGAAGGTAACTAGATTGGTCTATTACTGATTTCTGACAAACAGAAATTGTTTGATATGCTAAAGCTATTTCTGACAGAAGATAGAAAGTTTTGACAAACATGCATGGCACAGCAAGTGTCCAATTCTAAAGAGCAAAATAAATGCAAACCACCATTATGGGGAACACAAACAGCCTGAAAGCAAGTTATCAGTAAGCAAATAATTGTTGAACTGTTATGAATGGAATAGGATGTTGAAATAGGGCATGATTGGCTGATGTTACATATGTCCTTGATTACCTTCCTTGTGCTTTTATCCTAATAAGTGACATTCTTTGTATTCCCTTGGATGGCTAGACAGTCTGACACTGAAGAAGAATAAATATTGCATGTGGTACACATTAAGCTGTCATCTAGGACAGCATTTATAAAAAGTAACTAGAAAAATTCATAAGAAATTCTGCAGTGCTACAGTTTCCTGGCTCCAGTCATAATTGTCAAAGTTCTTGACACATTCAGGTCTTCTGAAATGATTTGGGTTTACAGCTACTTGGTGTATGAATAATTATTAAGGATTCATTTTTTTCTGATAATGCAGACTGTTAATGTTCTCAGAATTATGCATTTTCATTGAAGACCATGGAGGGATAAAAAAAACCAAACAACCAGTGTTATGTGTATAGCTAGTTCTCTTGCAGCAGTCGGAAATAAAAGATGTATATGTATAAAATAAAACTAAATTATAAAATTAAGGAGCTCGTTTTCAAATGCTGTCTTTGAATCTTGGTAGAAAATCCATTATGAGCTCATGTATTGTTACAATTATTGTAATTTGGAAATGGACCTTTTTATTTAAAATATCAACCTTCTGTTTTTCTTCACTAATGTGAAATTAAGACTCAAAAGCAACATAGCAGGATATCATCATCTCTGAGAGGGCAATGGAGAAAACCCCTTTTGAACTATCTAAGCTGATGAGTTAGTGTTGGAATGGTAATTATTTTACTCTTTAATTTCAAGAAGAGGGAGGTGTAGGAATTACATTCTTCATACTCTTAAATCCCTGAATTCCTTGTGATAGCTTGTACATTGACCAAGAAATATTTAATGGCTCGTTTGTATTTCCATGTATTTATCTGTTGCCTAACATAATATCATGATACTGCAGTTTGACACAAAAATTTATGATAAATATTTTAAGGGCTTCTTACAGTTCTGTCACTGACCATGTCATTGGAACTGTACACTGTATTTGTGGTATAACCTGGTTTTGTTTCATACGAAAATGCAGCCTTCTTTCATTATTGTTTAGTTCATGTGAATAGGGTTTTTTACTATTACTTTTTTTTACTGAGTTAAGCATATCCCATAAGGAAGAAGGGAAAAAAAGCCTGTTACCACCTCATCAAGTTACTTGAGGATTAACATAATTTTATAGGTGACATTGTGCTTATTCTCATTCCTCTTCCAAGCAGCCTATAACTTACAAGATCTCATTGTGAGTAGCTTGGAATGGGGAAATAGACCCATTGGCCCTTTCATAAAATTTGCATTTAATGTTAAATGAAAATCTTAAAAGAGTTCTTAGAAAAGGTTTGGGAAAAAAATCTGTATTCATATGAAGGGATAAAGCTGAAACACCTGTTTAGGTTGAAAAAAGTTTTCTCCAAGTATAACACTACTCAAATGTTACAGGTAACTGTTAACTCTGTGGACCACTACAGAGCACAAAATATTTGCCCAACTGGTAAATTGAACTGTAAGCCCCACTGTGGGAAATTGCTTTGCTGTGCTCCAAACAGCAGTTATCTTAGTAATTGTACCTGAATTCTTTTGTGGCTAATAGACAGTTGATGTCCTTCTTACCATGACAGGATTAGTTTATTGCAGTATTTTAATAGTAAAAATTTCAGGTAAGATGTGTTCATGTAGTTTGAGATGGGCTGAGTATGATTTTTAATTGGTGCTGTGAGAGCACAGGCGTTTGAGTTGAGAATGTGCATAACCCCGCATTTCACATTCTAAACGGGCACTCGCAACAAGGAGCTTATCAGAGCAAATTGTCTAGTCCATCCCCTTCCTCACTCAAAACCTAATGACCCTTTATCATCATGGTTTAGATTGCTGGACACAGATGTGAGAAAATACAAGTAATCTACAGGTAACTACAGTAGCTGCACTGATGTTCTCAGAGAACTGACTGCTGGGAAGATAAAAAGCTTCCCACAGAGCCTGTGACTTTCCAGCAGCAAAGCACATCATGAGCTCATACATGAAGTTTTATTTGCTGAAGGTTCACAATAAGATGCATTAGGACATTCAGCAGGGTCCCTTCTTAGATGAGCACAAGAATTCAGTGGGGTTGTTAGTTGATGCACTAGTGCATGGCTTCACACTAAAACTGGAAAGTGCAACAATACCAATAACATTTCTTTTTGAGAACACCACAAACTACAGCTGTAATGTATTGATGTTAACGCAGTTTGTTCCTTGTAGTAAGTCATCTAATGTCATTGGACTTCTTGTCTTGTTATGGAAAGTATTCAGGTGTGAAGCAAATGTTTGTTGGGAAAAAAGGCTGCTGGCTGTTGAAATACATTTAGCAGTACATGCGAGATATGAAGAAGTAAAGTAGAGGTAAAGTCTTATATGAAAGACTTGTGTATAATTAATTACCATATTTTTTACTCAGCATTTTTCTGTCGTAATCATAAAGTAGATCTAACAATCTCTGTGTTCAGATATTTTGCCAAGGAATGGGAAGAAATAAAATACTCTTCAGATAAGTTTCACATACCCTAAGGTTAATAAGGTAATGATCTTGTTTACTATTTTTAATTTTTTTTAAATTTTTTTTTTGTAATTCAAGAAGCAGTTTTTAGTGATTCAGTAAGTTTGAAATGCATCTATTGAACCATATGGGAATGATCAATGTGAATCAGTCTGTCCATGCTTTCTTTCTCTTCTAAAGTAACTTAAGTATAAGCAAGTTACTTATGTAGAAAAAAATGAATATGAATGCTGAAATGCTTTTTTTCCCCCTCCCTCTTTTTTAATAATCTGTAAATTTAGAGGTTGTGAGGAAAGAGATAATATGGCATGAGAGGTACAGGTCATCCAGAAATGATGATTCACACAGGGTGGTATTAATTATTAAGCAGGCAGTAAGCATTACGGTGGTTATCTTTGCAGAAAATGGTAATCCCTCAAAAAGCCTAAAATGCAAGCCTAAGAAAACCTGTGAACACCCTCCTCCCATCCAGAAAGAAACAAAATACAAAAATACAAATCCCACAAACATATCCCTTCCTCTGGTAGTATGAACAAGAGAAACTTATGTCTGTTTTTAAAGTGAGGTCCTTGTGCCCTGTTCAATCATCCTCAAAGCTTCTGTGGTCCTCGGGAGTTGCTCCATTGCCAGTTGCTGCTGTTGGTGCCCAACCTTTGAGCAAGAGGGCTGGCCCTAAGGCTGTGCCTCTCGAGCTGAGCCTGTGACCAGAACAGCAGTCTCCTTCATTTTCTGTCCTGTTGTTGATCCTCCATGCGAGTGAACTACAAGACACTCTGAAAACAGTATAATCTTTGCTCCTTATTCTGTTCTACTTCTTTATGCCCATTTTCCAGCTTATGCCAGCCTAAATGATAATAAGCAGAACTCCTTATTGCAGAGCCTAACAGACATGCTCTAAGAAATTATTTTCTGTGATTACACATATCTTTTTGTTCACAGTAAAGACATGCAGAAATGTTTTCTCTTGTTCACTAGCAAATACGACATATGGGAAAAGAAATATATATTCCCTTGTTCTATTTTATCTTTTGATTGAGGAAGACAAAAGAAGAAAAGGGCTATAACTTCTGAAAGAATGATTCCCCTCCTTTTTAAAATTTTAAATTAATTATGATGAAATCCATGTACAAATTGCAGAAAACATTTGATATAGCCTTTTATGAGATGTGCTGTGTTTCATATTCAGTAGTGGCTTTAATTCTCAACTACAGTAGACATACAGAAAAACAGAAAAAACGTTGGCTGTTACAAAGTTTTGTTTGAGCTTTTTAAACTGAGTGATTAGCAGAAATAATGACCCTGTCAGCCTTAATCACATTAAAATGTGGTTAACATCATTTAATTTTTTCCACTTAATATGCGAAAATTTCCAGTAGATTTGCAGTGAAGGCCATTGAAATTCCATTAGAACAAGAATAAAAATTTCAGGCATCATTTATTCAGAGAGGGAATAAAGGTCTCGTCTGAAAACTGCTGAATCTTCCTATTAGAGAAACTATGAATCATTGCATTGAGTAGTACCTTTAGCTTCTGTAGTACTGAATCTGGGTTGCTTCTGAATGAGTGGAATGCATTTTTAGCACGATGCTTTTCTGAAAATTGCAACATATAAGTGTTTTTTGAAATTCAGAAAGAGCTTTCTCTGTAAAGGATTATTATGTAATCTGTTTTAACTGCTGTAGAGCTGGGGAAATGCTTCTGCTTTAGGCATCTCATCACTGAAGTTCCATACTTTGCATTATTTGTATGAAAACATAAAAAGACATGTCCTCTTTGATTGATTCACAATGTATAGTTGGGCTTTCTTTGTGGTGAAAAGCAAAACTGAGGACATGCACAGCTTTGACTAGAATATTGTAATATGAAGCCTTTTGTACTCTTGGCATTTCTTGTTGCAGGCTCCACAGGTTTGTGCCAGAAGAACATATACAATAAGTGTGAATGTGCTAGAGAAACTATCAACTGCATCTTCTCTGAGAGAAATTCTTGTTTGAAGGAAAGATACAGTATTGGTTAGTGTTACCATGTTTCAGATGGCTATATTTATATTCCTGGTTTTTTGTCCTTTTTCTGTGTAAAGACAAGATTTCATCTGCTAAGTGGAAGCAGTAAAAGTACAGCTATATGCTCTGTGCTTTTCTAGACTTTACAGAAGGACTTGTATCTAATATTTCTTTAGAATAGATACTACTGTAAAAATTGTACCTTGTCCAAATTTTGAGATGACTTACTGCTAAGCCATGCTGCAGTCACCTCTTCTTCTTTACCTCTGCTGTCCTTCTGAGTGGTACTGGTAACTATGTATGATATAATGGACTACTTCTGACTTCATGTACCTTTCATTTTGGAAGAGCAGAACTCATGAAGTCTGATTGTCCAGGAGTTTTGAGTCTTGTTTCCTTATGATAGTGATCCCAAATTCATACTCCTCCTTTAAAAGGCAATGTCATCAAGCACTGAACACAGGTAGCATCAGTCTGACAGTGCTACTGCTGCTGGTCAGATGGCCAGCACTAGCCAAGTCGAATATGCGAATATGTGGGGGTTGAGTTCTTTCTGCCTTCTTCCCAGTGAAGGCATTGGTTCTTACAAAAGGTGTAGGAACTTGATTTGTCTGAAATTGAGACCTCTTTGTCCTCCTGTGCATTTCTGCATAGCGTTTAAGTACTTCTGAATTCACAAAGTGCAGTGCTTCCTTGTAACTATATGGTAATCCCTAAATTACTGTAATCCCTCCTCTGCATTCAGTACAGAACCAGTTATTGTTGGTAGCTACACAGTATAATGACTTACATAAATTAATTAAGGTGGTGATTTGTTGTGGGGTTGTTTTTTTTTTTAACAGTAGCTGATTGTTCTGTACTTAGTATTGGGAGGCAGTTCACAGAACCTTGCTGCTGCCTTGGGTTGAAAATGTTCTGCTAATTTCCAGCCTATGTTTTTCCATGGCTGGCTTATTTCATTGGTGGTTCAGGCAGCTTTGTCCTGTAGACTAAATAGTATCTTATCTAATTGGTGTTTACTTCCTCTACTTATTTAAAGCAAGCATTATCAATTATCTCTCTCTCTGTCATTTACATGAGGTTCCCACCTCTCTGAAAACCTTAGACCTGTTCTGAATTTAGCTGACCATAGCTGCACGTAGTGTTCCATATGCTTCCCTTCCAGGAATACCTTGTTTGCAGATGTAATGCATCCTGTTAAGCAAAGGGAAGCATTTCCAGTAGGATCTGTAGATGATACTTACCTTTTCCCTGTTGCATTGTCCTGGTGGCTTAGAATTGCTTTGAGGAACACTAACCTAGTGTGATCTCCCTTCTTTGTATGTCACTTTGAATTGACGATGAGGATGACTTTCCTTGGGGAAAATGTCTCCTGCTCCTCTATTGAACATAAAATTTGCATGCAACTAATGTTTGTGGCAAGGTCATTAATGTGTTTAACACCATCAGTCCTAAGTTGGATCCTGGTGAAGTTTGATTAAGTACTCTAAAAGCTTAATTTGTTCTCCTGTTATCATATCCAGTGCATTGCTCAGTCCGCGGTCTCTACAAATCCCTTTTCCCGTCTTCTCCAGCTGAATGAGTAGTTTTAACACAGCACACTATCAGATATTTTATAGATGTATTTCTCCTGCACTGAAAATCATATGTCATATCAATGAGAGAACAAATTTATCAGGACATGCTTTATTTTTTCCTTTAAACCAAATTACTTGTGTTTACCCAAGGTTATTTTCTGTCATCATTTCTTCTTTGATGGTGTCATTACTCAACCAAACTAAGACTAAAATTGCGTTGTGTGTGTTGATGAAGTGACTCTTTGGTGGGGAAATGCATAGACTATCATGTCCCAGAATAACTGCCCAATATGATTTTTTAGTATTTTTCCTTTGGCTAGGTCTGCTTTTAACCATCATGTTACTTACTAGGGCTCTTCCCTGTTGAGCAGGTCTTTTCCAAACTTAAATTCTATGCTGCTTCTAAAAGAGACAAAAACATGTGAGCATTAAAATAGGAGCAGTGCTTTTCATTGAAAACGTCATGGAAATGTGCATTGTTACTGAAATGTTTCTCAAACCGTATGTGCTTGAAGAGTGTAGGTGATTACTTTGAAGCAAATAAACAGCATTTCTAATGATAAGAAAGCATCTGGACAGAAGTTGAACAATTCACAGTGTCAGTAGTGCTTTGGATGTATGTATTATTTTCATCATCACTCATAATTAGATGAAGTGTTTTCAACTGTTGTTTTGGATAGCAAGAATGAAAATACAGAAAGTAGAAATAATTTTATAGAGGCTGTTAGAAACTAGATTTTTTTTTACTTGGGAGATGATTAATGTTTTACGTTTAATGACTGCACATTTATTGTCATAGTTTTTCTTTTCAGTGTAACTGTAGATGAGATCACATTCCTTATAGTATATCCCATGCATGTTTGAACCACTTTTTCAAAGTGAAATGATGTGATGTTTAGCTACAGAAAAACGTCAAAAACAATGCATTTATATGATATGAAAGATTTGCAAGCGCAAGCTAGCAATTGATAGTAATATTATAATTAGCTCTTTATAACAGCCTGTTTTTTATTCATGAACATTTTCATTTATGTTGACAACTATCATGTTTGCCACCACACATAGAGCCTTTTCTTTACTCAGAAGAGACTGAACATGGATTCGTATGTTTTTGGGCTTACGTTCTGATTTTACTGAAAAATGGTTTCTGGGCCAAGTCACAAAAATAAAAGTAGCTTGCTTTTTAGGTTTGGCTTTTTGATCCTATTGTTAGTGCTAGTGTTTGTAAGGGTAAAGCCTACCACAGAGCACTCTAACTTCAAGGTGTAGTTCTTTTCAGTCAAATTGGTTTTTTATTGTTGAAATTGCTGAGGGTGTTGAATGTTTCCTAATCCCATAACTGATACAAAAATGAAGATAGTAAGCTAACAGTTTTATAAGAAATCAAATTTTAGTTTTGTACTTGCAAAGAAAAATGTTTTGTGCGCACCCACCCACAGAATAAGATCATTTGCTTCTGACAGAAATTTACTTTGTCATTCCATTTTCAGCCTTAAAAATCTGTCTCTAAGAGATCCTTTAGTCTGTCAGATAAATGAAGCATGACACTGATCCAGATACTTATTCTGGCTTCTGAAAAAAATCAAAGCTACTGCTCCCTTAGGACAAGTATGTTTTAGTAGATGATTCAGACATGGTTAATTTTTTTTTTATTTCACCATAGTTTAGACAGGTAAACAGACTGTGTCTGTGGAATTGAACATTTTTGTGACAGCTTTTCAAATTAGTGAAGTACACTTCATACAAAGCATCTCTGCATGCTGTGAAAATCCTGAACTCGTTTAGTGTTTTACTCGGACATGGACATGTTCATATGACAGTTCAGTATATGCTGTTATATTTATTAGACATTATTTTGGGGAAGTTTATCAGCAGGAGGCAAGACTGAGGCACATCACATAATTTTATGTGAGTGTCTTAGGCATATAAAGTGAGGGTTAGTTTCTAAAGCAGCCTATGAAAAGAGGAGAGAGGAGATGCTTTAAGAAGAAATTGAGAAAGGGAGCCCTGATTTAAGTACTCTGAATTGCCCTCAGAAGAGGCTCCTACTTCATTAATGTATAGGGATCAGAGTGAGATTAGGTATCTAAATCAGGGGTCTGAAATAAAGCCTTGTATTCTTTGAGTTGCTCTAGGTTGAGTATTAACCATTCAACTAAACACTTCTGTTGTTATACTGGGAGTTTAGGAGATGTTCTTTCCCTGGATAAATGCCAAAGTTAATTTCTCTTTTATTGAGTAGCATATTCCAGCCTAATAGCGTTTGATCTTTTTTTCATCAAAATACCCACAACTTAGCCCAGTGTCACCAGCTTCTGTGATAATTTTTTACTCATCTAATTAAAATTGTTTCTTAAAACATCAAATTGTAGTATTGTGTGATTGCAAAATGTGAGTAAGTAGTTGTTAATGGGAGTGGGGGGAATAAGCAGGGTTTATTATTTTAAATAAAATATTCTTATTGTAGTAATATTTGACTCTTGCAATTTTAATACTTAGAGTAATTTTTAGCAGCTGATAGAGAGAGGAAGAGAACATCCATGTGAATTCTTTGGTCTGAAGAGGTTCTGCAATTAAGATCACACAGGCTAATTCTGGAGAAGTGAGGAAGGCATTTCCCTCAATCTTTTGTGAGAAGGAGAGGATATTTCAGTAGGAGAAACTAGGGGCGAATATGCTGACCCAGTTTATTTAAGTTTCATTAAATTGTTGTGTGACTTCAGTGAAAGCCAAAGCTAGCAATGTCATGGTCTGGATTTGTGTTACCCATTGCAGGATTCTAAACTACCTATAGAGAAATACATTGCCAATTAGTGTTTATAGTGACTTATTTCAAGTATCATTAGTATATATTTATTTCCTTACATGGGATTTTTATATAGATCTTATTTTTTTTCTGGTTTGGTATTTGCTTTCATGCACATAGTATATAGAAGTATTAAAGAATAAAATAAATTTTGAAAAATGAATAATAAAATAACAAATAAAATTTAAAATTAAGTTGTCCATTGTGTATTTAATGTAAAATTTCTCTTTTTAAGGCATCACATCTTTGGGGTTTTTTTGTCAGTACTCTTATTTATGAATGGCTCATAACTTCTTATGAGTTTATGTATTTGAGACTTTAATAGCATTGATATGAATTGTCTTATTATGTACAGGACTCTCAAGAATAGTTTTCCATGTGGTATAAAGAAGTCCTATGAAGAGACAAAACTTAAAATTATCATGCCATAGCATAAGCCTGACTATGGAATAGGAGCTCTTTCTACTAATCTGTAATAGTATCTCCATTTGCACAGAAGTCGTGTGACTGAGATTTGCTCCTTCTGCTGTAATTTATGAATAAGTAATTGTTAAATTTTTTGTTATAGTTTTCAAGATAACTGTTCTAAACTATGCATTTTATAAATGATAGCAGAAAGAATGACAAGATGTGACTTCAAAAGCGTCTTTCTGGTCCAGAGTATATGTGCTTTAAGTAGGGCTTGTTGTGCCCATAACTAGGAAATGTCCTGTGCACAGTGTGTCGCAGTCTCTGTTGTTACGTGGGTTCATCACTAGTTCAGTCTTGCGACAGCCATCTCTTTTTTGTCTTTTTAGTTAAGACAGAATTAATGTTCACAATTGGCAGACCAAGGAGAACTGGAGACTGTAAGCCTTTCACATGCCAGCAGGTGCCACAGTGGCAGCGTAGTACCACTTTCCTTATTGTTTAAATCATCATTTAATTTGAATTGGTTATGATACCAATTTATAATTGGTCACAGTCGCCTTAGTGGGGACCATAATTTGGGTAGAGATATTACTACAGTCTTGAAAATTAGATCAGAAATGAATATTTTAAAAAGGGATTTTAAGATCTTTATTCTGATCTTTATTCATGAATGATGCCTCTTACAAATGTTTAAAATCGGGTTACCTTGACTGACCTTTTGTTAGATTATATAAGCTGTATAATGTAATGAAAAATATTTTCTTACTTGGAGCTCTCTCTCTGTATATATATCAGCAGAAAAAGTAATCCTGCATTATTTTACTTCTTTATCTTTCTACCATCATGATATTTTTAAATTCAAAGTGGTTGTAGTCCATGAACTTTATTTTTCTGTTATGCATGCTTTATTTCTCCTAGATACAGAAATATTTTGTCCATTGACTACTGTCTGTACTTGATTCACAGGTTCATATGCTCTGGTATTATTTCTTCTACAGCTCCTACATCTTGCAAATCAAAAAAGTTTCATGTCAGTTAAGCCAAGTCTTTATATGAAATACATTCAAAAAGTGGTTGATCATACATACAAATTTGTAAGTGAAGCATTGTGTCCTTATGTGTTTTTAGCATACCATTAAACTGCCAATGTCTCTGGGTAGCTCTCTAGACCAGGTAAGCTGAGAACCCTCTGCCACTACCATATTACATCATTAACAGAACTTTATCTTGAAGGCATAAAGTGCTTTGATAGGGATTTTCAGAATATTGCCTTGATTTTTTAAATTCCCTTGTCAACCAGTATTTTCTCCCTGGAAGAATCCATTTATAAGTGATCTCATATGGAATAATTTTTACTCAGGAGTCCTGCGTTCTTCAATAATAAATAACAAAATTCCTGATGAAGTTGGCTCCATGGCATTGGTGTTTTTTTGGTGGTAGGCTAACTTAAGACATCCCGTCCTTAGCAGTGTTCATCTGTTCCTGCAGCACCCTTCAGTTATATTGGCACAGCCAGCTCTAAGGATGTGTGGGAAAGTGAACTGGTCCATCTTAAAAGGCAACAGCTGGAGAGGGGGGCTATGAAAGAGCTTAATTCTCACTCCGAAAGCTGCTTTTTTAATGGATTATTTTGGTTGGTGAACAGTTTGAGTATGCCTACAGAGAGTGCTGTAGGGGCCCTGCTCCATGTGCTGCAGCTGGTAGCAGAAAAGCAAGTGTAACATCTGGATGGGTAAGGAATGGGATGAGAAGCTTATGTCCAGGTTCTAAAAGTGTTTCTTTAAAATCTGGGATGGTTCTAAAAATGTTTCTTTAAAATATGGGATGCAACTTGAATGAAATAGTAGGTGCAATACTAGTCACCCCATCTAACAAATGATTTTGCAGAATTACTGGGGATTTAAGATAATGGCCATGATAGAGATCAAGGCTTTGGAAGAACTTGCTTTGACAAATGAGGCAGAGAACCTGGGATTACTTACATTTCAAAGGAGAATGTTAAGGAGTTATAAACCCATCTATAATAAATGTCAAATGACAGTGTTGGTCAGGAGCCTTTATGATTCTTTTTTTGATACAGTGTAAGTTAAAATTACAATGAAGTTTAAAAATGTGAAATCTGGATCTGGTAGAATGAGATACTTTATGCACCCATTCTGTCATAAGATTGCTGTGATCATGGGATGTGTGGCAAGTCCCTAAAAGGTAAAGAATTTTAAGGGCTGTTCACTTCTTGTTTCGAGGCTCAAGTCAATCTGTATCTAACATGTGAGATGGGTTCTCCACACTGGCCTCTTGTAAGGTTCAGCTGGATGCAGTGACTGAATACTGGAGGTGATATGGACATTGGACTATGGGAAGGTATTGAGGAGCTTAAGGCATTCAGGATGTGCGGGACAAATGCAGTGCTGAGTTCCTCAGGCTCCTGTCCTGAGGGGCTGAGAGGAGGCTCTTGGCCAGAGAGCAGCCCAGTGTGTGGAGGCAGTGCTTTTGTTCTGAACTGTTACTAGAAAGCATTTGCAGGTGAGGGCTGGGAAAGGGCTTTTTGTAATTGAAGGATTGCTGTGTTTAATCTGGCCAGCTGGGAACAGGGAATAAAAAAATAAACTTATAAGCATCACTGATGATTTAAGATGTGGTTGCCGAGGTCTGTAACAGGTACTCACAAACCTTCTGTAGATTTGTCATCTTCATAAAAAACTTAACATGGTGAGGAGGAAGATACCTTTTTAGGCTCCTTAGTGTTTTCCTGTTTAGTCATCCTTTCTCCTTGTGTAATGCAAGAAGAAAGAGATACTCAGAGAAAGGCAGGTAGCAATAAAGAGTTAGAGCACAGTGCTCCAATACAGCAGAGTGACAACCTCATCTGTGCACAGCACCAAACAGTGGGACCTGATCTCCATGGAGTCTGTGCACACTACCAGAACAGAAGGGAAGGACATCACCTAGGCACTGTGTCATGCAGTACTGGTGCTTAGGTAGATCAGGTCTTCCTTTACCATCCTTCCTAATCAACTAAACCTAGTGGTCCTCACGGTTTTGGGAAGTGGCAAAAGAAACAATTCTTGCCTAATGCATCATCATTTCAGATAATTTGTGGTTTCATTCGAAGCCTCATAATGGATGAGGTTTCAAAAGACAAAAGAAATCCACAAAGAGGAGAGAAGAAACAAGATATTTTTAAGTCAGTGATTTTTCTTTTAATTTCAAGAAAAATGTTAGAACAATTCAACCTTTTAATCCCCTAAAAACAACCCAGTTGTCTTCACAAATTTGTGTTGACAGTTCATTACTTGTCTAGATTATCACATGAGTCTAATATTTTGTTTGGGGTAAATTTAATGGTCTTGCATATGGTGAAAATATATACTGCATATTGTGATTTTTATTAAGCCTTTAAAGGTTTGAGTGCCTTACAAGATTCTCATAAACAAGATAGGAAATATTGGCTAGATGGAAACTACTTGAAGTTGAATGTGCAAGACTGGTTGGAAGATAATACACAGAGCATGATTATCAGTGGTACACTTTCCAAACAAAGAATATCACATTATGAGATCTGCAGGAGCAGCTACTGGTTGAATACTGTTATGTATTTCCATTAATGAGCTGCATGATGAGCATTCTTGTTAAATCTCTGGATGACCCCCTATCTAGGAGATGTCCATATATGTGTAGAACAAAATTAGAACTTAGGAGCATCTCAAGAAATAGAAGAAATTGTTAAGAAAAAATAGCCATGGTGCAACTCCTGAGAAGTATTTTATACAGGAATACTTAACAATGCAAACATAGTATAAAGAATAGCTAGTCAAACGGGGTCATGCAGCAAGTTATAACCTGAGCATGAGATAATGTTGCAGTGCTGTCACAAGAAAGCAAATGCCAGACTGGGTTTAATAAACAGGAAAATCACCTGAAAAATTCGTTAATCGTCTAGTTATTTTTAATGTTTATAAGATATTATTATTGAAAGCTCTAAGAAGTGCATCGGGTAATGTGTGCTTTCAGAAACTTTTAGACCAACTGGAGCGAGTCCAAACAAAAAGGTTCAAAGTTAGAAGTAATATGTGGCTTACAAGGAAAGCTCAAAATAAAAACTACCTAAAATTTTTAAGATACAGACAGGGAGTGTATATTCTCAGCCCACAGAGACTCAGTTTAACTAAAATAAAGGTGGCTTAGGCTCCACCTATGGAAAACTTCAACAATAGGGAGCAAGCACTAAACAGACTGAGTTTAGAAGCCTTGAAAAATCAATATTGCTCAGAACTGCCAACAGGAAGAGCCTGTTGGAATTTCTAGGTCCTCTTATTCTCATTCCTATCTGTGGATCTTTGTTTCAGTCTTTTGTAAATTTTGATCATTTAGTTTGAACTTACCTACATTTGTTTCTTTCCTTCTTGTGCTGCCTGATACTTTCTTTTTCCCTGCCGTGCTCTTTTGTTTCTGCCATTTTCCACTCATAGTTCAGGTGTAGTACAGAAAAACAATTGTTTCTCTTCCATTAGTTGGATGGTTTTTTTGGTCTTGCTTGTACAAAAACATACTTTCACAAATCGCCTTTCTTCTCAGGGGTCAGTTTTTCAGATCATCTTGTTTTGCAGGAGTCCACTGAGCTTAAGCTTTCTCTGCAGCTTCTCTCTTCCATCACTACTTCAGATTTCCATCTGAGCTCTGTCTCTGTTCCCAGCTGGATCTCTCATGTGAAACTCTCTCAAATATTGATTTGTAGGTAATGTACGTTCTGCAGCTTTTATACCTTTTTATTTTGGTTGGCTGCAGGTTTTGGTTTTGTCTGCCTCAGTAAGCATCACCATTTTAAGGTGAAGGCACCCCCTTCTGCACAACTCCCATTCCAGGTGCTCTTATTGGCCTTCTCAGTGAGTGCCCTCATTTTTAAACCATTCTCCAAGGTCTTCTGCATCCTGATTTAGTATCAGGAGTTAACTCTGGTAGTTGTCCTGATGCATCTGCACTTGAAGTCACTGGCCCCTGTGGTTTAGTACTAGATCTGCTGATAATGCTGCTGATATTCCTTATGTCCTTATCAAACAACAGTCACAGTGTTAGGTGGAAATGAGCATCTGAATTCCTCTTCGGTGTTTTCCCTGATCAGAATTTTGAGTGCTGCCTTCACTTGCAAGTTGATGAGGTCTGGTTTTGCACTTGCCTTGGTTTTGTTCTTGTGTCAGGCTTTTACACAGTCATAATATGCTTTTCTGCTTGCCATCACAGAATGAATGGATGTCTTGCTGTCTAAGGAGTCTGTAGTTTTTTTCCAGAAAAGATATTTTGTCTGTTTTCTGGCATCAATCAGACTTCAATTGAAGAACCCTCTGCAGTTGCTGTTGGCACACTCCTCTCCACAGGGAAGGGAGGAACCAAGCTACCCCAGTTGGGAAAGTTTGTTGGATGTCGCAGAAATCCTGCACTGTTACGCTGTTTTCACTTAGGTTTTGGTTTACTTTGTTAAGAAGGGTTTTCATTTCGAGCAGTTCCTTGTTTCTTAAAGTAGTTTCAGCTGTTAATCATGGTCATTGGTGCTGCCAGTTCTACTTTTTGGTTTTTTACTTTTCATTTTGTTACATTTTTAGTGTGCAGTGGGGGTTTTTAAGTGTCAAAAGTCTTTAAGCGTAAAATCCAATACTCTTCATTATTCATTTTCAAGTATAGCATGAAATAATGGAAAGATAGTCCAGGATTTGCTTATCTTTACAAAGGCCCAAAATGAGTGTACTATTGCTGTCCTTTTACAGACATACATAATTTTCTTTAGAAAAATTATTTGCTCAAATAAAACAGACTTTGACATTAATTGTTACCATTTGCTAAGACCATTTTGTTCTGTTTGGCACACTTGGTTATCCCTAACAGGAAGGCAAACATGCACTATTATTTTACTGATTATTAGTTAAGCATTCTATTTTGGGGAAAACGTAAATTAGAAATATACCAATATTTATATTTGAGTGTTTACTTTTTTGTGTATTTTCTTTATTTTGATCACATTTAGGGGAATTCCTTGGTACTTTTTAGTAATTCCTGTGACACTGAAAGTCACAAAAGTAAAAGACTCGGGCAGAGAACCTGACTGTCTGTACAGAGTGGGATGCACTACCTTATTCTTTTAGTGAGGCTGTAGCAGGTCTGATGTCAGTCACTTCAGAGACCTTTAGACCTCAGTGCTCATTTATTGGTAAAATGTACCAGCTCTGCTCCTGCATTATGAAGATCGTCTGTCAACACTTTGAGATATTCTCCTTTGTTATTAAGCTTGTGATGCTCTACACTGTCAGGTTTTTTGCCAATTATAGTTAAGGTACAATGGTGTATTCACTGGATCAAAGTCTCACACTGGCGGTAGAGGAATGATTTGTAAGTCTTTATTCATCTGAATCGTACAATAGAATACCTGAGGAATGCAAATAATCCCTCTAAGGACTCAATAGAAAAGCTGTTAAAATGACAGTCTAAGACTATTATTATTCTGAATTGGTGTTTTAGCCAAAGTAATTATTTCTTATCTTGTTGTTCCACAATAGTTCTTAGTTTATTAGTTATGATGACCATATTTACCAAACAGAATTTGAATCAAATTTTTGACATTACTTTCATGCTCATTTCACTTTTTCCAGTTTACACGTTTCATTCCATCTTTCTTCACTTGGTACATTATTTAATAAGTCTAGAGACCACTGTTAGATAATTCCTTAAAAAAAAATCTATAAAGGATGTATGCACATATGTTGGAGTACTCTTATGAACTGTAGATTCATTTTGAGATATATTTTCTGTAAAATGTTGGTATTTATTAGCTCTGAACTTGGATACCCAATTTGTTAGCCAAAATAAATGAGTTATCTACAAATGTTAGTTTTAGAAATGCTGTTAAATGTCAGATGTCACATTGAGAAACATACTTCATTGTGCTTTTCAGTTCAGATGTTTCTGAAGGCAATAGTGTTTCAGTATCAGTCCTGGATACCAGACTATATTTTCACTGGGTAACTGGAGGCAAGAAAAGATTAGCATAATGAGGATTGAAAAACATTGACGGGGTATTTACATAAGTAAATGATAGAAGACCAGCCTTATATAACAAACGTGTGAAAACTGTTGAGTGAACTTCTGTATTCTTTGTCCCATCTAAAACCCGACTCAGTCGGCCATGCACTTAATCTCATAATAGCTCTGATCCCCTGCTATTTTCTCTGACAAATGTGTGTTGATGAACTTGTGGTTCAGTTAATTTTTTTCTGAAGTGACATTTGCATTGATTATTTAAAGGTTTGCAGGCCACAGTTTCAAAGCACTTTAGTATAATAGCAGCTAAAACCTTAGTCTAAATCTTGCAGATTAGCAGGACTAAGAAAAAGAACTCAGCAAGCACAAAGCCCTGTGCTGTATGGTGGGTGCTTCAGGTCTGAAACATCGCTGGCACCCAAAGTGCTGTGTTTTACAATTTGATTATTCGTGTACAGGAAGTATTCCCATGGCTTCCTGTTTGCTTGCTGAGCATAGAGGTGTCATTCTTACCATTTATACCTGTTTAGAAATAGTGTCCTATTAACAGTAGTAAACTCCTCCCAGGTAATTTATAAATGTCTCCCTTAAACTTACAATAAATACTTGCAGTCATTAATATGATCCTTGTGTTTAAAGATTTTTTTAAACACCATCTACTGCTCTCAAGTTTTCACAGAATCACAGAATATTCCGAGTTGGAAGGGACCTACAAGGATCATTGAGTCCAGCTCCTGACCCTGCAGGCAGCACCCCCAAGAGTCACACCATGTGCCTGAGAGGTTTTGTCCGTCTGGGTGAAGAAGCTTTTCTGAACACCCGGCTAAACCTTCCCTGACAGCTTCAGGCCATTCCCTCAGGTCCTGTCCTGGCCACCAAGAGAAGAGATCAGTGCTGCCCCTTCTCTTCCCCTCACAAGGACACTGTAACTGCAGTGGGGTGTCCCCTCAGTCTCTGCCAGGCTGAGCAGACCAAGTGATCTCAGCCGCTCCCCTCAAGGCCCTTCACCTTCTCTGTTGCCCTCCTTTGGACCCTCTCTGAGAGCTTTATAACCTTCTTATATTGTGGCACTCAAAAATGCCCCCAGCACTGGAGGTGAGGCTGCCCCAGAGCAGAGTGGGACAGTCACATCCCTTGCCTGGCTGGTGATGCTGTGCCTGATGTACCCCAGGACAGGGTTTGCCCTCCTGGCTGCCAGGAGGCTGCCAGTTTTGTTAAATTTAGAAGGGTAATTAACAGTCAAAAACTAACACCATAAGTTTTTAGCTCTAAATCTAAATTTCATTCAACTAAAAAAAATTATGAACAGCAAACTATTGTAAATGCTGCCAGTTATCGAAGATGAATAGGAAATTTTTTTCTTTATTTAAAAATAATCATAGTATAGTAGCCAGAAGCTTTGTCCTGGGACAAAAGTAGAAAGGTGGAAAAACAGTAGAAACATGGAACTGTATTGATCAGCCATGGCATACTCCAAGATCAATTTGCAGAAAAAAGCAGATGCAGCTTGCTAATAGCAGCAATCTTAGCTACTGAGATGCTTTTTTTTTCTTTAATTAAAAAAAAAAAAAGTCAGGAAAAAATGAAGGCCCTCAGTTTTACTACATATGATAAATATAATTCTTGGAAGTACATTTTTCTCTGAGAAAGTTCTATTCACTTTTTAGATTGCAAGTATTTAACCTCTACCAAACATCTAGTTATTGTCCCAAATTATGCCTATTTCTGATAGATTAAATGCCAAACAGAAACCAAGAAACAGTGAAATGTTAATGGAGTACACCTGAAGCAATTGCTGCCTGTTAATGCCTTGACCTTGGAAAGCAATACACAAAAAGATGGCATCATAAATCCGTGCAATTCTTATGAATATGTATGTGCTACTTGATAATAATGAATGTGGTACAGCCATGCATGCACTACAAGATAATGTTGTGCCCTTTGTTGTCTACAGGTTGATAAAAATTAAAGAGTGGGTGGACAAGCACGACCCGGGTGCTTTGGTCATTCCTTTTAGTGGAGCCTTGGAACTCAAGTTGCAAGATATGACTGCTGAGGAGAAACAGAAGTATCTGGAAGAGAACATGACACAAAGGTTAATTAGCATTCATTTTCCCTACACTTTATTATCAACTATTTCCTTGCAGTAATTTAATTGCTTGCGCTGATAGAATAATAAATGACAGAGTAATTACCATTATAAAGAGAGAATCTTCTCCTTTCTTTACCATGAGACAGAGTGAAAAGATTTATTTTAAATTAAGTTTTTAACTGTCATCTGTCATCTCTGTAGAGTGTTTTAATTATAACATAGGTATTAGTTATGTATATTTTTGAGAAGGAATGATCACCAAAACTGTTTCGTCATCCATGGGGAATAAGGACAGTGGAGAAAATTTTGCCATAATTTTCTGAAGAACTATAATAAATTGTTTCAATATTGAATTTCAGTCAAACAGATATGCTTTCATGACCTGGAGTCCTGAAAATTGCATGAGACAAGAGTGCTGCCTGATAGGGTGATTTATATTTATCCCATGTTTCTGTGGCTTGCCAAATAAACAAATCAAAATACTATCTTTATGATTTTGCAGTAAAAAAGTAGTTCTTCTGAAGAGAGTTCAAAGTAAAAGGCTACTGCAATTATTGCTCTGTTCAAAAGCAGGCCTGGTATATTCAAAATATGTGATGTCTTTCCATGTAAATTGATTACTTGGCGCATTTAGCTGTTTTATGTGTATATGCTGAATGAATTGGATTCCTTCCCTCTTTTTTTTTTCAGTGCTTTAGCAAAGATCATTAAGGCTGGATATGCAGCACTCCAACTAGAATACTTTTTCACTGCAGGCCCAGATGAAGTGCGTGCATGGACCATCAGGGTAAGATTCATACTTATTCATCAGCTATATCCAGTTCCACACTATTGAATTCAGATTGATATCACTGACTTTGAAGTTTGTCATGGTGGCGGTTAGCTAGTCATTACAGATGAGGTTTTTGTCCAGGATAACTTTAATTATTTGTGAGCTGCTGAACAGTGAAAGTGGAGCTGCATTGATTGAGGCAGGTAACAATTGATTCTGCCTATTACATAGTCTGAATTTCTTCATCCTGTAGAATCTGTCTACCCTCCTCCTGTGGTCAGAGATAAGACGTACCAGTATTGTGCTTGCTTAATCTGTGTGACTGGGTTTGTCTGCAGTGAAATTGATGTTGCTTTTCATTTTGTATTCACTAAGTTTGTTTGGGTTGCGGATGGTTCATTCCTCCTGTGCTTTGCTGGGATTACATTTTCAGCAATAAAAGCAATATAACGTCATTATATTCCTCGTGGATACACAGTTGGGCTCCAAACCCTAAAATCAGTGTGCAGTAATTCAGGTCTTTTACTGACTTTGGTATTTAGACCTAGTTTATTCTGGTAGTTTTATATGTTTATCTGGGAACTTACGTAACGTCTAAAACAATATTGTGTATTTTAAATATTGATGTAGAATGGTTATAGCCACAACATCAACTAATTTATTCCCAGAGGACAGTAAGAGCTGAGCTGTATTGATTTGCCTTTGAATGTAAATATGTTGTAATATAAAGATCAATATTGAAAAAATATTTTGGAATGTGTACAGTTGCAAATTCTTACCTTAAAAATTACAACAATGTCAACTTTTGGAGGTGCAGTTCAGTCTTTGAGCTTCTGTTTTTTTGCATCAGTGTATTTAGGGCTGTGCAATGAGTTTCAGAGCTGTATTTAATTTCATTCACTGGAATTAATTTGTTTTCATTAATCAACATAATTTCCTGTAAATTTATATTTTTAATAGTACTGCTACAGATGTTTGTGTATGTGTTTTAGCACATTAAACTTATTTTCTTAAAAGCATGTGTGGGGTTTTTTTAGCTTTTTGTTCTCATTTCTGTTTATGTGATAACTGCTTGCTGAAGTCCCTGAAACAGCAACCAAAATAATATAAAAGCAGGAATTTTGTTGTTGTGATTCTTGCCATAGTTTTTAAAGGCATATCGTGAAATTCCACTCTTTTCAGTAGGAGAAGTGCTTGCTCTTTATTAGAGAATTTGAAAGCTGGTTTATCTTAAGACTGATTGTGAGTATCTTTGATTTAATGTGCAAAGATACTTAGTCAGGTAAGCATCAGTGAGTAGCCATATTAACCCAATACATCTTTTATTGTAAAAACTGTGCTTTACAGTGTCAGACTCCTTAGCACTTTAACATGCTTTATTAAGCAGCCTTTAGGTCACCATTATTGCTCAAATTTCTCTCCATGGTTGTATGTGCACAGAATGTATGTCCTTGTAATTTAAAGCATGCAGCTATAATGCATTCTCCTCTATTGCATAAACTTAAATTATCGTATCGTTGTCTGTGATTTTTTATTTTTTAGTGATTCAGTTGTTGATGTTTTGGTAAGAATACTCCGTTTATTCTATATCAAACTTACTGAAATTATTCTGAAATAAAAATCAGCTAACGTGTACGGCTTGACATCCATACGTCATTTCTCATTGCAAACGTCACTGCCATGAATGTTATCTTTAATTGAAATTATTTGGATGTAAGTGAAAGTCTTGAGTAATTCAGATTTTCAAGTTATTTAAAAATCTTTATCTTCCTCACTTTCTGTGTAGAAAGCTAGGGGTCAAAGCAAATCTCACAGCAAAACACAGTCATAGCTTCTAAAATCAATACTGCTGTTGATATCTATTAGGAAAAACAAAGCTGCCGTTCTTTAGTGTCGGTTGGTTTATCTGTGACGAAGGCACTGGCTGTGTCCCAGTATTGAGGATTGCCCAGCTGCATGTGTGACATTTTAGCTGATATGAAACAAAGTTTCAGCAGAACCTTAAAGCATGTAAAAGAGGAGAAACCTCTTTCCTGCAATCAATCTTCTTAAATGCAATTAATTTTCTTCTTGTCTTTCCTTTGACAGAAAGGGACGAAGGCTCCTCAGGCAGCAGGGAAGATTCACACAGATTTTGAAAAGGGATTCATTATGGCTGAAGTAATGAAATATGAAGATTTTAAAGAAGGAGGTTCAGAGGCTGCAGTCAAGGTGAGCTCCCCACTTTTTCTTCTCCCTCCAAATGTGCCGTTTTTCCATTTCAAATCTGAATTTTCACTGGAAAAAAGTTCTTAATGCTCAGTGAATCTTGAGTCACCTCTAGCAATAGACCAAAATCCATTTTCGTCTTTTCCTTAAGAAAGAGTTCAAATGCACCGACTTACTGGACAGGAATGCAACTACTTCAGTACCCAAGATATAACAGTGCGTGGACTACATGTCAGCATTAAGACCAAATGTTATGCTAATGTGTTTTGGGGTGTTTTTCCTCTCTGTTTACATATTGGTGTTCAGAATTTAATAAGCTTTAAAACTGACTTGTTTTTGAAAAATGAGATTTTTAAGATGAGTGAGATTTTTTGTATCACTTCTAAAAGGAAACATGAAACATAGAAAAATCTGTTTCTTCTAAAAATGTGTCATCTTGTTTTGAATAAAGGTTTTAAAAATGTCAGATGAAAATGGTTAAGAAAATACTATATTATAAAATTGTACCCTTTTTTCAGGATTAGTGGATTCTACTTCTAGGCTCTGATAAGCAAAATTAGGATCTTAAAATTTACCATTTCAGTATTTTATTCAATTGCCCTTTGATGTCTTACTCAAAAATGTCATGCCTTACTTTGGTCAGTTAATTAAAACCCACTTTTGAGGGTGGCTACTATGTGCTGAATAGACAGTAAAGATATTTAATGGACAACTTTTCTCCTTGAGCCTACGCTTCTTTGTGGTGACACTTGTGTTTAGAAGAGTTTCATCTGCTTTCTCAACACTAGAGGGCAGAGACTGCTTGGGTGCCCAAAGTTGTGCCCTTTTAGAGCTGACAAATTATATCTGATTTGGTGTTATTAAGTATGAAATGAACTTGTACATGGCAAAAAATGTCATAACGAAAGCTGTTCTTCTCTGTGTTGCTAATGCATTATTTTCTTCATTTTAAGCAGGAAAACTTACCGTTATTTCATATACATTTGATTTCTCATTTGGCATTTTTGACATTTTCTTAAGATTTTTATTTTATGAAATTGCAATTACAAAGCACATTAGCTTGATTTACTTAATCTCAGTATTTGAAGGTTCCTACACACAATAATGTGTTAAAGAATTTAAAAGGTTCAGCTTTATTGTTTGCTATTTGATAGCTTGAAAGGTATGCAAAACTATGATTTCAAATTCAGCCTATTCTCAGTGGTATCACTAAGGAAGATCATACTGAGCAGCGGGACTTTAATAGGTTTGTTTGAACCCCAGGAAGTGAGGGAAAAAAATCCCATATAATTGGTTCGTTGCAGCATGTGAACTGCTTTATGAAAAGGGAAGTAGAGTTGTAGTTGTAAAGGGAAGCCACAGCTATAAATAAATCTAATATTCTGCAGTCAGAAAGCACTTTACGTAACAGTTTCAAATTTTGCCACCATCAGTTTTTGATGCTCAAATATGAATGTTTTCCCTGAAAGGCTGTATCAGTTAACACCTATTAAATTAATCAGTATTTTGCTTATATATTTTAATTTGCCTTTCACAATGTGAGATCCTAAAAATCAAACTTCCATGCTCAAATGATATTTAATGATTAATTTTTATTGTTATGACGTGGCTGTAAAACAAGCAGATTTGCATTTGTTTTACTCAGTTTTAAAATCAAGGTTAGGAAAAAAACCTTGTTCTTAGAATAAAATGTCATATTCCTCTGGTCTTTTCTAATTTGCATTTAATACAGTGTTTCATGCCATAGACAATGCTAATTGCTTTTATATTGGTGGTAAATTCCAAAATTAAATTTAGGCGCTTTTAGGAGTCATCTTAAATAACAGTGGTAATGGGAGTTGCTTGCTTTGTATGTTATCAAGTTGATCGATTTTTAAGTTTGATTTTGTGTGTGTTTAACACCAGTACAGCATAACTAATTTAATGCCAGTGCTGTGAACTATACACTGAATAGCTCTGTGTGGGCTTTGTAGTCTACAGGGATATCACATTATTAGCAATCATATCTGCTTAGGCAAAGCTGGCTTCTACAGATGGCTGCTTTCAAGTGCAAATGAACTGGTTAGACGTGTCTTGTTTAATACATACTCAAGATTCACAAATGGGTATTGATTTTTTCAACCAGTGTTTCTGATAGCAATGGAAATGGATTAAATGGTCTCTAGAGAATTTAAAGGAACACTGTCACTTTTAATTAACTGTAAACTGGTAACAAAAATACATAAACTTACATTAGTGTATCAAAATGTATTTAATTAAAGAAGTCTATGCCACCCTCATAGTGTGCACTACTGTGCTAAAAAAACCTGTTGTGTTACTTTGTGGAGGACCGTTTTTTCTACAAATATTTGTGAGTAATAAATGTATTTGACTGTAAAATGTTTCTGTACCTGTGCCTGCAGCTTATGTTTTCTGATGATTTTTACAGCACTGTTTTATTAGTATTTATGCCATCGATTTGTCTAATTACTCTTGACTTTAAGCATTATTAGGATCTTCAAAGGAAAGAACTTGAAAGGAAACCTTTTACAGTCTAAATGGATTTCCAGGGGAAAGAAATAGGAAAACATTTGCAAAGTACTATTTCTTATGTATCAGTAATGTCATGTGGGGTAAGGTCAGTAACTATTTCAGTATATATTTATTGTCGGGGCTATCTTAGCTGCAGTTTTCCATAGGCTAGCATCACTGGGATCCACATTTAAATAAGGAATGGCAGCAACAAGGTTATCGAGCCTCTAAATTTCTAGGCAGCAATATGGGGAAATGAGTTGCTTTACAGAGCAGGTTTTGTGAAAGAAAGGTGTCTGAGTTAACTGTGTACCATTAATCTGATCTGTTCTACAGCAACTAAGGTCATTAGTTAACAGCTTTCCTGTAATGGGATCTTAGCATGCCACCACTGTGATAGTGTCATTGAGAATAATGGCACAGTGAGGTCTTGCATGGAAGCACTTTCTCCTGCAAGAGAAAACTTCAAAACAGGAATGGTTATTGAACTAAAGCAGAAGCTCTCAACTTTTCCATATTGTAGACACTTTTCAAGATAAATGCTTCTGCAGACCACCTCCCGCCCAGCCTGTCAGGCCTAATGCCACAGCCTCTGTAATACTGGGTTTAATTACGATGAGATAACAGTAGAAAAATAGAATAATAAATTGTAATGCAGAAAGTACTGATATTTAATAGATTCCTTGCCTATTTTCTGCTCTCCTCAAGTACAGCATTTTGATAACGAATTTTCTTTTCATGTCTTTGGTCCATATGCCTTTTCCTGTATCCTGGTTTCACAGCCTCTCTGCTCTGCTACCTGTCCTTCTGAAGCAAATGCCTTCTAAAGGAAATTTCTGACAGAAGAGCTGAGCCTGCATTTTGTGCTCCTCAGCCCTTCATTATGTGGGCGCAAGCGGACAAGAGAGCCCCAGTCGCAGCCCAGGCAGGCGCAGCTGTGGCTGCTGCAGGGTGTCCCCATGGTGGGTGTGACAGAGCCTCCTGTGCGGCCCTGGCACAGCCTGATGCTGACCACCCGTCCCAGCACTGCTCTGCATTCCTGTGTTGGCCAAATGCAGGGTTCTCAGATGAAGGAAAAGAAAGCCACATTGAAAAAAGAATAAAGAATGGAGCTGTTTTAGTGTCCTTTATCTTGCCAGGCTCTACCACTATACGATGCAGGTGCATTTTAAGCGCTACAGATCCAGTGGAGGCTAAATTACTTTTATATATATTTTATATATATGTCAAACCAAGTGATGTCAAACTGAGGGATATTGTGACTGTCAAACTCTGAAGCTGAAGTATTACCATTTCTTTACCAAAATGTATTTAAATAATTGTCATTTGAAAATACTATAAAATGTCTAATGAAATAACCGATTTTCCTTTTGTCTGTTCCATTTACAGGCTGCTGGAAAATACAGACAACAAGGCAGAAATTACGTAGTGGAGGATGGAGATATTATCTTCTTTAAATTTAATACACCTCAACAACCCAAGAAGAAATGAATACCAGATTTGTTCTCTCAGAAACGAACTGTGCTGCTTCAAAAAGCATATGAATTTTTATTTGGAATTGGAATATCTGGAAACAAAAAGCATACAGTTTCTACCTAGGGAACCTCCCCTCCCCCCAGTGAAATTATTCTTGTTTGTTTTGAATTAAAATATGGCACCTCCAGCAAACATGCAAGTTCACTAAATGTGAACAGCTTTGCATTTCAAACGATTAAGACCCTACTCCAAATTGTAGAAGCTTTTCGGGAACCATATTACTCTCATGATACTTCATTAATCTCCATCATGTATGCCAAGCCTGACACGTTTGACAGTGAGGACAATGTGGCTTGCTCCTTTTTGAATCTACAGATAATGCATGTTTTACAGTACTCCAGATGTCTACACTCAATAAAACATTTGACAAAACCAGCCTTGGTGTGTTTGGGGATGTCTGTATTGACTGACTGTGGTGTGCTGAATGCGATACGGCACCTGGTGGTTGCTGATTACAGAATTTTAAGACGTGTATGATACAGTAACTGGCAGTGTGGGGCAGCTGCAATTGTATCTTGAAAGTGAGTCTTTCATGGGAATCAGAAGATTAGGATGCCAATGATTTGTCTCAAAAAAGTTAATGAATTTGTAGATGGACATTCACTGAAAGATGATACTAAGGATAATAATGATGGCAGCATAAATTATTTTTACTGGAGAGAGGAAATACATGTAGAAAAATCATGTTATCTATGAGACTGAAGCTTTTTCATTCAAATAATTTTGAAAGAGTATATCACTCTTGCCTTGAAATGAATAAATCAGGCTGGAGCTGTAGTATGTGATGTTTTGCATTGTCCTCTCAGGTCTGGTTTTGAGGCCAGTGGAGAATGACACACATAGTGCTGTGAAGGAGGAGGTCACACTGTGCTGGATAGGTAAGTTGTTCTGCTGAAATGAGGTTGCAGCTGGGAATACCTTTTTGACCTCTTTACTTTTTAACCATGAAGGAGAGCTGGTCACTCTGGGTAACAGAAAAATAAGGTGTTGGCAAAATAAAACCAGGTTTGTTCTTTCAGTGTGAGGAGTAGAGCTGCCCTTTCTCACAGTATGTTTAGTGTGTTTATAACAGCCTGGCTTTGTCTGAGTGCCTGTGTGCTGGGGGTTTCGGCTACAGGTTTAGTGGGGTCAAGGCTGGGAGAGATGCTCTTGGTACCTGTGTCTTGTTGGTGTGCCAGGCCTCTTGTGTCATGGTGACAAATTCCCTAGCTGTGAACTTTGAAAAGGCAGCTTGCCACCGGCTCACCCCCCGCTGTGTGTAGGGCACTGGGAGTGCTGGCTGCATCCTGCTCCAAGACATTCCCTTGAGATGCCACCTTTGAGCGTCATTGCTCATTTCTGGGAGAGTAAGACATGCTTCAGCCAGAGCCACGAGCCTCATTGTTGAAAAGTTGGCATCATGCCTTCAATTGCACCAAAGAGAAAGAGGGAGGGCAGATGACTTCAACACGTAGTTGTTGGTTTTGTTTTAAAGAGCATCTCCTGTTTTCATGGTGGCAGGAGCAGGGACAGTATAGTAGAGCAGAGAAATTAGGGCTTCAGATGTTTTAGAATCCTTGAAATTCTCTTTGTATCATCTCCCTGGTGCATCTAGTATTTGTTCCTGGCATTATTTTGATGTTACATAATTGAGAAAAGATTAGGACCATCAAATCTTGTGTTAAAAGTCAAATCCAAAAGAAAACAGAGCCTACCTGTTTCTCTTGGAAGTCAGCAAGGTGCTAGTACCAGAGAAGGGCTCATGCTGGGTTTTAGATACAATGAAAGTGAGTGAGAAGTGGAGTACATGTGCTGCTGAAAGAGAAGTAACCTCTTTACTGCACTAATACCCACTGAAACGTGTTCTCTAGGCCTGGCTGAAATTTGTTCTGGTTCAAAATACTCCCCTGGCCCTGAATTGTTTCTGTTTCATTGTGTGTACTTCATGATACCTCCCTGTTCTAAAGATAAAAATTAAAAATCAAACTAAATTGTTCGTGGTAGACAGGGTTCTTTGAAGTTACTACAATATCCTGAATATAGAAAATGAACTTAAAATGTTTGCCACATCTTAAAAAGATACATATTCTATACTGTTTTATGTTTCAGTTTATTAATTTGCCTGAATAGTTATCTCTTCAGCTGTTTAACTGGGTTCTTTTAACTACTGAAGCTAATAAATTATTCTAGAATAATCACAAATTGTATTAAAAGAAAGAATAATCTGATAAGCTGTTATTTCTATCACCAGTGACTTGTGACAACTGTCATATTAAATATGGGTAGCCTGTGTTTCTCCTTAGTGGGTTTATGCATTCAAACTGTACAACTCCTTAAAACTTGTAGATATATGTAGCAAAGGTAAAGCACTCTGTTTTAAATAGAATTGTGACTTCACTTAAGCACACATTATTATGCATTTCAACCTGCACAGGCTACTCCAGGTGCAATGTAGCCATCCTACTCACATTTGTTAAGAAAAAACCCGTGAAATCTGTCTGCACACTTTTCACTGGTGTGGTGGCAGTGGGTAGGAGATGTGTTTCTCCAGCTGGAGGAGGAAAAAACATTGCAGGCACTGCTCTTCCAAAATACAGAAAGTAGGGAGTTTTGCAAGGGAGGAGGAGTACTCACCCTTCCTCTTCACTTGGCGTTCCTCAGTGCCCAATAGCTGTGACACTGATGGCGTGTTTCTGGGATTAAACAAACACTAGTGGAACAGGGAAAAGGCTGCTGCTGCCTCCAAGCTACCAAAACAGAGTGCCCCAAAGTGATGTGGAGATGGCAGTGAGAGTGGCTGTGCCTGCACTGCCCCTGGGGTTTACTCTGTAGGAGTAGATGTGGAGAGTGAAGCAGTTGGCTGGGGGACCTGGTGCTCCCATGGCATGTGTTTGAGGGGCTGCTTGGGCTGGGGGCAGGCTGGTCCCGTGAGGAGTTACAAGGGCAGTTTCCACTTCAGGTTTAAGAGAATCAGTTGGTTTAAGATACCCAAGGAGTAGCCAGTTTGCCTGTTGTGAGAGTCCTGTGCAGTGCAGAGCAGGCAGGGAGTATGTGAGTGAGTGAGTGAGTGAGTGAGTGAGTGAGTGAGTGAGTGAGTGAGTGAAAGAGGTGTGATAAGGAACATACTTTTAAAGGTGTGTGATATGGAACATACTTTTAAAGGTATGTTCCTGGTCAAATAAAAGCAATGCTGGTAGACAGGGCTGTTGGCTTTTGGCAGAATCAATAGCAATATCAAGGCGATGTGCTTGGGGACCCCAAGATGTCACGGTTCAAACCATTAAGAAGCATAAAAAGCATAGAAATTTAACTTCTGAAGACTATTTGTACCCATAGATATTTCATGTATAAGATATAGTTTTCTGTCCTAATAGGCATTTCCTAAAAACACACGGGAAGCAGGTTTGGCCTTCCTGTGTGGATTAATGTATCAGATAAAATATAGAAGTACCGTCTTAATTTCATGTCTATTTGTTGTTTTGTTCACTATGTCCAGCCCTGTAGAGATTGGTAGAATTGCCACCGTTGTTTTAAAGGATTTACTTTTCCTGAAGGATCCTTTTTTACCTGCTGCAGCTTTCCATCTGCCTTTTCTCTTTTGTCACCCAAGTTCACCCTGTTCTCTTCCCAGCCCACAGGGCCTGTCCAGGACTGTGTATGGCAGAGTGCCTGCTTTGGAAATGCCATGCTGTAAGCTGTGTTTTCCTTCCCTCCTTTCCCACAGAACAGGCTTGCAGCTGGAGTGGCAGCACTGCAGCTGGGCTCCCTTTGCTGAGCACCTCCTGGCACTTTATTGATGCTGTTGCCCCGTGGTGCCGGCTGTGGGCAGGGACAGCCCTGCTCAGGCCATGTGTCCCCAGGCTTCCAGCCCCGTGACTGTGCCCCCCTCCCTGCTCTGCTCCAGCAAGCTGGCAAATCACCCTTGTAGCTTCCCAAACATCGGGGAGCATTCCTGGTGCAGTGTTTCACGTTCTTGTGGCTGCCAGGCTTGTTCAAACTGCCCTTGCACAGCTCTGTTCATCCTTTCTGAGGTAGGGATGCTGAATGCCCCATTCCAGTGGGTGGTTTAAACACCATTTATTCTACCAGCTGCAGGATAGGACCATAACATTGCTTTTTGAAAGATCAGTGTGTCTGGTGAAGTTTTCAGTTTGAACAGTATTAGCTAAATTTTACCATTTCTCTCCACTCACAACCTCAACTCACAGAGGATGAAGCAGGGAAAGTCATTAAAATTTTATAACTGTTTAAAACTAATAATCACTTCTTTTAGCTTTTACTGTCTCCATACTAATTCCAAATGTTTGATTACACTATTCCACAATTTCACTTCAATTAAAACAGGAAAACCACTGGAGGCTTTAAAAAAAACTCGAAGTAATGGTATTCATCACAGTATCCCTGTGGACTGGAATAGAGGTGTGCTGGTTGGGCTTAGAAAGGTTTAAAGTAAATTTTGCATTTCAATGCTGTCTCTAGAGCAGTTATTTCTTGGCTTCTGTGCACGGGTAGTGCCCGTTCCAGATCGATGGGAACAGACACGTGTGGCGGTGTGTGGCACGCTCAGGAATGTTACGTGTGTGTGCTTGCTGTCAGGGGCCGGGCTGGGGCCGTGCTGCCATCGGAGCTCACCGTGGCTCTGTGCACTTAATGCCTGCAGCCGTGCAAAATGTGTGTGCTCAGCAGAGAAACTGATAAACCACTCAGCAAATCAAATCTGCAGCTGCTGCAAGAGGGAGTGGGACGTGTAAGTTAACAGAACACATGCACCGAGTCTCGGAAAGGCAGTGCCTGGCAGCCTGGGGCAGGCTGAGCAGGAGCACGGGGGTTTCCTGCCCTTGGCAGCTCTGCTGCTGCTGCTGCTGCTGCTGCTGCGTGGGACGGGAAGGGGAAGGGCTTTGGCTTTGGCACTGCTGGGCCCTGAGGGGCAGGAGCTCTGCACAACAGGGGAATTGAAAAGGCTTAGATGGGGTATGGGGATTTCTCCAGACACAGATAAGTAACATACCAAGGGCTATTTTGGTAAGAGTGGGGATGGAAGAAGTACTGCTCTGTGTTGACCATATTTTATTCCCAGTGACCCAGGCCCAGCACTGGCTGCAGAGCCCCACCACAGCCACAGGCAGAGACCCTCCACCCCTCCCAGGCAGCATCACCCGGCCTCAAGGTACTTGAGCCTGGAATCCGAAGAGCTGAGGTAAATTATTTTTTAGAAGGGCATGTAGGGACAGAACAAGGGACAATGACTTTAAACTGGAAGACGTTGGGGTTAGATATTGGGGAAAAAAAATTCACTATGAGGGTGGTGAGGCACCAGAAGCTGTGGATGCCTCATCCCTGGAAGGGTCCAAGGCTAGGCTGGGTGGGGCTTTGAGCAGCCTGGTGTAATGGAAGGTGTCCCTGCCCGAGGCTGGGAGCTCGAATTCCATCTTTGAGGTTTCTACCAACCCAACCCATTCTGTGATTCTGTGAAATCCCTGCACTGCTTGTACCTCTCCTACCAAGTTCACTTGCTGTATTTTGGTGTAATGATCACAGCAGCATGCAAGGGGGAGGGAGGAGGGTTTGTGAGGGTGATTTGGGAAACCCCTTTGTTTCACCCCCCATAGCCACGGCCTCAGAGGAGCTGCTTGTCCCCAAAGCACAGCACAAGGTGAACATGGCCAGCCTCAGGTTTGGTACCTGCACCAGAGTTACACTGGGCAAAGGGGTTCATAGGGCTTGATTTATAGTAAACACTTAGTATCGTGTACTGTAGTAATAGTTTAAAGGGTAATAGAGCTCTTGCTTAATGAAGAGGAAGGCTGTTGCCCACATGAAAGGGTTCCCAGGAATACTGGGAGCTGCCAGGGCAGTACAGGCTCCGAGAGAAGACCCTGCAGACTGGCATGGAACACTGGGGGCTTTAACCTCACCAGGCATGGGCAGGGGGCATGGAGCTGGTGCTGCTGCTCTGGCCCAGGCCCAGGACTCACTCCCTTCTCTTGTCCTGTGCTAGGAGCACTCACCCACGCTGTGTAAGGACAGAACTAGTTCTAACCAGAGGCTCTCATGCTGCTGAAGGAACACCTTGCCAAATCTGTCAGCAAAACATTCTTTGAAAAGTGCATGCAAAACCCTCTGGTTTCTGAAGAGTTAAATTTCCCTGTAATATGAATCATGTGCGAAGTATCCAAATTTGGTTATAAATCCTGTTTAAGTTTCAAAGCACAAGCGTTATTGGAGGTAGCAATACTAACATCAAACTGCCTTGATAAGATCAACAAATTACTAAATATAATTGTTTGTGCTGGGGTGTGTGCAAGGAGATAAATAACTCATAAATTAAACACCAGTGCCTGAGGGTGAGTCATTCATGGATTCAGAGCTGTCCTGACATTCACAAAAAGTAATTTTCTCTTAGTTCAGTAATTATGCATTTAAAAATATAAGATCAGCAGTCAATGCTAGGTGTGCTTGCAAAGGTGGAAGGATACTTCAGCTATTGGAGTTTCCCATGCACTGATTAACAAGAAAAGTCTGTTTCTTTTCTCTGTAGTGGGGAGTATTCAGACTAAGGTATGCTTCTTCAAAAAGATAATGACTAATAAAGGGATTAAGAATAGATTAAGGGCCAGGTTTTACTGTTATAAATTGACAGCATTCTCCTGGCTTCAATAGAGCAGTACTAGTTTATATTAGCAGAAAATCTGTCCCAGATTATTAAAGAAAATCAACAACCCCCCTACGATAAGTGCTGTTAGTCATCCAGGCTAGTGCCTGCTTCTGAGAGGCACCTGGCACCTCGCTGGCTGCGCTGCAGCTCAAGCGGGGTCATTAGAGCCCCTTCCTGACTTATTCATAAGACCCCATGAGGATCTTGGTCTAATCAGGGTTTTCCTAAGGACAGGGAATAGTAATGTAATCTGTTATTGTAACAACATCATCTTGATCTGCTTTTATTTACTAATGTTTTGCCAGCCATTAAATATTTTTCTGTCGAATTGAGACAGAGATCACACTGAGAAATCATATTTTTGGAAATGTGGTGTAAATCTCACAGCTGCTCAACAATAGTTGCTGCTGGGATAAACTCCCAGCCTGCAGGATGTGTAACCTACACCCTCCTGACCAATCGGATCTCAAATAGCCTTGACCCCGGCAGTCTGGGGAGTTTTCTAATGGGGGAAAAGTGGTGGGAATCCTCCTGGAGAAGGACAAGAAGTCCGTGACAATCTTTGATGGGTTCTCCCAGTCCTCAAGAGTACAAATAGTGCATCAGTTTTCATCCACAGATGTACAGGAGAGATGGAGACACAGCTGGTTTGCAGTTAGGTGTGTGACATATGTCATCTCCACTAAGTGATGCCACCTTCTCATGACACCTCCGTGCCTTGCACACAGCCTGAGTTTTCTGCAATCCCTACCAACCCAGCAGTGCAGTCACCTGGTGCTCAGGAACCTGTCACCAGGTAGTAAGGACACTTCTGCCATTGCAAGCCAAAATTATTATATTATGTGCTGTGTTGCGGGGAGCCCTTCACCTGGAGGGGGTTTGTGTCCAACACCAGGTACTGGTTTGAGACACGCTTGTGGAAAGTGTTAGAGGTCATCACTGCCATCACTGGCAGATGCAGTTCTGAGAAAGAAAGAGAAATGTTTAATTTATATTTACTATTTGGGAAAAAAGCTGTAAGCATACCCTTTTATCCCAAAATAAAAATGAGTTAATGACTGGAGTGTTTAGCCCATTGGGGATGTCATTGTTTTCAATTACGTGCCATTCTGATGGGAGAGCACAGATTCTTAGGCTGAATGGAGATTTGTGCTCCAGCTATTTGTGCCTTTTAAAAAATTTTCTTTACTACTTTAAGAGAAAACTGTAAAATGACAATAATGACATATTATTACAAGTAAATTACACTGTAAAATAGCATTAATATTGCAGTTGAAACCTAGAATTTGAAATAAGATGGAAATATTCATTTGCACACAGCTTTTGTTCTTATCAAAAGCAATTTGGATTAGGAATGAGATTTACTTAGTGCCTGCACTCGCAGCCGAGCTAATGCTCAGTCACCTGGACTGAGCAGGCTGTCAGGCTCATCTGTCACCAGCCACAGGGGCCTCAGGCAAAGCCCAGACTGCCCGGAGTGGCACAGAGCACCGGGAGAGCCCGAGGGGCTGAAGTGCAGCTCAGAAGGGCCCGGTGCACTGCGGTGCTGCGGGCTGGGCACCTGGGCTGTGCTCCCTGGGAGAGGTCTCTGGTTTGTCTGCACAGCACAGCAGGTTCTGTACCACAGAACCTGAAACCCACTCTTCTCCCGCCTAATGGAGAAAGACTAATAGGAATTAAAAATTAATAAACCCAAAGTGGGTGCAGGGTAGTAATCAGGGACCTTGTGCTTAGGGAGAACGCTGAGCAATTTAACACTCCATTTCATGAAAATTGTCCCCTGAATTTGACAGCCCTTTTCTTTAGAGGTCAAGGGGGTTTGGCTGTATTTTTCCTGTCCTCCATTCACAAATAGGAAACCATCAGACCCTGGAAGGGCCACTTCTGTACAGAGCAATTTTGCACTGGTGAGCACTGCAGGAGAGCCCCTTTATAGGAGTATGTAGAAGGGATGGGGTATCAAACTGCATTTAATTGCTCTTTTTTGGGCTGTGTTGGCATTAAAGTTGGTTGGCCTTTCAAGTAGGACATGCTATTGTGCATTTAATTAGGACCACCAGCAAGGCCCCATGAACACCCCATGGCAGTGGGTCTTAAATCTCCCCCTCTCTCCATGCTTCATCCCCAAACAGAATGGACCTCCCCTTCCTCACACCTCAGGCAAGGGCAGCTGGCTCTCCAGGAGATCAGCCCACTTTTTGATGGCCACAGGATGAACAGGGGAACCCCAGGAATCCAGTCACTTTTTTTTGTCATAGCTTTCACTGATTTGTATTTGCATTTTCAGCACAAAAAAAGAGAGCAGTAAATCTAGAACTGATCTTTCAGGCAGCTTCTGCTTGACGTTACCCTTTCAGCCCTTGTTCTCTCTGCCCATCTAAATAACACAAAGCAGGCACAAAATTTCCATTGGGGAAATAGGTGGAGAGCCTCCTATATTTCTAATAATCCTTTGCAGCAGTGATAAATCTCTATTATGTTTCTTTGCAGTAAATTTGCTGTGGAACAGAGGAAATGAACTGGCAGGCCTGAATCCTGTCGTGTGCTCCTCATGACCCCACACAGGTGACGTGTCTGGGAAAGAGAAGATGGCAACCAAAAGCCAAAACAAAAAGCTAAGTGGTGCTCAGCATTGCAGGGACTCTGCTGCTGTGCCACTGTTCCTGCAGGACTGGGAGTGTTTCTGATGGGCAAAAAACCTATCCTGGCAAACTGCAGTTTTGAAATATTTTTCAGTTCTTCCATAAGGAATAATGTGAGGTGTCATATAAGACAGGCTTGAAAAATGTGTTTTTATCTCCTAAGTAAGCTCCTGGAATGGTTTGGAAGGGCATTGGCATTGCAGCAGGTCTGAGATGGGAGTATTTTCACTCTGAAATCAGTGGTTCTATTTTCAAAGGCAGTGGAGGTCTATTTGCAGGCCTGTATTTTAATACTATGTCAGATTGTATCTTAGAAGTACTCATTGATTGTTTCTAGCAATCAGTAAGAATACACATGTTATTTGTATTCCACTAGAGGTCTTTACTTGGGACAAACTATCTTTAAATGCATTAGAAGTCAAGTCATATGCTACCCCTGACAGTCACAGTGGGCACCTCCAAAATAAGAGAGTTGTTTCCTTTTGGGGCTCAGGGACCAGCCTGGGAGACCAAAGGCATTTTGGTGTTTGAGTCTTGCTGGGGGCCTGGCTGAGGGCAAGCATGTTGGTTCCCTTAGGAGCCCCCACCCAAGTGGGGTGTAGGAATGAGTGTCCTTCATCTGATGGTATTAAGAAACCCAAACCTCAATGAGTTAATCCATTTTTTGGAAAGTATCTCTAATAAGACAGATATTCAAAAGCACTTTGACAAAGCTACTTCATTATAACAATGAGCAAATAAGAAAAATAAGCAGGAGAGAGAAAATGTTTTCTAGGTGTCCCCTGTTAACAGAAGAGTTCTAATGCTTCATATCTGAAATAACCTAAAAGGAAGGCCACATGTAGGGCCAGTTCTGTTCTGGTTTTCAGGCAAATGCAATTTTAATAATGATCCCACTGTATCCAGTGAAACTACTCTGAGCTTGGAGTTACTGATGTGCCTATCTTTGCCTAAAGACAAATACATTTTTATAAGCAAATTAAGGGTAGTCTTGCTTTAAACCTTTGTTATCCCAGTTAGTTAAATTGGGGTCCAAGGAAACCTTTCTGGCCAGAATCAGAATAGACTTCTGTATCTTAATTATCTAAATATTTTAATCAAATTCTTTATTTACCAGGGCTCCTGTGATGAGCGGGTATGTGGGAAATGCAATGAAATATTAAAATGTTTGTGACATATTCTTGCATATTTAAAGATTTGAGGATTTTGTTCAGCAGCTGAGTTTATGAGCCTCCAATACCAACATTTTGCTTTCACTTCTTCATAAACCCATGGAAACTTTTCAGAAAAGTTTTAACTACAACATGTCAATGAACTATAAAGGAAAGGCTTATTTTGTGTATACCCTCTTTACCTAAGGTCCATAGTTAGACTCTGCATTACAGCTTTTGGATCTCATGTGCTCAGTTTGTGCTTTTGATCATGCCACTCTTTGCACAAAGCTGAGAGAATTTCTGCTTCATAAAGAGGAAAATACAGACACGTTTTGATGTCTATAGAAATGCATGTTTGCTCTTGTTTTTGAGGCAGGGGAACTTAGGGTTTAACATCTCTACAGTTTTTCTTAGGTTTCTGTGCCATCAAAGTTTCCAAGAAGGACTTAATGGGGAATAGAAATCATTTGGTTGTGGTGGTGATGGTGTCCTTGATACATTGTTCTTTAAAGGTTGTACATGGATAAAAATAGTAAGTAACCCAGTCTACTCATAACCACTTCATCTTTAAGTTCATGCAAGTTTAGGGAGGTGTAAGTGACTAAAAGGATGAGTGGCTTAAGATTCACTGAGTGATACTGCAAATACAAGGACTGAAATACCAAAGGAGTAAAGGATACATAGACCTTTGCCCATTACATCAAGAAAATGAAAAAGTTAGGAAGGGGGAGGGGGGGGGGATTCCTGTACTATATTTTTCAAGTCCTACTCCAAAAGGGGTAACCAGCCCATTAGTATAGGTGCCAGGAAGCTGCTTTTGTGACATCTCACCAAACACACCTACTTTCACTGGACCATAGAAAGATCAATCCTGTCTGAAAACCACCCATTACCTAAGACACCTAATTTATATTAGAAGCTCACTAAAAGGCACTGTCTGGCCCCCAACCTTCACTGCCAGTGATAAAGAGGATGTTTTACACCAGATGTGACACTTAATCAAAACCGATATTCTTTAACAAACCCTTAACCTCTAGCACACAGGAGTCATATGAGGCCAAGGGACAAGACACAGATCCAGCTCAGGGTGGCATATCCTTTGATTAAGATGATACAGATTTCCCATTTTTATCAGGGTTACAAATTCTGGATATATCCCTTTTTGATTTGTCAGCATTAAATTTCAGTAGAGGTTCAAGCCAAAGAGAGACCAAGACTAGTTCTGTCTTCAACTGTGTATTAGGAGATAATTTCTCTGAATCCTCTGCAGTAATGATCCTCTGATCTTCTCATCTTTCTGTAAGCAAGTTTTCCTGGGAACCTGGATTAAACTATGGCACAAACCTTGCTTGTGTCTGGGTCCTTTCTTAAGGAGGAGTATCTAAATACTCTTATTCCGTGAGCCCTGGAATGGACCTTTTTTTCTTTCCTTAGGTCTTTTTCAAAGAGGCAAACCTTCAAGTGAGTTCTTTCACCCTCCCTTGGATTTCTGGGGCAGGAGGTTTTACTTACAGAGTATACAGTACTTTAGATGAGGATTGCAAACTTCAGGGGGTTAGACAGTTTTCACTACCTGCAGTACATTGGAATCTCAGTTATAGCTGACTTTACTTCTGGGTGACTTCCCTTTCCCCCCAGTTTTTTAGGTGAACCCTTATTCTAGCATTTGCATGTGGCTGGTTTGAGCACTGAGAAGTCTCTCAAACTCCTCATCACAGGGGTAAGTTTGGCTGGTTTCCTCCTTTGTAGTCAAATTTTTCAGCTGAAGGTTTAGATTTTGTTAGGAACATGGTTCTGCAGAAATTATTTCTAGTCACTCTTCCTTGAAAATAACATGCTGCTTTGTTATTAATGTGTAAAAGACATCTTGGAAAAGGTTTTGCTTTTCAGTTGTGTGTTTTTAAACACTGAACCAGCACATCTGTTCTGCAAGGCTCTGTGGCTGGCTGGAGGATACAGGCTCACTTCTGCCAAGTGCACAATATCCCTGCTCAGCACACAGAAATGTTTCTTGTTTGGACTCTTTTCATTGTTATGGTTGTTACTAGTACATTTATAAACAAAGCTCTCTCTGTGAGGAACTGTCTTTCTCCTACTTTTCCATAGGAGCAAGGAAGCTCCTCTACCCTCACAGAGAAGCCAAAATAATCCACAAATTTCTCTAGCAAAAAAGAACAAGATTTTGCATGAGGTTGAGATTCCAGGAAAAAGAGGCAAGTAGGAAGCAATGGCTCTCAAAACTTTCAAACCTTCTTTTTTCTTTACACTCCATGAAGGAAAAAGGGCAATAAATGTGGGCTATTCCCTTTAAGAGAGAACTGCAGTCACAGAAAGATCTGTTAAAGATGTGGGACACAGAAAGATCATGTTAAACTATATTCAAAGGCAGCTTCTGTTTCATAAATGCAAAGCTGACAAACAGAAATCTGGAGGACTGGTTCTAGTTTATGGCATATCACATACATCAAAGGTCAGCCTTTTATTCTCCTGTACCTTGGTTTTAAAGCTTCTTTAATATACAGAAGCACAATCAAGGAAGAAAGACTTGCAACTGAGCTGCCACTCCCAATTCCTTACCCATCTTGATTTCTTAATCAGAAAATTAATTGGGCCTTGGAATCTTAATTTTTCTTAAATCTCTTCAGATTTAATCAGTGTGTTCTGCTGGAAGCAATCTTTCACTTAAGATTTCATAGCAATGTAGCTAGAGAAACCATGTCATTTCCTGCATCAAATACATCAAAGTTATGTGTGTTGGGGTTTTTTAACTTTGTCCCATGCTTCAGCTTTGCTCTCTTTGCTCTAAGGAAAGCGTGTGTTTGATTTCTTGCTTCTGCTGGGGGAGTGAATCTGCTCTTCTGCAATGCAGTCTAAAATTAATAAATTCCCAGGGAAAGAGGAGCAGATGCCTCCTCCTGTGCAGTGTGCTGGTATGGGAGCTGACAGCAGTGCAGGGATGGTTTTCACAGCCAATGCCTTCTCTGTTGCACGTGGTATGAAGCACAGCCTCTTGGTATCACTGTTTAATTAATAGGCAGCAGGCAGACTGTGCTGTGACCAAGTCCTGCCACTATTATTTAATGGCACTTCCCAAACACGAGTGCTCTCACTGCTGTGAGAACTTGGACATTCAATTTACTGTTCGCGGTGTCCCAGTGAATACTTTGATTCTCTAATGAGAGGGGAAGGCAGTTTGTGTTTCCAGATTTAAAGCTTGCTGTTGCAGAGATTTGGCTCTGGCATTTGCAGGGGGAAGTTGCCTTGGGGGCCAGAGGGCTGCATTACAGCATTTAACAGCCTGCTCAGGTTGCCATTACATTTGGGGTCAGCTAAAAGCAGTGCAGTCCCATGGCAAGGTGCCTAGTTTGCAGTTTGTCTTAAATTGAAACTTTCTAAAGAGGCTTATGAATGTTTGGAGAGAGTTTTCCTTTTTGGCTTTGTTTAAAACCCAAGATTTGGCCCCAGCATTAAAGTCAGTGCCACATGCAGAGAGAAGTCTTGCTTGGCTTTGCTGCACGGGTGCAAACCCCACTTTTCACTCCTGTGCACGCTCCAGCTTTGAGCTCCCTCTGCTTCCTCAGCCTGGGGGGGCTCCTCAAGGGTCGGCGTTCCTCTGAGGCTTTGTTAAACATTAATCCAGCCCAGCTGAGGACACAAGGGTGTGCCAAGAGTGCTGGAGTGTGGCTCACCCCCACCCAGGGCAGAGTCTCCCGCAATTGTCCTCTCATCTGTTTACCCCCGGCTGACCTTCCCCAGGGCTGGTGAATCGGAGATGTGGGACACAGCTGTGCCAGAGGCACCTGTCTCATCCCAGCCATGCCTGCAAGCACGTGCTGGGGATCGAGTGGCTGGAGGTTACCTCGTGCTCTGTGAATGGGAGCTGCTGTAAGATGGGCTGTTGGACTCCAGTCCCCTTTTTCTTCTCTAGTCCCAACAGGAGCCAGCAGCTACTCCCTGTCTCTTCCCTGCTTTCCTGTCCTTGTGAGCTCTGTGAACTGCTGGGTATACACAATGCCTGTACCTGCCCTCTGCTTTGCAGGATTAGGAAATAAGTAAAACACCAGCCATCTGTGTGTTCCAGCAATCACAACAGCATCCACAGAGTTCACAAATATTAATTTTAAAAAACCCTCATTCATATTTACTTGGAAAGCAAGCTGGAGCTCATTATAGCTGCATGCTTTATGGAAGCTTTGTAAGTGGTGAGTACAAGATACCTGGTAAAACTTTAACAACTTGTAATGACATCTGAGTTGTCTATTTTCTGGAAAATATATTGAAATTTCCAGTTTTGGCCCTGGGATTAGGCTGTAATACAGGATTCTTATAGTTTTGAGAAAATTCAGGAGTAAAAATACAAAACAGCTTGACACAGACTAATAGAAGAAAGAAAAAAAGGCTATCTTAAACGCTGGTGGCAGGCCAACACGAGTATTTAGAACTTAAACCCTAAATCTGATTTGTGGACTAGCAGCAGCTTGTGGTGGGTGCTGCAGGGGGCAGGGGGCAGCTCTGAGGTCCCTGCATGTCCTGGCTCTGCAGGTGCCACCCTCGGGCCAGCTGCGCCTGGAGCTCGCGGGGGCTGCTCTGCCCTCTTCGCCCCAAACCTCCCCCCCACGGACAGACTGGATGAGTGGTAGGAAAACTAAGAAAGCTGATGGCTGTGGAAGGATTGAGATGTCTGTTGATGCCCAGTTTGGCCATGAAGCTACAGCCCTGCTTTCGAAGAAGCTGAGGCCCTGAACACTGGCTCTACCTCTCCCCATGGCTTGCAGCCACCCGGGTCCCACAGATTCCTCTGCATTTGAGGAGGATGAGGATTTTAGGTCTTGCAAAACCAGCCAGGAAAAGAATTTAGAGCATACTTAAAACGTATCATGAGCCCATCTACAGCTGGTTGTTGAATGCAAGTACAGAGAAGGAACCTAGCCCATTCCATGGGAGACACGTGCTACAGCGAACACAAGGCCACAGAGGGATGTCACCCCTGTCCCGGAGAAGGGACGGTGCCGCTGAGGGCCTGGCACACCTGTGTGCCCTCAGGTCTTGGCTGCGAGGTTCTCTTGCTCCCCATTACGTGCTTTCTTTCACTTTCACTGCTAATTGGCACTTTTTAGCCATTTTTGCATGTGGAGTGTGTTACCACAGGATAGGGTTATTATCAAATTAATTAGGAGCTCCCTCCAATTATTCCTGCTGTGCCTGCCGGGCTCTCCCCGCTCCCCCCGACGGGCTGATTGGCTACCACAGCCCCTCAGGCTTTGAACGCCGGAGCGGTGCCACGGGCTCATTACGGCGCCGCTCCCGCCCCATCCCGGCGCTGCCGGCGCTGCCTCCGCCAGGTTGGCTCCCGGTGCCCGCCGAGCCCCGGAGCCTAGCGGGGGCCGAGGTGCTGCTCCCAGGGGTGAGGGTAGCTGCCCCGGCTCGGCCCCAGCGAGCTCAGGGATGGCTCCAGCCAGAGGGCGACGCTTGTCCTTGCACAGGTGAGCGCGGGGGCTTGGGGTGGTGCCGCGCCCTGGCAGCGCTGGGCAGCGCTGGATGGCTTTGGGATGCGGGAGCGCTGGCAGGGCTTATCCCAGCCAGGGTGAAGCTGCAGTACCCCTGTCGGAAACAGCCGAGGCTCTCAGGCAGGGGACAGGGATTTATATACCGAAACTTGCAACATACAAAACCACAAAAGCAGCTGAAGCCAACCAGCATGTGGACATTTGCTTAATTGAGAAATAAGCACATAGTTGTGGGTCAGTGACTGTACAGCTGATTGGCTGAGGCTATTTTATTTTGGAATAATTTACAGTTGTTAAATGGATTTGGAAAAGCCTTAATAGTGGTTATTAAACTATTGACTTAGCCTGACGTGTTCAGTGTAGTAATCCGTGTTTGTTTGCTGCTGTGACGGCTGCTGGAGCTGGGAAAGGTGCTGGAGCGCTGTCAGCCCAGGCAGGGAGCGGCGGCCGGGGCTCCTCCTGCGCGGACATCAGCAAAGCTTCTCGGATTTTATCTGGGTCAGAAGCAATGCTCTGCTTCTCCATAGCTACAAATTCATTATGTGCATCTCCATCATCATCTATTGAAACTAATTTAATGTCAAAAAACCCTCCTGTACAAAGAGTGACTTTTTTGCACCTGTGCAGAATCAGAGTCGTTTTAAACTGTTTGTGCAATGAATAACTTCAAGTGCAGCACTTGGCGAGTTTGCCCTTCTGGCCAGCAGTTCAAACTGTTCACATTCATTTATAGCATGGTGCAGGATACATTTGCTAAGGACTACAGAGCACGTATTTTATGATGCGTGGAAGAAATCCCTCCAAATGAACTAAATATCTCTCCTACTCATCATGTCTCCTGTCCACAGGTGATTTACAGAGCAATTCTTATTTTCTTTTTATTGTTTTCTTTTGTATGATGGTTAAAAAGGCAATGGACAGATACTTAAAAGACAAATCCCCTTTTTTTGCTCTGTTTAACCCCTAAAACGTGCACAATACTAAATGCTGGTTTTGCCTGAAACACGGTTCTGTGAGCTGGCAGCTGTGTGTTAGTGTGAAGGCTTTTCTAGAAGGAATGGAGCTCTCGAATATTGTACAAAATTTTTTTTTTTCTCCAAATTGTCAGTCGATGACCAAACTCCTGTAGACGTCAGCCAGGAAGAAGGAATGCTGAGCAGTCAGATTAAAAACAAAACCATAAAAAATGTTTTAAAAAATTCCCCTCCAGATTTTGGCTCCCCTGAATCAGACAATGTTATTGTTTCATTAGTTGCCCAGTTAGCCAGAATCCCTTCTGGGAGAGACAGGTCCTACATTTTAAAAGGAAAACAAACAAACCATCCTGTAAAACCTCTCATGCCTGTTAGTTTTCAAAGAAAAATATAATTCAAGACTCTTTTAAAATATGATACAAGGACGGAGGAGGTCAGAGGCTCTGAGGGCACCTTTGGAGGTCATGTCAAAGGGCTGCTGTCTGCAGCTGATGGCTGCAATGTTTTCATTTGCTCCCCATCCTCTTTTTGAATCTGCACTTTGGGAACACACCTTCGGTGTGAATAACTTGCTAGACTAACGGGAATTTTGAGGCTGCAGGGGAGAAGAACAGCCTCAGCTATTCAGCAGCAGTTACAGAAATGGTGTGAGGCCTGTCCCAGGAGTCCTGGTGTGAAGTGTGGCCATGTCTCCAGTTTGGGCAAACCCTGACCTGCAATGGGAAATTCCCTGCTGGGGCTCTTTGCCGGCCAGGACTCCTACACCAGCCCGGTTGCCTGGCACACTTGTTGATGTGCCAGAGATCGTGTTATTGCTTTCCAACCATTTCACAGGCCTAAGGTCAGACAAAAAGGCTCCTCTTCTGGCAGCATTCCCAAGTGTTTTGTGTGCTTAGCAATGCAAACCCAGGTAACGGCAGTGACAAAACTGCACGTCTCTGTCTGGCCATTGCACTCAAGCAGTTGCATCTCAATATGTCCTGATGATGCAGGAGTTCACTTGCGATGTGCAGCCAGGTGAGAGCTGTTTTGTTTTGCTAATTATTATAAATTTTTATTTACTAATTATTTTTTAAACATATCTGGACATATTTTCTTCCTCTTCCCTTTTTAATAATGGTTGTTAGTATTTCTACTTTAGAAAGACCATGTTCTCATTTCAATTATTCTACAATTGTTTTCTGGAGTTGAGAGGTATTCCTGTATTAAATATATAATGCATGAGTACACTCAATGGATATTCATGCAGTGTTTCAAATGAGAGTTGCTACTTTTCCCACATATTTAGCTATCCAAAAGGAAAGAACAACATGAGAATTTCCTATCATGGAATGAAAAGCACACAAAAATCTGGGGGTTCCACATATTTCAGAACTGTGTCACTGTATTTACCTCCAAATACTCTGTGAAGTATCCTGTATGAGGGCACTAACCTAGATAGTTTACGTAAGAGTGCAGAAATTCAATTCCAGAGATGAACCTTCGTATCTCTAGGAACAGCTGGAGAGGCTCAGGTCTACTCATCCTGCTCAGAATGGACACGAGGAATTTGGATTAGATGCAGATGGAGTGGGGATTTTGTTAATGACAGAAAGAGAGGCAAACATGTGGAGGCATAACTGCCTGAACACAGTCACAAAATATCTGTGTACGTATTTCTCACTTTAAATGATGAACACCATAAACATGCTATCATGCAAGAGGCAAAGCATATGTAAACGTAACAATATCCCATTACCACTCCAGCAAAGCAGAATTTTCATCACTCATTCATATCCCATTGAATCCGCACAAAGATTCACTGCTGGCTGTTAATTATCCTCCACAAAGATCTGGTTATTTTGTTCAATTTTAGTAAAGGCACAGTTGTTATTGTAGCGTACATAGAGAGAATGGTACCTCAGGGAGCAGGGAGGAAAGAAATCTGCTTGTGTAGAATTTTAACTAGGAGAGTTCTGTTGCATTGAAGGGATTCTTAGGGTAGGATTTTGATATGTGCTTCAGGAAATTAAGCTTTTTCAAGACAAAAAAATCTTGCTGTGACTCTCTGAATATGTGATACTACTCAGTATTTGAAAGACATCAGCCACTTAAAAATAGCTTGCTGTTGCTTAAAAGAATTTCTAAGACTACTTTGACTGAAGGGTAGGCAGGAGGAACTGGTCTGCTTTTCTCTGAAGTCTGTGACCCTCCAGTGACATCAAGGAAGGCATATGCAAGAGTTCACAAGGCCCATTCATCTCCCTGGGGTTTTTGAGGGGCACTTGGAGGCCACCAGCCAAAGGCAGCGATCCATTTCCTCCACACCAGTGTGGTGGAGGAACTGGGGCCTTATACAGGAACTTTCTTGGCAGGACCCAGTGTCACAGCAGGAACTGCTCTTGGGCTGGGTGCGATGCTGGGGCCACCAGGATTCATTGGAATTCAGGAAAAGAAGAGCTGGGAACAATGGCAAGTTATGCCAGGGGGCCAGGTATTTTGTGCACCGAACTGCTGCAAACACTGCAGTCTCTTGGCACTTCAGAGGGTTCAGGAAAGATCTCTGAAGGTGTTCTTTTAGAGGGTGAGCTCCTTCCCATGTGCCTTCCACGATCTGAATGTCAGGCAGGAGGAAGCAAAGCCCTGAGACACTTGGGTTGCTGAAGTCACTGCTGTTGGTATGAAGCAGGTAGGTGGCTCTAGGCTCACGTAGGAGGACTAGCCTTGCTCAGAGGCAGCACAGCAGCTGCAATGAAGTCAGCCTCATTCCCTGTTTCTCATTTCTACTCAGTGCCTCTCTTCTCCTTGGTTGTGCAGGCATAAATAGAGTTCACAGAGTGGCTGTTTGTTCCAAGTATGCAAGTTGAAAGGACAAGAGAAAGCATGTAACCTTGGGTGGAAATACTGAGAAAAATAAGAAAACAAAATAAACAAAGCTGAAGGAAGATAATTAAAACTTCTTTGAATACCAAGAATAGCTAGGGATGAATGGAACACAAAGAAGATACTGGGTCAGGAAAGTGAACTTTGGGGTGGGATATAAGGAACCATGAGGCATGACAGGATGCTCACCATTGCTCACTGAGGCACCAGCCATGGCACAGCCCCGCTGAGGTGCCTGTCCCTGCCACGGCACTTGGATGTGACTCTGGTAGTCCTGATGCTACCTACTCCAGCAGAATGGGACAATTTCTTTTGCAGTCCCTTGTGGTTAATCCAGTATAACAGCTAAGCAATCAGCACCAAAAGGCACAGTTCACTTAGGAGATACTTGGATCCTTGCCTTGCATTGCAAAGGAAAGACCTGTGTAGGTTACTCCCAGAATCCACACTTGGGGTGATTCTGACAATGAAATAGATTGATTATATCTTCTGCCCATCTGTCAGGACTGTGTTCAGCATTAAATCCTGTCCAGTTTGGAGCAGCTGTTTTTCTTTGCACCACTGTGATGGGAAGATTAGTATTGGTTCACGATCGGAAACGTCCCACTCAGACCAGCTAGAAACAGTTCATTAATGAAGTGTGGTACGTTGTTTCCTTCTCTTCTTTTAAATTCTTTGAGAGAGAGGTGGGAGATGCCCACTGCCAGATGGCCAACAAGAGCTGTGGAGCGTCTCTCCTATGATAGAACCTGATATTTAAACCTGATGTTTATTGCTCAAATTATGTCTGTGAACAAGCAGGATTCCAATGCATTTCTACTATTCACACCTTGGAAAGGGTTGCAAGACCATTTTTGCTCTGTATGTCTTCTTGTTACCAGAATTATTTTTGCATTTTGGCATACCCCTGGGTTAGAAGGGAAGACTGTAAATATTTTTGGGGTTTTAATAGTGTTACTACAAACTGTGTGGTATTCTAATAGCTGCTTGTAAAGTTCCTGTTTATTTAGGAGAGACTTGTATCACATCTGTATAGTTTTTAATGTGTAATATTAAAACATCTTGAGAGGATTTTAAAGATTTTTTTCCTAAATTGCTTTTTAGTGATGAGTCAGAAAATAGTTTTGATGCCCCTTCCACCTCTGATTTTCTTGGCCTCTAGCTGTTGTCCTGCAGCTGGAACAGCTGCACACAGTACCTCCCAATGTCTTGCTGACACGAGAGGAAAATAGCCCTCAGCAAAATTCTGTGGGAGACATGCTGTGCTCCATGTGTAAAGCTGGTGGATCAAAGCTATAAACCAGGAATATGTGGGGTTTTCTTTCAGTTCCTGCAGGGGGGTAAGACTTGCCTTTAACTAGATTTACCTTCCAGGAATGCAAAGTCAGTGTGGAAGAATGCTGGGTCTTCTGATTTCTTCAGTGTTTGGACTGTTTTTATCAGCCTTATAATAAAAGGATAGCAAAATTAATGTGCAAAATGTTGCAAGGGAAACGATCAGCTGGCCAGCATCTAAGGGATGTATTTGTACTCATGTCCCAGAAGTTCAAGTGTGATCAAGTTCAGGTGCTCAGGTGAAGCAAGAGTGGGCAGATTTCTTGTGCTCTGCTCTGAGGAGTGGGGAGAGTTTGCTTTCCCTCCTCCCCTCCATATTTTTCCTTTCATCCAACCAAGCAGGCTGACCACCCACTGCTGCAGCATTTCAGTGCTATTTTGCATCAGATGCACACAACCCAAAGCATGGGTTTTTCTAGTAAATAAATGTCATCATCTTATTATGTCTATCCTAATCTATTTCTAAAAGTGCTAATTCCAGTACATGGCTGCTATTTTCTTATGGCTCAATTCATACCATAGTTAAACACTCCCCAACAAAGGAAGGGGATATTTGCTTGTGTAGCCTTCAGTTTTGGCCTGAATACTGTCTTATAAGGTATACTAACCTCATACAGGGTTAGTCTTTGTGCCCAAAGTAAAGCAGCACCAAGGCAAATGTTGGCTGAAAGTCTGAAAGCTGTTGGAGGTGAGCTGGCATCTCTGAATATTCAAGAGAAAATACATATCAAAATCCAGAATACCTTATTAGAGTGGTATTTGTGATCTTGATTTTCATACTTTGTGTTGCAGCAGCAGAGGGGATTCCCTTGAGGTCATCATTTCCTGGTGGATGCTGTGCCTTGATGGCATCCAGGGCTGGGAAGGAGAAAATTAGCTCAGCTTGGACCACCAGCTTTGAAGGGTTTGGGCCCCCAAAGCAAGGCTTGGATCAGCCTAAAACACCTGTCAAGGACACACCTGAGGAGAGAGAAGTTTAAGCAGTGCTGGGCCACAAGGTAGGGGACTGCAGCTTTGGGATGGTTTGTGCTACATAACAGAGCTCATTTGGGACTTCAGCATGGAAGCAAATGTGTCAACTGCACAGGTGATGGGTGAGTAATCTCACAAGGTATGTGAGAAAAACACAGAGATGAGATCAGCCACAGGGGAAGTAGATCAGAGGCTGGGTAAAAAGGAAAAAGAAACAAACAGGGGTACAATCCCTACCCTGGTCCTGCTGGGCATAATTTTTGGGATTAAAACAACTACCCAGCATAAGCACTAAATCAGAAACATTTTCTTTGTGTGAAGGAAGCTAGAATGTTTTTCAGAGCAAAACCTGCCCCTAAAATGAGTCTGCTTCCTGGGATGGGAAAAGGAAGCATATCAGCATGAAAGGGGTTAAAAAGTGGTGGGAGGGACTTTATCCTTCTCCTACTCATCCTTTATCTTCTCCTAGGAGCTACATTTCCTGATTAAAGGATATGTCAGGTAAACCATGCAAATTTTTTTTTAATATCATGATAACACTTCAAATGTAAAAACACACGTGTTGCGCTGGGCTCTTTCTGGGCTTCTCCTGAGTGAGCGTGTGTGCCTGAGGCATGTGCTGCTGCCTTACCCACGGCTCTGCAGGGCTGGCATTGCAGGAGCAGCCAGAGAGCAGCAGGGCAGAACAGCCAGGGGCCAAGGCAGCACTGGGTGGGACTGGAGCCCTGGTGGGAGAGGAGCTGGCAATTTTCTATTTGACAGAGACCAAATGTTGAGAAAAACCATTTTCATAATGGCCAGGTAAGATGGCAGCAGGAGCTGCAACTGTGAAACAGCCCATGCCTCCAGACAAGAGAATGTTCCATCTTTGGTTACTTCTACTGCCTTTGTGGTGTTAGCAAGGATCCTGCTGAATGCCCCTTCCTAGGTGCAGGCAGGTGCTGGGGCGAGGCGTGCCTGCACGATTCCTCACACAGCCGGCAGAGTGGGAATGCCTCGGCACCCCTGGGAGCCTGGGTGAATCCCAAATGCCAACAGGGCAAGTGAAGGGAAGGCCTGTATGGCCACCAGGTCAGCCTGTGGGGGCATTTTGATTTATTCACATCTCATGGATGGCCAGGGGTATCATTGTATTTTTCAGCTTTGCTTTTTCCAACGGTTTTAGATACCTCATGCAGGGAAAGTAGTATCTTTTAAAGAATACATTCTATATTTGGTAGTGAGTGATTTGAGGCATGAATGTGTCTGAAGGAGAAAGGCTTTTCAAGCAGCATGCTGCTGGCTCAAAGGATCCCACAAATTCTGCTGGGCCCTGCCTCTGTGTCGTGCTGCCCTCTCACCAGCCTGAGCCTTGAGGAATCAATTCTGGAACTGCTTGAGACGCTGCATGATATTCTTCAATGGTCTCTTTCTACTCTGAAAGAAAAATACAGGGAAATGTCTGAGAGAATTAACAACTTAGATGGGCAGGTGGCAAGGCTTGAAAACCAGAGATGATTGAGAGAGGATCACTGTCCCACAAGGAAACAGCTACTAATATTGCACAGGTGGTGGGCTTGGAAAAATTAGTTTTGGGGGTTTTATTAACTACAGCACAAACTTAAATAAAAAGGTGGAAAACCAGATCTAATTTGTCTTCAGCCAGTATATTGGCAGTGGAATTAATTGACAAAATGTTGGGAATGGCCTCTATAACATCCATGCTGAAAATCTCAAGTTGGCTGTAACACCATGGGGCTGTAAAGAGACACCTCTTACACACAAGCCTGTGCAAAATGGTGCAAAGCAGAGAGCATGGGCCAGGCAGCAGCAGGATCTGTGGGGGCTTTGCAGGATCTCAGGCTTTGAGGCACTCAAGAGGACACTGAGATACTGCTAAATCCAGAGCCTCTCCCACCATTAATGCCTCAAGTTGTTCTCCTTCTGCATAACTACAGGTGGAGGCAGAACCTGGGCTGGTTAAACTTGGGAGCTGTGTCTGGAGCTGGTCTGCTGCTTCCAGGAACACCAACCAATGCTGTGGGGCAGCACTTTGAAATTGTGAAGGTATGTGGAAAACCTCCAAGAGGAAGGAAAAATGTTTTCCAAAGAACAGAATGGAGCACTAGTTAAACTAGATTCTTAGTCAGAAGAGAGGACAAGCAAAAATGTTGATCCATTCTTCTTTGAGATAGTAAGATGGTGAAATGGAGGATGGACTGGGATTAAAAAATGGGAATTTATTTCTGGGTTCTGCCATAAGACTTCACATGTAACCTCTGACAAGGCTCTTGATGTTCTTGCACATCTCACTCATGTCTCTGAAATGGGGATAATCTCTTCCATGATCAAAAAAGATTTTATGAGGAGAACATCTTCAATGGTTTGAGTCCTCAAGGCGGGAGGTACAGCAGTATCAGAGGGAGTTCTCTGATTTCCTTCTATTATGGGCACAGAGTTAGATAAGAAACAAGCCAGGATTTCAAACAGTTTTGGAGTTGAACAGTGTTGGTACCCAACAAAGAGCAAATGTTTTTTATTGAGAGATAAGGATATTTTGTTTCTCGCAGTGTAAACAAAAATATTGGTCTTTGCAGATTAGCTGCAGCAATGAGAATACTTTGCATAGTCGCTAGCTGGGAGTTCTCAGACTTGGTTAATACATCTTAAATGGTCTGGTACAGGCTGGAATGGGGAGTTGAATTAAACACAAGATACTGGGCAGGATGAGGCTTTTTCGCTTATGATAAAACCAGTTCTGTTCTCTGTGAAGCCTCTGCTTATAACCCTCATACTGATGACCACATAGCAAATGTGGACAAACCAATCAGGAAATGGCAGAAAGGACCATCAGCTCATGTTGCTTGCCACTGAATTTTGATGAGAGAGTGGCTGCCTCTCGGCCTCCATGGGAAACCCTTAAGGTACTTTAATTCCTATTGATTTCTATTAGACAAAAGTGATATCTAACTCACAGTTTACAGAAGTCAAAATTTGAGGTCCTTTATTCTGACTTTGACCAATAAATGTCTTCTCCCCATAGAAAGCCTGGGGGCAGATTACAAACTTTCACAAATAATTTGAAAACCCCTAAAATTGTTGTGGGATTTTGGTTTTGTTTTGTTTTCCTGTGGCCTTTAGAAACCTGCTTCCCAGCCTGCCTCCTCCATTGCCTGAAAATCATGGAAATAAGGAAACGCTTGCTGACTTCCAAATGTGAAATACAACGGAACTGTGAAGGTCTGGTTCCCAGAATCTCAGAAATCAAGTGTGTGTTTAGCTTTGAGTTTCTGCAGGGTCCTACTGCTCTGGGGCCTTGACTCTTTAGGGAGCAGTAGGTAAGGAAAAGGCAGCTCTCTCCCTCTGGACTAGAAATAACTTGCAGATTTAATTGACTTGTTTTATTGTAGATGTTTATGCTGAATTGTCCTACTACAGAAATGGTATAATTCATCCAGGAAATAAAATGCCTCCAATGACTAACATGAGTGTCACATAAAAAAAATCAGTGAGTACTGCCAGCTAAGGTTTTATAATACTGTTCCCTTACGCTGTTAAAATCAGAGTCAACTTGTTAAATATTTACTTATTTAACAAACATGCTGTTTTAAGTTCCTCCCTATGCCCTTAAGTAATGAATGACAAAGCACAAAAAGAAGGCTACTCACCTAGTTTATTTTAGATTAGGAAAAACAGGGACTGGTAGGTATAACATACTGAATAGAATGGGTATTTATATTCCCAAAAAATTGCAAAATGTAGATGACTGCGAGTCTAGAGTAGTTAAGAGTTTAGAAGACTTTATTGCTCTAAGCCTTGGAGATTCTTTATGCCTTAATAACGCTAGGTCATTATTCTCTTTGCAAGAAAAGATTAAAAAAAAGTTCATAAAAAATCTCAGGATAAGATCACAAACATGTAGCAGCAAGAATAACAATGCTACACACATCCCTTTGTCACCCAGTGACAAGAATGGGCACCTCTGTTGTACTGGAGTTAATCTTTTTGGGAAGAGGGAAATAGCAGGATTTGGATGTTGAATCCTTTCATTATCTTTCCTTCGTGTGGTGGGGTATGAAAGACAGTAAATCAGAGCATTGCTAGATATGACCACAGGCATCCAAGGCAGCCCAGGTGCATTGATTGCTTCAGCACCTACAAACAAGATTGCTGAGCCTGAGAAACAAGTTTCCATGTTACACAATATGAAGAATAAAAAGTTCCTGGATTGTATCTTTTAGAGATGTAAGCGTGCTTAGCAAAGGAGGGTCTGAGGTAGACAGTGCAGAAGAGAGGGATAGAGGAAAGCTGAGTTACTGTGACTGGAACATAAAAAGTCAGGCAGTCATCCAGAAGGGACTGTGAGTGCTGGAGTGCCAGAGTTTGTCCCTGGAGGTGTTACTGACAGGTAATGAACACACAACCCTGGGGTGAAGTAAACAAACCTTGTCAAACACTCCCAGGCTATGAAGAGGGAGAAATGTGACTGAGACAAGCACTCTGGCAGGTCAGTGGTTTCTGAAGGTTGTGTATCCATGGATGGGGCAGCACTGGGCTTGGACTCCTCTCACTGTTGGTTTCCTTCAGCATCCAGTGAGGTGCCAGAGATGTGTGACACTGGCAGGACTCTGGCAGACCAGCAGAGCTGGGGGCCCTGCATTGCACTGAGAAGGGTGAGCAGTGCCAAGAACCCTGACAACTTCCTTCAGCTGTCTCTCCTGCATGGGCACCACACCTGTATTGCAGAAAAACAGGAACATTTACAGTTCTAAGATGTGTGCCCCTCACCAAACTTTTAAGAATGGTTAGGCCCATGGACATCAGTGATGTGACAGATCAGAAAGTGGGACGAGAGGCTTTTTAACAGCACTGGTTCGTGCTACCTTAAGATCAAATTCCAGGCTGCCAGGGCATGAAGCTTATCTCTAGTATGCCATGAACTGGAAAACGCTGTTTTCTCTTTGTCTAGTGTGCAGCACATGTAGATTCTTGTGAGGGTATCCCGTGGGGTCTTTAAGAACAAAATCTGATCCTTCCTTTCATGTTGGTTTCAACTCATCATGTTTGCTAATCTGCATTAAAAAATATCTCTTTTCCCCCCAAAGTCAAAGGGCAAAAGATGGAGTATGTCATCAACAAAGCTGGATAGTAATGGTTTAAAAAACCAGTAGTCCTGTGACCTGCAGATCTGATGGGGATTGGTTTCCCTTGGGCAAATCTTGCTTGGGTTCTCCTAGGTCTATATAGCTGGAAGCTCTGACTGCAGCTTTTCCTGTGGGTGGGTGTTCATTACATCTTTCATCTTTCCAGCTTTCTTGGTGTTTAATAAGGGTTTAACTCAAACTTCAGTGGGTCTCTTTTTACTTAGCAGCTTGTTCCTATGAAATGTATAGGAATTTTTCAGCCTTTTCTTGCTCTGTCAGATGTGGTTAAAATTGGCTACTGTTTGTTCTTGCTCCTTCTCTCTTGCACAACATGCAAGTATGTACATGCACGTCTGTGTGCATACATACGCAGAGATTTATTTTACATATGAAGAGATAATGATCTCAACCCCATTTTAATTTTTGTAGGAATCCAGACTAGGAAAAAAAGTATTGCAACGCTAGTTCTTTGGGAGAGGAAAAGGAGAATGAACTAATTTTTTTTCCTGCGCTGTAGACAGATTATTCAATTACCACTTTGCTTAAACGTAGTATGTGTTGCTGAAAATCTGGCACTACTGTTAAAAAGTAGAAGATGCAGTGGGTTCTGTGCCCTGGGACTGCATAGTTGGGCTTGTGCACGGCATGCAGGCTTTGCCTCCAGTGCCACAGTGGTCCTGCTGAGACTGCAGGAATGCATGGGGAACGGAGGCTTGCCACAACATCCTGTCTCCATTATGTCTTTTGGACCTCTGCCACAGAAAAGAAGGAATTTTATCCTTCATTTGTAAGTAATTAAGATGATAGTGGAGTTTGAATTTTCCAACTTTGCAAAAACAAACTAATAGCAATGATCCACTTCAATAACTCAGATATTAATTGACACAAGAGAGAGAAACAATACATTAAAAAATAATTAACTTTTGTTAATTAATTTTTAGGAATAGGAAGGACACCTGCAGCACATGCAGATGTTTGCAAGTGTCATTAGACTCGAAGGTTGTGCAGTAATTTGGAAATTGAAACCGGTCAAAAGGACCAGGAATGATCTGCAGAATCATTTTAGAAGTAAAGTATGTGATTGCTAGTGAGCTGCAATAAAGGTGATGAAGATGTGCATTTTTAAAGGATGTTTATAGAAGCCAGAGGTTAATTAGCAGTTAAAAAGCATCCTCTGGTGTTTTATGTGAGCACCATGAGTGTGTTAATTATAATTTTCAGCCTCAAACATGCTTCTTTCTGACTTAAGCTGAAACAGATTGATGATTCTTTTACTGAGGCATTTCTTAGATAAATTTTAATTAGTAACTTTGCCCCCTCCCCCAAACAATTTTCTTCTATGACCAGAAGTGGAATTTCATCTCACTTGGCTTTCTCTTCCTTGATATTTGTGATGCAGTTTGAGTACTACCTGTGGTAAAGCAGGAAGGTAAGAGATAAGGGGAACGCATCTGTTACCAAGTCTTGTCCAAATTATAGATTCAGACTTTGCAGAAAATGTTAAACAAACCCTAGAACTTTCCACCTTCTTTTTGAAAGTTAGGTACAAACCTACTTTGTCTCATTCCTCTTAATGTTTTTGTCCACTCTAATAAAATGCTTCTAGGAAAGACCACAGAAGTTTTATATGCCACTGTGAACATGCCAGAACTCTCTTCAAAAATTGGGGTTCTTCACAGGGAGAGTAGTCCAGGCACCTTGGGGCTGAGATGACATGGGCTGTGTGTAATCCCCTAGCACCAATTCAAAGAAAATGCTGAGAATCTCTATGAGGTCAGGATGTTCTTTGCATCAGACACCTCTCAGGGAGGTTCTCATGTCACACAGTCTCCTGCCTAGCCCTCTCCTGTAGGTTGCTACCCACAACTCCTTTTTAAAAGATCCTGTCAGGGATTTTTTTTTTCCCTAAGAAACAAAGAACCTCCCTCACCTGAAGTTATGTAAGAATTCAGAAATTATATACAGGTTTCCAAATGACCTTACAGGGATATTCATTTCATCTCTCAACTGTTCAAACCACACTGTGGCCTTCTGTCTGCTGGAACTGAGACTTGCCAGAGAAAGCACGGGATGTGGTTTGGACTACAGCCCCAGCCTTCCTTCTCCTAGAGGGAGCCACGGAGTCTTGCTTTCTTTTGTTTGAGGAACGGGAATTCAGGCTGAGATTCATAAAAGTAAGTCACTTCATCCCTTCAGAAGTACTTCCTTTCAGAATTTGTAACTCCTGCTATTATGTTTTCAATTTTTCAGCACATATGTGCACACATATACTTTGCTAGTCTCTTTCATTTCACTGGCCTACTTTTCTATGCCTACTATTAAAATGCCAAATTGTGAGAAAGAATTACACTAGACAAGAAATACACAAGATTTTTTCCCATTCAGGTGATTTTATATTTATCTATGTATCAATTTAATTACTTCCAGTCCAATTTTGTGATGGGTAATGGAGGAAAATTCTTAGAAGCTGTGTTCCTGATTCTGCAAGTCACAGTTATGTGGCCTCTTCCTTGGAACAATTTTTCTAACCTTGCCTAATGGAGCTACAATTTCTTTCCCCAATTATTTCTAATTAGATTTTATCTGTTGTGATGATCTTGAAGTACAGGAATTAAAGCATAGACAAACAGGAAAATGATGGGGCCCAAATACAGTCACTTTTAGGAAGCTTGAAAACAGACATCTATTTCTCATTTAAGAGAGGTGAAATCAAAGAATGATTAACTTGCTAAATGGCAACTTTTCAGCTATGTACTGATCTGCTTTTTCCTGTTGCCTCTTCCCCAATGGGAGGGAGATTAAATGACTTTGTTTCATCTTCAGAAGAAAGAAATTTTGTTGATGAAAAACATTCTTACTTAGATAGACTATGCTGCCAGTTGAATAAAAACCACACATATTTGATTTAACTAAAATACTCTTTATTTATTTCTTTACACAACTAAAACCAAGATAATGAAATTAAGGGGGGAAAAAATCCCCAAAACCTTGGGCAATTATACCAAACTTTGTTCCCTATTGTAGTGACATACTTATAACACAAGAAAGTTTTCTCTAACATTATTAAGAACAGAACCTGTTTACTGGTCAACTACTATACGTCTCTAGGGAATTTGAAATTCTGCAAAATATACAAAAATGGGGAGAGTTACAGCTGTAACAAACAAGGAAGAATTTCTGATTAAAAACGAACATGACTCATTTTGTCCCAATTGCTCAAAAAAATTCCTAAATACAATGACTAGGTTGAAAGCAATGTTCCAGAGGTCTGTCCTCACATATTGGTGCATGTAGAGCTTGGACAGACTTTCTGCTGGCCCCATTCCTTGAAGATCAGTCATCTGTGTTGGTGAAGAGTCACAGCCTTCAGACTTGTGCACTGGGTAGTTAGGCTGCTTATTCACAGGTTCCTCCTCTTCCCAGGCAGCGTGTTTCAGACCTCCAGTGAAGAGCATGCAGAGCCTGGAGCATGTTCCTGTTGTGGCTGCCCGTGGTTTGCTGGGCCTGCCTTTATCTCACCAACAGCTTCTACTGGATCTGAGCAGACCAGTGGAATCAAATGTCCCCTCTGCTAACAGCTGGATCCAGGTACCAGAAACTTCCCTCTGACCTTGCTTTAATGGAGTTGCTTCAAGCAGAGACCAGTATTCTTAGAATTGCTTCCCCATTCAAAACAGAAAAAATGCTCTCCCAAAATCCAATTTTGCTAAATATTATTTGTCTTTCTTATGGTTACACTTGGATACCATCACACTTATGCAGCAAACTATACAAATGCCTTGACATTTCACATGCTCTCAGGTAACATCTGTGCTCCTCTAAAGGCTTGAAATCCTGGGCTACTGACAAGACACTTCACACAAAACATAGCCAAAACAAGTTCCTGTGTTGTTCAGCAAGTCTGAATTAATCTACTTGCAGCTGCTGAAGGGAGTCTTACCTCTCCTCATCTACTCCCACCCATGGAGCTCTGTTGCTCCCTGTGTCTAGTTTGACTCAATTTAGCTTGCAATATCAGAAGGATATTTTTGCAGGATTTGTTTTCTTATGGTGATGTCCATGAGTTGTTAGGTTGGCTCACCTTCTGGGTAGACCACACTTACTGCTAAAGCCTGCTTCCCCCCAGCAAAATTTTTGTTCTTGTAGCCAGAACAGGGAGGTGCCTTCTGGAGGATGATGACTCAATGCCAGCCAAGACTCTTCTCTAACCACTACTGATTTTATACCAGGCAAGGGCTCATTTCTCTATTTGATGAACTCGAGTCATGCAACTATCTCAACTTCTATGTGCTGACTCACGAAACCTCACAGGTCAACTTCCTGTCAGTCCTGCCTCTGGCCCTATGTAAAGGTGACCCCATATTCTTAGGCAAATGGACCCATATGGGCTGTAGAAATTAAGAGTGCAGTATCCAGGACTGGTAGCTACACTCTTGTTCTTGTCTGCTAGGACTTAAAAAATTTGCGAAAGCAGGCTGAAATTCAGAATGAAGTTGAATTCTACGAAGTTTAAGAGGTCTGATTCAGAACTTTGTCATGATCTTGGGTTTTGTAGTACCATGTAAATGTTAAGTACTTAGGAAAACATACGGCTTTCCAGATTCTATGCAATTTTAAACAGATGATGAAAAGAGAAGAAGGTATCTCAAATTTAAAAAGATGCCTCTCCTGAATGGTTGTTTTTTGGTGTTCTAGTTATTTTCTGAGGCATGAGATTTACAGATAATCCTGCTTGTCCCTCCAGTAAAGGACATGTTTTATGGTAGACTGTTGAATGCAATCCCTACTGATTCTTCACAGGCATTTCAGACCCAGCCTTTCAAACTTTACTGACCTGAGCCTGAGTTTTCCTGGTGTGACATTCTGTCATGGCAGAATGCATTCCTGTCCTTCTTGTCCAGTTGCATTCTAGGCTTCAGCATGGCAAAACCACCACTCAGCAGAGGAATGGAGCACCACTGCTGTGAAAACTGAACTGGACCACATACCAACAAGCCTTTAAAGACAGGCAGGGCTACCCATAGCAGGGACCACTAAAGACAGAAGTAACATATCATAGCTCAGAAGTTTCAAAGGACTATAGAGACAGAAAAGCTATTTCCAAGTATGCAGGCACTGTGCTGGATGGAAGTTGTGTTCAGAGAGTGCACTTCCTTCTGAATTTGTACTGAACTGAGACTGAGCTCCAAGACTTAAACCAATGAGATATGAGATATAAGTTACAGTGGACAAATACAGCATTGAGCTTACAACTGAAATACAGGGTAGGTATCAAGTTTTAGCATTCTTTCCAAGTTGCATCTTGTTTCACCTGTCAAAACCTTCTCTCAAGTTTCATCAGAAGCTGGTAGACATTGTTTCCTCTCCCATATTATTTTGCTACTTATCCCAAAGGCTGCATCTCAGTTCTGAAACTGCTGCATTTTGGTATCTGGTAGAGGTATTCTTACTATTTATAGAGCAGTATTACTTTCTCTTATCTTCACAGCTCAAATTACAACACACCATTTTCAGCAAATTGATTGAGAATTCATACCAGGACCTGCAGTTAACCAGGAACTGCCTAGAAGCAGGAGGCAAGGCTCTTTAAGAATAAAGTGGTCATGGTTAGTTTATTCAGATCACATATGGATATGGTACATCTGGTGGGCAAGCCAAGAAAGAGAAAATGACGGCTCCTCTAGCTGGGCATGGAGCTCAGTCTCTGGGGACACTGCCCCGGGGCTAACTCTGCAGGAAAAGCAGCACCTAGGGAACTCAGATGTCCAGTTCTGATACAGTATCTCCCTCATGTATCCCCTCAGGATTTTTCTAATGAGTGTCTTAATGCTACTATGTTGGCAAGCAAAAAAACCCTACAAATAATATCTTTTCTCATTTTCTTTGTACATTTTTTTTTCTTCTCATGTGTTCCTAATGTCTGCTGGGAAAGTGGTAAATGACACATGTGATTTCTATTACCAAGCAATTTCTATTTAACAATTCTGAGTCTCTTTACACCCTTTTCACATGAGCATACCTTTTTTTGCAACTTTCTTGTAATTTATCTTGATTTTTTGTCTACTTTTTAAATAATCTATTCATATTCTGGTTTAGGTCTTTATCTGAATTTAATATATCAAAACAGTGTCCCCCCCCTAATTTTAGATAATTTACTAGAAAAAGATGGTCCTCTCCCAGTGTTAAGCCTGATTCCAACTGAGTTTTATTGCACTGAAAAACTATTTTATATATAAACTCCATCTCATTATTGGTATTTCCAATCTTTCTGTCTTAAAGCACTGCAGTTATGTCCCCAGCCTGCAATGAGACTCATGTAGGTAAACTACTGTACTGACAATATCCCCCTTAAGTCAGACAGCTCTCTACATGCGCCCACCCAGTTGCAGAAGAAAGAACAGCTTACATATTTAGATTAAGTCCTAGACAACGTGATCTTCCTAAAGCAAAATGCCATGGACAGTATTTGGCAATACCCTGCTAAATAGCAATGGCCAGTTTTTCAATTTAATTTTCCCCATCATAGCATCTTAACAGAAGTTATTTCTCTTATACATCAGTTTTTAAATGAACAGCTTGGTTACTGAAAGTCTAAAGTAATCAGTAATAGTTCTGGTTCTGGATGACAGACTCTCATACGTTTCACTAGCAACTTCTGATACTGCCAAGCAAACTTCAAATGCTATACTAGCTGTAGAAGTCTTTTTTTAAAAATACTGCAATAGTCAGGTAATTTTGCATTTTCATTTTTTCCTCATATGTCCTTATGTATGTATACTGATGCATTTTTAAAGGTTGTGTATATTAGCTTTTACTGGGAAAAAAAAATTCTGACACTGTTTAAAAAAAACACTGACTTCTGTAGCTAGTAACAACTTTTGCTTATTAAAATAAAAAATACAAATTGCAAAAAAACCTTCTTCTTTATGGCTGTGTTATCTACCTTCCCAACAACTGATTCTAAAGTAGAATCACACTATGCTACGTAAATAAATACAGACATTTAACAAACAGAAGGGTTGGGCTGGTTTTAACTACCTTGGCAAAAATGAATTGTGACAAAAAGATTGGGGATTAATTTACAACTTAATATTAAGTCACCTGAAGGTACTTTCAACATATCAGCAGAAGTAAATTGGTTGAAAATAAGACTAAACATCACAAAGTAAGAACAATCTTTGTCAATCATAACTTCCTGATATTAAATTCTCATTTTCTGAGTGCGTTTTTCCCGGTTCTGTAAGAGTTTCTAAGTTAAGCCTGGGCAGTTACTTTACTGCAATGTCACAGTGCTGGGGCTGATTAAAAAGCACTCTTTATTCTCTGCTCAAAGAAGCTGTTGAAAATCCTGACTGTACTTCTGGGCTTCCTACTTAGTAACTTATGTGCCATGAGTTTATCTCAGGAGCCTGCGACTCCACACACTTAGCCCAACTGTGGGCATATGAGACTGTGCTCACTGTATCTCCTAGTTAATCCTCAGTTCTAATTACATTAAAGATTGTAACAGGAAAGTACATTTGAGGTTTTTTGGCCTCAATCAGACTCCATGGAACACCACACTACCATGCGTGTAACCATGAAAAAGTCATTCTTTGGGAGAATTTGCAAGCTAAGGGTCAAAATCAGTGCCTCAACCTACACACTATGACCCTGCACATGCACTGAGATGTGACAGAAGGCCAAGCCCAAACTGTTCTCCTTTACAGGAACCCTTCACAAGCTAAGTGGTGTTACAGAGAAACAGGCCCCACTAATAATCATTCCTGTATCATCATATACTTATGTAACGTTTTAAACATATTTCCTGTCTTAGTTTAACAATCCGAGAGCTCCCAGTTTCCTTTGTGTTGCATAACATGAGACACAGACCAGCAAACTGACGCTGAGGGGAATCTTATTAATTCTCCTTAATATGATGAAAATAAAGCCTGCTGGTGCAAATGCTCGCTCCGTGCCAAGGCTCGGGTGCCCAGCTCAGGGCAGGTACTCCGCGGGGAGGACGTGTCGCGTTAAAATGTAACTCGCGGCCTTATCCCGGACGGGTTTTGTTCCGCCTCAGGGACAGCGGAGGTTCTCGGTTCCCCAGCCCGGGTCAGGCAGGTGCGACCGGCCACAGCGCTTATGCAACGGCGGGGTCGCTGGGCTGAGGCGGGCGCTGCTCCCGGGCTGCGGCCGGCGCTGCTCCGGGCGCTCGGTCCCGCAGGGGTCGGCCAGCGGCAGGCTCCGGGCAGCGCCCGCCCGGCCGGACCGGCTCCCCTGGGGACGGCTCGCCGACATCTTAGCGCCGGAGGGACAAAGCGCGGCGGCGCTGTCTGTCGGCGGGGGCTGCTCGGCCGGCGCCCCGGAGCCGCGGCTGTCGCCAGCCGTGAATGACAGCCCCGGCGGGGAGACTTCGAAAGACCGCAGCCCTGGCCCGGCGCCCCCCGGGCACAAGAGCGGCGGGGGGGAGGGCTGGANCCAATGAGAGCGCGCGCGCGCGGGCGTGGGCGGGAGTTCCGGGCTGGCAGGCGGGCGGGCGGGCGGCGGGGTCGGCCGGGCCCCCTCTCCCGCGGCAAGCCCCACCTTTCGGCTTTCCCGCACCGTCAATCAAAATAGGAAAAAAAAACCGGAGTAGGCTCGGGGCGC